>CAJQUW010014160.1:0-38689 GCA_907163375.1 Prostheceraeus crozeri | reverse complement strand
ACGATGGTGTAGCGATGGCGCTTCATGATGAAAGAATGAGTAAATTGAGCGATGTACCTTCCTTTTATACTTTTCCCAACTACCTTGATGAAATGTGAAGTTAGTATGAAGTTGGGAATGATAGAGTTGAATTCGCCGATTGTTGACGCGCAACCAGATGCGATTTCCAATACGTGAATGTCTTTTCATATAGAAGTATTTTAAATCCTTCATGATATGATGTAGAGATTGAAAATGGCGATAAGATAAAGCAAACTCTCTTCTCACATTTCCAGTTGAATCTTTGAAATAGGACGTTTCGATCATGATCCGTTTCAATACGTTGTAGGGAATCTAATTTCCAACTCATGGTGCGTGATAGTCATGTCTGATTAAGATTTGCATAGTAGGGCGATGAACTCACGACGAATAAATGTCATGATGGAGCGATGTATGTATCTTCTATACCTCTCCCAATTGTATTTGCGAAATGAGAAACAGTTTGCGGAATGAGAATGGTAGATTTGAATTTCATTTCTGTAATGTTGAAGCCAAACTTGATCACCCAGGGAGATGAATCTTAATGTTTCAAAATATTCCAAATCCCTCATGATATCATTGAGGTTGACAAATTGTCGCCATGTTAATGTAATTCCTCTTGATGTATGACCATGAGAATTTTTGAAATGTACGTTTCCATCACGATCAACTCTGATATATTGTAGAGAGTCCAAAATCCAAGTCTTCATGATGTTATGCAAAGTTGCAGATTAGCAATATAAAAATGTCGTTTTATCATATTTTGCTTAGCAATGCGGCTACAAAGAGATTTACTAGTAATCGAGCCGCACTCTTTTCTACTCCCATTGATCATGCACAACAGCTAAATGGGAATTGGGAAGTGGGTGTCACTCAACTTGTTTATAGCAACTGTGTCTATACTTTTGATCATGAGGTGATGACTATTAATATGAGACGTACAGCTGCTTACCAATGTGAAAAGGGCTGCCGAGTATACATTCCACAGTGGCCAAAGAAAGATCTCTTATCATGTAAAAAGTTTATATATGATTTCTTGAATAAAGCGTGTAAACATATTGCCCAATTTACTCCACACAATGATGATTATACTTATATACATCATGTAGTTGAGAAAGATTGGATTGTTGGTTTAAGTCCAAGTTTAAGAAATGATTTAGGTTACCTCGCTAGCGCCTTGACAAGCTATGATAATTTTAACGTTAATTACCACATAAGTGCTCATAAACAGTTAATATATCGAGAGGAAGCTTATTATGTAGATCTTATTCCAAAAAATGAGAAGACGTTGGTGAAGAAGATTGTGATTAAGCCAAGAAAGACAAACATGACTCCTGAAACATTATTGAAGAAATTTAATTATCTCCTTCGAGTTGATGGTAAACAAGTGGCAACATTGACTTATATTAAATCATCTAATCATATTGCAATAAGTAAATTAAATGATGATGATCTAGTATTAATTTGTTCAAAAGATTTTCATCAGTTCTTGCGACATCATTCTGCAGCTGTTCATGGAAAATTTAATATGCAACATTTACCATGTGAAAGGTCAAATCAATTTGATACAGAATGGAGCGTATCTTTATACAGAAAGTGTGTAGAGCCTTTCGGTGGTATCTTACATGAAACAAGAGTGCTGATGCCTCGCATCATTACTTCAGTTAAATTGGTTGTAGATTATTTAAATGAAGTGATTAATGACCAACATATTTCATTTTCTGAAAAAGAAGGTACTTTGTCTCTCACTATAAGTGGAAAAGGTATTGAACTAATTATGGATAAAACTCTAATGGACATTTTGGGTTTTGACCAAAATATCTTTAAAAGTGGTACTGTAACCAAAGCTAGCGCAGACATGTCGCTATCGCGTCGTATTAACTATTTTCAGATATATTCCAATATTGGTGAAGATGTACGTGTGGGAGATGTTGAAGCTCCATTGCTAGCAATGATACCATACCAGCCAAAGAGCTGCAGTATTTTATCTGAGCATACTTTCAAGAAAGTGCATTATACAAAGCTGAAATCAAACTACATCCCACAAATTGATATTGCCATTTATGACGATGCTGGTGCGTTGATTCCTTTTCATAAAGATGCTGTGACAAGTATCACACTCCATTTCCGAATGAAGAGTTAATGCAAACGTATGCTAATATATTTTTCCAATGTGAATAATATGGAAAGTGAAAATAAGGACTCGTTTCTAATCTACTTGCCCAGTAATGCTTCTATGAATAAATTTCCCAAAAATAAACCATCAGACTATCGAGTAGAATTAAATCGCCCACTGCATTTAGAAGGTGAATGGGAGGTTGGCGTTTCTAGTATTTGCTATGATAGCAATATTCAGAATGTGAATGATTTGGAAGAAATGATATTGACTCCTCGCACCCATGATGGAATAACGATGAATAATGCATTTCAGTTCCCATACAATTTAACATCAGATGGAAAGTGGAACTATGAATGGATTCAGATAAAATCAGATTCTTATGAGCCATTTGGGAATGAGAAAATTATTAAGGCATTCAACAGTGGTAATACTTCCATCATGAAGAATAAAAATCAGAAAGCTTATGAGTTTACTATCTATCATTGGAGTGGGAGACAGTTCCTCCGCTTTCATTCTTTTACTAAAGGTCTTACGCTGAGGTTGGATAGTGAATTCTATCCGCATTTCGGTTTTGGTCATGGACTACATCTAACGTCAATTGCTACTGCAAATGTTAGAAAAGTTTATTCAAATCGAATCAACAAATTTCATTATAGATTTAAAATATTTGATGAAGATGTTGTAGAATGCGAAGAACGCATCATTTTGAAAAAGCGTGGTGTTCAACCTTTATCACTTATTGAGTTAGTAAAACGATGGAATGAGACTGTGGGTAAGAAGTATGGAGAGAAAATTATGGCGGACAAAAATAAGTTGGTTATTCAGAAATATAATGACAAACTTACAGTTTATTTCTCTCCAACCTTGCGTCATTTTGTAAGACATTATACACCTATTATTGGAAGCGGTGTGGTATATGCTTCTCATGAATATCACACTAAAGCTGATTCAGTTAATGATGAATGGTGGGTGGACATCTATGGCGATCGCATCAAGAAAATTTACCAGTCTTATGAAGAATCTAAAGTTGCTATCAATATAATGCCGCGTCTATATCATACAGTTGAAAGCTTCATTCATGTAGTAAATCCTTATATACAACAGAAGTTGAAGCATGTGATGAAAAGTAAATATGATGTAAAGACACACCACATTTCGTTTTCAATTGAAAATCAACGCGTTGTTCTGAGACTGGGTGATGACATTCAATGTCAATTGAGTAAAAATTTGAAAAAACTCTTTGGTTTTTCAATGCTACAAACTGTGTTTGCTGCTGCGCATACGATTGGTATAGAAACACCAATGACACTTGATAAACATGAACAGCACCTTTACATTCAAAGTGATTTGATTCTACCTATTTCTGTTGGTGAGAAAAAAGAATACATTTTACGTGATTTCATTCATGATAAAGACGCTTCATATGGAATAGTCGAGAAGATGTTTGAATCTATTTTCTATCATCCCGTCGTCAAACAAACTATACCCTCTATTGCTATCAAAATTACCAATGGTTTACAAGAGTGCATCCATGTGAAAGATACTAAATCCCTCATAACGTTAGTGTTTCGGAAAACAAAGTGAAGTCTTTATACAACATTTATTGAAATATGTACATGAATGTGAAGGAATAGACTTTATACAACATCCACTGAAAATATATACATGAGCGCACTTCAATAAACATTGTTATATACAAAAAGTCTTTTTACTTCGTGAAGGGTGGAAATATACAGGGATAGGAAAAATGTCTTTCAGTGGAAAAGTCATCACATGGGGAATGTACAGATGTGGACACATATTCACAAGGAAAAAACAATCTCATGCGATACATAAAACAACAATGTTTATCTACAGAAATCAACATCAAAATACTAAGTTAAGGATGATTATGCTAAGACGTCTCCTGAATGTGGTAGTGTGAGTTTAATTCTTTTGGGTGGTGGTATGTTTGTGTCAGGATGTCCATGTGGAAGAGATATGTTGTGTTCTAGCCAGCACCTCTTATCCTCCCATGCTGAAAGCGCCCGTTTCCTAAAAGTATGAGTTTTGATCTCATGCGACTTAGATTTTAAGATTGTCATATTGACAAACGTTATATTTTTATTTCTATAGGCTTTCCTGAAATTCTTATGTTTCATGTTAGAGACCAATGATCTTGATATGCCTTTAGCGCGCTTAATGCTATCATCACTATCCTTTAATTTCATAGAATACATTTTAGGGCGGAGGAGAATCATTTCAGCTATCTCCTTCCCTGCTGTCTCATCCTTAAAGCAGCCAAGTTTTGCCTTATTTTTGATGGAGTATAGTGGATGATTAGCAGGATAATTTGATGTATCAAAATATCTTTCTAAAGATTTTCCTACTTCATTAAAATTTAAATCTTTTTGAGTGGTAATACCTAAAAAGAAACTATCTGTGTCACCACCCAACAAACGAACCTCTTTTACGAGAGGACACGGTTTTAGTATTTTATAGAAGAGTTGATACATTTCAAGCTTGGAGTAATCTAGAACAGCTTGACCAATATAGATGGGTTTGCACAACTCAACTTCAGATTTTATCATTTTAATACCTACAAGATCCTCATCGATTATGTCTCTATCGATGAATAGAGGTGATGAGATCAATTTGTGATACTTTTGATCATCATTAACTAGTTTGTAGTTTACGCGCTTTCTAACATCCTCCATCGTCTTACCAAATAGACTGTTGTTCTTATATTTATAAAAATCTTTTTCAAAATTATTTTGGGCTAGTGCACGTTTCTGACTGTTACTATCTATGTAGGGTTTGAGGAAGGCTTTCTGTCTAAATTTAATAATGCGGTAAACTCTTTTTAAAATCATGCCCATTTCTAAATAAAATTTTAAGATGCTAAAGTGGACTAGATAGTTTTCCTTATCATATTGAGTGAGTAAAAGTTTGCGGCAAGGCTTATACTTGGGTTGTCCACATGATTCTAAATCTTTATGAAATTGTTTCATAAAGTCGGAAAACATATCTTTACTCACTTCACCTGATTCGGGTGCGAGTGGAAAATCTACGGTTTTATGTTTAATATTATTTGGATAGATTAGATCTATCTCAAAATAATATCCCCAATCACCTTCATCTGGAATTGCTAGTATGTTGGAAGGGTTGGAGAAATGTTGAATTTCACTATCATCTAACCAGCTAAACTCAGAGTGAGGTAGCGGTTCGGATAATGAACTACCATACAAATTATTTTGGTCATAATACTTCAGATGAGTCTGGTCATTACCTACTATTTTTGATTTTAACCTATGTTTATTTACAAATGTGAGACCACCGCGAATTCCTCGCTCAAATAAATTATACATCTCTGGATCTTGTAAGAGATGAATGGTCTCACCAGTCATTTTAAAAGCAGACTTAAATGACATGGCTGGCAGACTGACAAAGTGGACGGGATCTAACTTATCTTCTTCTAATGCCACTCGTCGAAACTCCTGAAATACATCAGCCAGCAAAAATACATCTAACTTAAGGTAGGCAATCATATATTCACCAAATGTATGGCAGTCAAATTTTATCCATGCATCTTGTGCATGATCATAATCTTCGGTCTTACATTCTGCGCCGGTCAAATCATTTTTAAATTTATCTATGGGCGGAAGAGAAGTCTCGCCGAGTTTACTAATTGCATCAAAATATGCATATGGAAAGACTCCTTTCCGTGTGATGACTTCATCGGTTAGATTTGGATATTGTTTCTTAAGATTTTGTGTTAGTGGAAGAGACTTTAGATTTTGCACGAGAGAGGCCAGTGATGCAGTCATAAATTGGTAGGAATCTAAAAATTTTATATCAAAATAGACCGTCTTATTTTCTTTAGTTTTATCGACAGGCACTTTTGCTGTCATGGCCATAAACTTCTCTCTCGTTTGTGCTATTACATCAAGCTTCCACTCTTTCATTTGACCTAAACCTCCTTTTATTATCAATGGCTGTCGTAGCCCTTGAAATTATGGAAAATGACGGGTAATGTACGCCGCTTCATCCTCAGCGAAAAATTACATTTTGAACAGAGTGCGTTTCTAAATTTACCAGTGATGTGGTCATGGTCGCGCACTTTCTTAATCTTATCATCGTCAAATGTTTTCCTACATTTGGGGCAAACGTTGCAACTATCAAATTTTGCTTGATCATCTGCTGTCATATGCAATGATCTGCGATAGAGTTCACCATCATACTTTTGTTGAAATTTTACAGCCTGTTCGAGGAATTGTAGGAATTGGTAAATACAATCCTCACCTTGCCAGACGTGCATTTTATTTTTTCTATTTTGGAAATGGTCATGCCATACTTCATAGCAGGAAATGGCTGCTGGTCGATGGATGTTATCATCGATATAACATTCGATGTCAGCATAGATGACACGAAGAGGACTTAGTTCATCGCCATTCTCTCTATATGAAAACTCCTTATCTTTGGGCATGCGTTCCATTTGCAGTTTACCTCGCTTACACCACTCATAATGAGTTTCAAATTTGTTTTTACTCCTAAAGTTCCGAATGCATCTGTCACAGTAATAAATCTCTGATGAGGTAGAATTTCTTAAGTGGTGGTATAAGCGAGAGATTTTGGGAATGCCGCAGTAGTGCCATTCCTCACTATCATCCTGTCTTACTAATGAAAGGTTGACAACATGATCATAACAACTCGAACGCGAGTTGTAGCGCACACCCTTCAATCCCTTTTCCCAAACATGGAGAACTATTTTAATGTTGTTCAATTTTTCAAATTTTTCTATATCTTTAATTTTCATATCGTCACTATTACAGTCATCGAAGTTTAATTCATTCTCCCACTGCCTATAGCTATATGTACGATTTCGATTCGCATTGATGTCATTATAGTGGAGAATGGAGAGGACAGCATATTTAAAACATTGCGATTCGCAATCGACATTGATGACTGCTGTTTTGTTTTTTAAATTTTTTGGAAGTTTAAAGGAGCCTCGACCACTATGATTTCCTAATAAACTGATTTTAAATAAGGCGGACTCAATGCCGTCAAAAATGAGACCGCTATCGCGCTCGTTAAATTTATCAATATTTAATTTTAATCCTTGGATGTGAAAATTTATCCAAGACTCATAGTCTACAACCTCGGTTGCAGGAGAGGAGGGTATGTGAAACTCCAACCTCTCTATTATTTGTCCAGTATGGTGGTCGATTTTTACATATTTTATTTTAAGATAGATGAGCGCCTTCATCCTAAAATTGTCTAAATTGTTGAAGAGCGCTTCTATCAATGATGAATTTTGATGAAACCATTCCTCAAAGTTAGCAATGGTTTCTGAGGAGTCCATCTGGTAGTTCCTCACTAAATTATTTATGGACACTTCAGTGAGTCGGATAGAGGAGGTACCGTTGGTGTAGCTATCGTTCGTGTGTGTATGTTGAAGTCTGTGCGAAGATAGTTCAAAACGTGTCTCGAAAGACTGAGCGCACAAGTCGCAAGAAAAGGAGACGACGTTAACAGAATCATCCCCACCTCCGGAGATTGATGCCGGCTTAGGTCGACAAACACCTCGCTTGATGTGTCGGGTGAGATCCCATTTCCTCGTGAAGATGTGCCCACAGTCAGCACATTCCCACTCGTTACCATGTCGCGACAGTTCTGAGCTGGAACTCACATCACCTGAAAGAGAAATCATTCTATCATCTCTGTTCAAGCCTCAGTGTATTGTTGCAACCTACCTTGACTCAATAACTCTAAACTTTCCTCGAGAAGGGAGGGCGTTGGTGATGAAGTTGATGCCTGAAATTGAGGAAGATGCTATGAACCACACGTTTGAGGGAGATGAGAGAGGAAATCTTCAACTTACCATTTCAATGAAATCAAGTTTAAGGTTGATGCTTCAATAAGATAGAGACTTCACTCAATTAATATGTCTCAAATTTGGAATTCACTTGTACACCTCAAATAATAGCAGAATTCGCTAGAGAATACTTCACTTATACGTCTCAAAGACAGAGTGAAATGACACGGATGTCACTTTGCTTATATCCTTTCATGCTCATCATTCATTGGCTGTTCATTCTGATTGGTTGCTTGTTGATACTTGAGAATTAGAAAAATGTTAAAGTTATCATTATTCAAAGTCAGCATTTCAAAGACAACATGACAAGTCCTCCAACAACACCAAATACCGCATTGGAGTTCTCCTCTCCATGCACATCAGCAAAGGTGCTCGTTACACCAAATGCACCAAGAAAGGCGAAGGTGGAGAAGACATACAATCTCGACAATATACGAAAGTTATCGGAGGACGATGAAGAGGAGTTGCCCGACCTAACAGGCATACGGTGGAAATATTTACAATATGATGTCGAAGGGGTGATGGAGATGACCAGTAAGTCGCAGTTGCATCAAATATGGGAGTGGTACACCCCTAACTCCAAACCGCGAACCGTGGCGGAGTGGGCGTACATTGACAACGTGAGGGACGCTGCAGAAGAACGTTTAAAGCAGCTCAACTGTTTTTGTGATCTATGTGAAGTCAGACTCTGGGACGATATTGACGATGAAGACCTTTTAAAATACATGCCATAATAAATGTTTATTTCGTATTATCTTTGCTTTCATACTGACTTACTTGAATGGGGCTTTAGTGAATAATTTAACCATGTATACTTTTTCATTTGGAAATAGTAGCACGCTTAGTTTAACTTGCAAATCTTATAACATTTCATATGGGTGATAATGGTAGATGAAATAGTGTTAAATAAAATTAAGATAGCTTACATGATTCTGGGATAGCAATCGACTGCGATCCATGTGTAAAGAGCTTGTTAGACTATGGAAGAGAGAAGTGTGTTATGTTGCGTGTGGCGCGTGAGTGTCCTCCCTTTCATTCCATTCATCAATTCGTCTCATTGATAGAGACAGGTAGAACTCATGGCTCTCATAACGTATGCAATGGAAAGTTTTAGGCAACCTTCGACAGTTGGCTAAATGTCGCCCTGGCGCGAATGCATACTACGTTGAGACAGAGGCAATCACTTGCAAACATGACGCAGAGAGGTTTAACAAGATTGACCATTGCCGAATGTCCCTTGCGGTATACATAGCTACGGGTTTCACCGCCGCCCTTTACAGGAACGCCCGTCGAAAGGAAGTATTACACCGAACTTCATTTGCAACGTTCAAGTTGACTGATAGCAGATTCAACTTAATGATAGTATTCGCCAGTCCGAAGACTGCCCAGGGCAAACCGCGTGGAGGTTCTATCATGTCTTGCCCCATGGTGGCCCTTAAGAGAGCCGATGGTTCATTCTCGGGATTAGGTTGACTATTGGCTTGAATAGTCAAGGGGTATGACGGTTAGGTTGTCATAAACCCTATACCGCCTAAGCCGTGCTGGTGCATCTGGCACCTTTCGGATGCGAGTGGTATTCGGAGTCCACACCTCATCCGTCCAAATGATCCTCTTGATCTTCCCCTTCTTCTCATCCTCATCCCACTCGTCGAGGATGACGAACTCGGGAATGGCGTTGTCTTCATCGATGAAGACGGGAATGTTGTCGGCAGATGTGGCTTCCATCGTTACTTCAAATTGAATGAGAAGCGCTACAATCTTCTGGCTTATATAGGGTTTTCAACAATGAATTGCTCAACAGCGAATCAGAATGCTTCAGGGATAGCAATCGACTGCGATCCATGTGTAAAGAGCTTGTTAGACTACGGAAGAGAGAAGTGTGTTATGTTGCGTGTGGCGCGTGAGTATCCTCCCTTTCATTCCATTCATCAATTCGTCTCATTGATAGAGACAGGTAGAACTCATGGCTCTCATAACGTATGCAATGGAAAGTTTTAGGCAACCTTCGACAGTTGGCTAAATGTCGCCCTGGCGCGAATGCATACTACGTTGAGACAGAGGCAATCACTTGCAAACATGACGCAGAGAGGTTTAACAAGATTGACCATTGCCGAATGTCCCTTGCGGTATACATAGCTACGGGTTTCACCGCCGCCCTTTACAGGAACGCCCGTCGAAAGGAAGTATTACACCGAACTTCATTTGCAACGTTCAAGTTGACTGATAGCAGATTCAACTTAATGATAGTATTCGCCAGTCCGAAGACTGCCCAGGGCAAACCGCGTGGAGGTTCTATCATGTCTTGCCCCTAGGTGGCCCTTAAGAGAGCCGATGGTTCATTCTCGGGATAATTCAAGGACTATGGGACTCAAGCTTGCCGCTTCGCCTCCGGCTCGTTGACGGAAGCAGGTGGGCGCTTCTCTTTGATATCTGTAAAGAAAGAAGTTGTTAGTTATTATCTTGAACTCTAAGTTACTTGTTTTAAACTTACAGATCTTCTCAGGACGTGGCTCGAACAGGAATCCTGTGATCGCCTCCTTGTGGTCGAATGTAAAGTGAAGGCATTCGATACCTTTTTTAGCCCTGCTATAACACATCTCGTCTCTGCCACGTTCACAGAGGAGCGGTCTTGCGGGCACACGTCCTTTCTTGTCAAGGGGAATGTGGAGGCGACTTGATCGTCGAGTACTGCTACTCATCACTTGCTGGTGCAGCTCCTGATTAGTCGCCACCACCTTCCCCAACTGCTTTCGCAGCCCTTCCACCTCCTCCCTCATCTTTCTTAACTCCTTCTCCTGACTCTCTCTCTCGATGAGGAGCTGCTCTTCTTTAGCCTTACTAGCGAGGTGCGAGAACCTCTCGCGATCGAGCTCTCCTTCTTTCTCAAAAAGACTAGCTTGAGTCTTCTTGAGCTCCTGAGTGACTCGCGAGAGGTTCTCGGAACTCGCTTTATAGAAGAAACAGTCCCTCTTCCACACCTCCAACTCATTCTTCAGCTTGTCATAGTTATCAACCAGTGGTGGGCGCATAATGAAGTTGCGACATTGAGCCGCAATCCCACCACTGGTTGATAACTTAGCCGGCTGCACCTCGCTATCGAGGTCAACGTCCCTCACCGCCTCTACCTCGCTATCGAGGTAGACACTCTCGACTAGGTCAACCTTCGTCGAGCCTTTATCCTCCTCCTCTTCCTCACTGTCGCTGCTACTTGTAGCCGACTCATCGCTAGAGGAGGAGGAGGAGGAGGATTTACTCGACTTCGGAGAAGACTCAATCGGAGTGGGTGAGAGAGCCTTTGCTGGCACGCTAGAAGATGGAGCCTCTGCTGACGTGATAGACTCGACAGCAGACTGAGTCTCTAGAATCGGGGTGGGCGAGAGAGCCTTTGCTGGTGCACAAGATGAGGGAGGCTTTGCTGACGTGATAGCCTCGATAGCACACTGAGTCTCCAGAGCTTTCAACTCTGAGCTGAAGAGACTTTGCTTCGCCTCCTCAGTCAGCTCTGGTTGACTGCAGCTGCTGTGCTTCGCATGCCACTCCGGTAGCGTCTCGACAAGGCGAGATGCATTATGGCTGCTACAAAAGTATCGAATGCCCCCTACCATTCGCTTATGTGCACAAGAATGCTTCTTAAAGGCATCGCTACGAAAAATCTTTGAACAGACGCAAAGCTTAAAAGCCGTCTTTGCATTGTTGTAGTTAACCATTTTCTGAAGTGAAAAGGGGAAAACAATGATTATAATTCCGTAAACGTTTGATAGCAAACGATTGATTCCTAGTTTATAAAAACGGAAAAGAATGATTTTACACTTAGTGAGGAATGATAGATTTGAGTGTAGTGAGTGGCACTAGATCCCGTCGACAGCCCGAAGGCCTTGTACTGATCACTAGGGAAGTGAGAGATCTTCCCCGATACCCGCTCTTTACAGCTGAAGACATCATTGTCACTGCCCCGAAGTGGTAACAGGAACGCCGAGTCAAAGGTAGTGATCAGTAGCTGGGATCCAACCCCTCAAAGCTGCCTTAGACTTAGTTACATTTCAAATCTGATAGCAGATTTGAACTCAGCATACTTGAAAACCTTAGTCTACATGTTAAAACTTTGAAAAAACTGAAAATTAAGAATTTTTAAAAAATTCCGCATTTTACTACTCATACTACTTTTAAAAAATTTTATCAGTAGTAAAGACACTATCAAACTCTATCACACAAACTTTGAAGTAAGAAGATAGCTTGCCTACTTCAAAAGATAGAGTCCTTTGCAACCCGATATCGGGAGCTCAGAGCGACGACCGTCGCTTACCTCGTCTTTCGATGAAGTGATCAGACTTGCGTTGTCGGGGGTTTATATATGCTCGGAAGAAAACTTAAAATGGCTCTATCTCCGAAAGTATTCATCGTAGCGACATGCGGTTTGTTGCAAACGATTTGTCTCATCATTCTCTATCATATGACACCTCAACCATTCTCATATGACCACGGGAAGTTGGTGTGTCAGCACATGACCATGTAACATGCCACAAGTGAAAAAATTCCTAAGTGTGGGAGCTCCAGTGTGGTGAAAATTTTGAAAAATTTAAAACTTCCGAATTTTGACCTGGGACCTTTACCAAAACATTTTTCATCAAATTTCGCTGACGTCCCCCCCCCTCTGGACAGCTTGCTTCGATCTTGGCTTCTAGTGGACGGATTTTGTCGAGTGAGGTGTCATTTGAAAGCTAAGAGTGAGACAAATTCACTGAAACAAACGGCTTGTTCCTATCTGTCTTCGTTTACATGTGAGACGCCATTTAAGATTTTAGGTCGGAGCTCACCTGAAAAAATCCTAAGTGTCAGAGTGATTTTGTATGGGAAAAATTAAAAATTTTCCAAAGTGTGGAATTTTTGTGTCCAAAGTGTGTTCCAAAGTGTGGGGGGGACGTCAGCGAAAAATTTTTATCTCCGATTGCTTTCAAATTCACCATACAGATGCAGAATTTCACGCTGAATCCGAATCTGGCCTCCGTTTTCACATCCGAGGCTTCGTTTGGACACTACACACCAAAACATCCCACAGTTTAACCAAGACAACCTAGACGGTCGCCCAGGTCAACCTAGACGGTCGCCCAAGTCCACCAGGCGGTCGGACACAGACACCCGAGGCTCACACACTGTCGGTCCAGAGGGGGGGGGACGTCAGCGGAACCTCGCCGGCACATCACGACACTGGCGGACCAGAGGGGGGGGGACTCAGCCACGACGGCGGCCATCTTGCGCTATCTGGTGTTCGCCGTTTTCTTACTACTAGCGAGAACTACAGGAACATGTTTAAATAAACCATGTTTTTCATCGTGAAAATCACGTATCTTTGCAGTTACACACTTACTGCTACAACTACAGCAGTTGCACTCCTACAATCTGCAGGCTTACAGAAATCCAATTTTTTATGAAATTATTTTCTAGCTTCTTCTATTCCCGCAGACTTAGTGCGACTTCTTGTGTTAAAATAATTCTGTAGAACAGTCAATCGCCCGCCATTATTATCCACAGCCGCCAGCATTAATTAGTAATTACGTAAGAAACATGATTTTGCTATTTTCAACTTCACTTCGCTTCCAATGCAGATGTCTAGCTTCTGAAATGTGATGGGGCATGCCTACTGCAGATAATATATTTCAATGGACATGGAATACATGCACTTCATATACGACGTGTTCTCTTAGCTTAATCTGAAAATCTTTCATCCTTTTATTCTTCCTGTAGTTGAACTTCACCTCTTATTTTATATGTTTTAATAAGGATATTTATTCGAAATTTGTTCAAAACGCTTTGTTATTGACTGATTCTGCTTTTTTCAGGCTACAACATTCAGTTTTCATTAATGATTGCCGTTGCTTTGTCTCAAGATTTCTTGACTGTTGCATTGTGTTTTTCCTTTGCAATTGGATTTGGAGCTTTCACATCATTGCGTAAGTAAGCTATAGAGATAAACAAGAAGTTGATTTTCTGAACCAAATATGTACTCATTACTTATGATACTATTTTTTAAAAACGCAGTTCCGCTTTATTAATTGTAAAGGAAAAATTACGACATTTATTCCGATCCTCGTCTGGCTTGCGTGACATGCATTGAACAATCAATTTGTGTGAACATGAATATTACTTGATGCATAATGTACATGCAACGTGACATAGAAATCAGGGATGCGGAGTCCTATCATTTTGATAGGACTCCGACTCCGAGAGTTGATAGGACTCCGGCTTTTTATAGGACTCCGACTCCGTGCAACAAGTATATATAGCCTAGTTTTTTAAATAAACTGGCAACCTACATCATAGATCAGTATAGGCTTACCTGAACCTATTTTTAGCAATCATTGTTACATCAATTATCAATCATTTTCGATGAAAGTTTATCAAATGTCACTTTAAGTTGGATGCGTGCGACTCGGTCCTCCCATCTTCTTGATGTCTGCTTCACACGGTTTTTCTCCAGTCTCTACTAGGCAGGAAAATCCCCCATTCTTCTCCAAAAAATATGAGTTCACTTTCGATTTTAATATGCACTTTAGAGGAGCCATTACACACAATTAACGTGAGGGTAAGAGGTAATGTTCTCAAACAAACTAGTATTTCATTTTTGTCTTTGATGTGACCTTTGGTGCATACAGTAGGTGTGACCGAGGTAGGAAGGCTTGTCTTCTCTATTAAATCATCGAGTAAAAAGACAATCCTTTTTCACTATCACGGTTCATTCCCTCAACTATTACAAGCTGTGCATGCACTGCTGTCTCTGTACTTTTGTTTGACGGAGAAAGTTGACATCAAGACAGTGACAGCTATATTCACGAGAATAAATAATTTGTTTGCATTATATTTCGGGTCTAGCTATAGACCCCAGCAAAAATGAAAGGACTCCGGGACTCCGACTCCGCATCCCTGATAGAAATAAGTGCTAAATAAATCATAACCCATTTAAACCCACTTTAAAGGAAAAACCCATTATTATCATGCCTATGCATAGAAATCTCTGATGAATAAGAGCTACGCCCAACAACAGAATAGAAGACAGAGAAAGGAAAGACAATAAAAATAACTTCGTCACAGACAAAGTCATGACGGAATCTTTCTGTGTGCATAAATCGGTATTAAAACACTTAATTACAAGTGCCTCTCATATACGCACGCGCATGAAATATTGGGAGTAGTGTAAATAGTGAAACGAGAACGAACACTTGAAACATCCAATGAATACATTTGTAGATGGCGAGTTATAGCACTCGCAGGAATGTGTGTAGAACACGGCGGGCACTTGGCATCGGAATACTTTTTTATAGTAATTCCTAATTTTGATGAAATCAGATCTAGGAGCATGGTAAAGTGACAAAATAGTGCCCGGACTGCATTTATAGGAGCTAATTATTAATGAAGTTAATTATGCATGAATGAGTGGCATTCGCAAGGAATGTGATTAAGTAGGTCTGCGATAAAATGACTAGCTTTTCATAATGTGTTGCACTTAACTTTACTTTTATCAAACTGCATATCCCTAATCATTTCAGCTGAATTAGCCGGACCACTTGACATGTCAGTGGAGCATGGCTGTTTGATTGTCAGTCTGGCACACGGAGCTGCTACATTCGCATGTATTGTTGGAGTTCCATTTACTAAATATTATACGCGTGACCGAGTAAGCTATTATTTTCAGAATTCATGATGGCAAATCTGTGTAATGGGAACATTTTCTTGATTTCAGAGCTACAACTCTTGGTATGATGTGTTGATTTTTTTGGCAATTTTCCTATTTTCTGGATTATTTATAAACGTTTTCATTGGACTGATTCGATATTTGCTGCGAAAGAAAAAGAGAAAAAGTGCAGAACCTCATCAGGCAACACCTTTATTAAATCGTAGTAAATCACAAGATAATAAAGAGGATAAAGCGAAGTCACAAACTCCACCGCATCAGACATCCAATCAGAATCAATCGAATACTCCAATGTCTCCTCCAAGCAATGGGACACCTACAAAGGCAACAACTGAAACAGTCAGCAATCAACTTCCACATGGGGGTGAACAAACAACTGTAACCCCCATTCCTCCTGTGTCTACTTCTACAACCGAAGTTGAATCGAGTTCAACCTCGAATCCTCCTGTGTCCACTTCTTCAACATAACGGGAGTTAAACAAGCTTATGCCACCGATCCTTCCTATGCCCTCCACCGAAATCGAAGTTGTGGAATCGACAATAGAGCATCCAGTGTCATTTCCGAAACGGTAATTGATGAAACAGTCGACACACTTCTAGGGTTTTTCCACTGCAAAAAGACTGATAAACAATGAATTCAACTGCACGGTGATTTATGTAGTGATTACTTTCAAGTAATAAAATTGCACCAAAGTTTATAATTATCTGGCGTGTTATTTCAATGCACTTTCGAGCGAATTGCGAGACCAAATGAAATTTAGGAATTTCAGTGAGAACTGGATACCCTGTGTTTATATATCTGCGTCGAAGACATAATGATGATGCAATGTTTATTCAAAGTAAAAGATTAACCATGCGGTCAAACATTAAGAATCACAAGAATATGTGAAATGACACGCCTCCCATGGAACAGCTACCTATTTTTTTCTATTCTGAGCTAGAGCGATTTTAAGGGGAAATGATCAACATTTTCGATTTTTTATTATGGTGCAATCCCTAAGATTACAAACCGAGCTCTCTCCGAATCTACTACATACAATCCCTTTTTGAGAATGCCTTTAGAGATACGAGAAATCGTAGGTGCATGTCAAATTAAATGTACTTGTATATTGAACGTAACTTCGAAGGATAAGGAATGCTGCATGTACATTTTAGAAAGTATTGGAAGAACAGCAAGAGGAACGTTGGTGCATGTTTAAACCGTCAAGGCGAAGCGTCGCAACGATCAAAAAGTTACACAGTATCCGAAGACTCCTTTCCGTCAAACTTTGTAGCAAGAGGAACGGTTATGTAAGAGATGCAGCAACAGACGCGACAGTTTAAATGTGGAGTGGAAAGTATAATTAGAATGTGTGTTTGTGATTTCCCACATCCGCCAACTGTGACTGACCATAAAGATTGCCGCGGCGCTGCTGCTCCATTCGGAGGCAGCTGCGGTCAACAATAAAATTATATACTTCTCTTCGTCAATACAATAGCTTATTATCGCACAGCGGCAGGGCGCCACCGGCATTTCGCAGCTTCTTCTTGATCTTTAACAAACATCGTATTCAAGCCTCAACTGCTACCGGCAATCACCGGCAATATCAAAATTGTCAACTCCAAACGACAAGTTGATTGATGGGAGATTACTCTCGGAAGATCTCACTTTTCCGAAAATATTTATCTATTTTTTTTCATTAAAAAATTCCTGCGTTAGGTAGGTGTCGAATATTACAATCCTAGTTCATATGATTAAATTCAAAGAAATCAGCTTTTCGCCTTGCTTAAGTTAGAGGTACTAGAATGAATTGACAATTTCAGTTACTCAGCTAGGCGCCTATCTATGTCAATGATCTCAACCATAACTGCGATGGGGTCGCTTGCGATCATGCCGTCTCCTTTCCCTTCAATTTTCCTCGAATTAAATTACTTTTCGTGAGCTCTCACCCTGGTGCATTGCTTTCGTATTAACTGCATCTGAACCGTGTTTTCAAAAGATTGTTATCACGGAGATAAAAATTACAGACGCGCTAAAACTTTTATAGGGTTAAGAAAAATCTAGTTGCTAAAACATGCAATGGTAGTAGTTTTTGTTTCAAGATGGTGCATTGGTCGTTATTTGATTAAGAGGACTTTACATCTATTGTAATAACTAAGTACACGGACCAATCTCAACCACTGGAAGCTGCTATCGCTCAGGTGCCGTTTTCATGACAACGCAGGTCTACGATTTAATGTTGCTTTTTTTATGTACACGTCCGCTTTCTAGAGCTCTTGTATTTTTAAGTGTCGAATTTCTATGATTGGAATTACACCAACAGAGGCTATGCCAATCTCCCACACATGGTCCCGTTCGTCCGGCAGCCGGCTAAGCTGGTGCTAGACCAATAGTTTGCTAAATGATATTTGATACAATAGGGCGTCCGTATTCATGATGGCAGACAGCAAGGGCGGCGGAGCGCTTTTTCTATTGCGGGGGCAGCGGTTGTCAATGAGAATTTCACTTGAACGTGTTTTGTTGTTTATTCAATTATTTATTTGGGCTTATTTGTGTATGTTCATGTGTATACGGTACCTCAAAAGGCTGTTTACAAATAATTCTTTCAACCTTCTGAAGGACATCTTGTTAAACATAATATATCAGCAAATATTTTTCAGTTTAAACTGTCTATGGGTATTTATATCATGGTTAAGGCACGCTTCTCCCGGTAAATTCAAGCTCTACTATCGCAGTTTCCATGTATTTTACCCGTATATCATACACACAGTTGCTTACAGTTGTTTAGGCTACTATAGGCTAATGCAAACGTACTATTGTTGAAATTTGAATTGAAGGAACATTGTATATGTACATTGATTCAATTAAAAATGATCTTCATAATGGCTTGGTGTTTTTCTTTATTTTAGACAATTGCCAAATACAGATTTCCTCTGTGGGCATCTGCTCACAAGCTCTTTGAGTATTTCCTCCTTATTCAGATTCCGCGACTGTGCACGGAACAAATGAATAATTATTAACTGTGTTAGGCGAGCTTGTCCCATAGTCGACCTGAGATAGTTTTTTATATACCGTAGGTGCGAAAATGACCTCTCGGCAGTTGCAACCGACGTTGGAGCAGCCATCACTAGTTTGCATAGTTTGACACACTCCGATAGCATATTCCTGAATGTCGGTCCAGCTTCTCTCAGTGCTTCGATGATAGTAGGTACGGTTTTATGACTTCCCAATGTTGGTAATAGTCGAAGTTGTGCCGATAACATAGGGACGTCGAAACCACTGGAGTGAATCCCAAGGAGTTCTTTGAGTGTCTTCTCGTCATATTGATTTTGTGTCAATATGTATTCCAGATTGGACAAACTGAAATCAGATTATATGGTTCTTACATTTACGTTATACATGTACGTGCGTATACATTTATATTAGTTTTTGTATGATTATCCTATCATAACAATTTACCTCTCATATAAAATTGTACTTCATATCGTAATAATGAATATTTAATTCAACTGAAAATCATAAAAATGATTAGTGAGTAGGTCGAATTATTGAAAAGTCAATTGAAAATATTGCAATAATACTATCTTCAATTTGCATAGATGCGTTTAATCTTATTGTTCACTTAGGGCACGCAGTTATGTGACGAGTTAAAAGAAAATCCTTTGTTTTGATAGGGTTATATGTTTCTGTTGTTCTTTTAAAATAGAAATAACCGCAAAACTACCCAACTTTCACAGGCCGATTAATTGAAAAATAAAGTTTAAGCTAAAATAGCGAAAGACAGGCCTTCAGAGACAGACATCAACATTTTTATCTCTCTATCGCATATTCTCAGCTGGAACATGTCACAAAGAAGTGAAAAAATATATTTTGAATAAGAATAAAACGTATGGTATTTAATAGTTTTTAGAGGTCAAAATTTTGAAGTGGAAGAAAACATAATGTATAGGAGAGATCCAACTTACCATTTCAAACCATCTTGATCGAACCGTGCTTTTATTTGTGACACTATTAAGTCTATGGATTCATAATATATTCGCCGCAAGTGATTGATTCCATCCAACTTTGCATCTGAAGCAGCAGTTAGCGAATGCTCATATCGTTTGGGTGGATGCACAGGTCGCGGAGGCTTGATGGGTTTGATGTTTGTTTCTAAAGCATCAGCCATCGATTCGACTCTCTCAAGTAGCTCCTTGAAATTTTCCTCTTTTCGGAGATTTTCTAGATGATTAATCAAAAACTTTGCTCCTCGCAAAGCCTCACCTGCTGACATCTCCACTTTTTGAAGCTCCTTCGCAAAACGTTCGCATGGACCAAATATTTCGTCACACAATCTCATAGCGAAAATTGTTTCAAATTTCTTCAAATATGATTGGTAACCTCGCAGCTTGGTACGTATATCTGGCTTCGTAGATTTCGAAGAAGCAAGATCAGTTATTGTACTAACCACTGCATCATAATGTTCAATGAAACGAACGAAAGCCTTGTGCCTCACCGTCCAACGTGTAGGGCATATAGATAACAGCCGGGTTTTCTTAATTTGTTCAGTGCTTGAATCCTCAACATATTTATTGAATATGTCAAGTCTAGACGCAGAAGATCTCAGGCACGAAGCAATATCACGGACACAGTTTAAGGCGTCGGATATCATGGAAATCTGCAATAGACGATAATTCTTAATAATTTATATGAAATATGAATTCATACATTCTAAAGGAATGCATGAGTAACTTCTGTCATAAAAAAATTTGAACATTTGAAAAACATTTGAAATAGTAAATCAATTTAAGGATGTTTTTAAGAAAGATATTTTCAAACAAAAACTTTGCTGAAAACGGATTATTCTAAGCAAAGAAAAGAATGAAACATGACATTAGGGTGAATATGTAACAAAATGTAAATAACATTAGAATACAATTCCTTTTGAAAAAATATGTTTAAGGTCACTATTTTTTTTAGATAAAAGCTTAATAATTTGTCTACGTATATGATAGCATACTTATACTTATATAATATTAATGATAAAATAATGAAATAGTATCAATAAAAGACGAAAAAATTCATACATTTGCTTCAATATTTACCTCTTTTGCTTCTTCGACTAGAGCTAGATCCAAGGAGTGATTGCAACAGTGGATGTAGCTTGCTAGCGGTTGTGACCGACGAATATGAGCTTGGCATCCGTTGAATCGTCCTTTCATGTTTGCTCCACCATCAAAGCACTGCCATCTAAGCTTTTCCCAGTCGATTCCAAGGCGAAGGAAAACATCTTTAATTACCCGGAACAGAGTTTCTCCAGTGCTGTTTGGTGCCTCAACAAAGCCGAGAAAATATTCGGTTGGCTTCAGATCTTCACTATTGACGAATCGGATACAATGAAAATTGCTCTTTGCCACTTATATCTGTTGTTCCATCAGCAATAACAGAACAGTAGGGACTGTCTCGTACTTGTGAAAGAAGATCCCTTTGAATCTTATGAGCCATTATCTGTAAAAGCTCATTTTGGATATCGTGGCTCAAATAATTTTCGCGCCGATTTAACCGGTCAGCCAGTTCCGGTAAGTCTTCTGCTCTGTCTTCCAGAAACGACATCAGGTTACTATGCTTCTCAGAAACATTATGATCATTATGACCTCTTAAAGCCATTCCTTGCAGTGCGAGTAACCTTACATTTCTGATAACTTCCAGGTAGGCTACACGGTTTCTTCGTTGTTCTATTTCATGTGCGCTATTCAATTGAGTAACAACAGAAACTCCCCGTTGACCAATTGTCTTTTCATTTGCCAGTCTATGTATTTCAGACTTTTCATGATCCTTGTATCTATCAAAAGCCTTCTTCCACTTCTTGAATCCAGTTAGAAATGCAGTTTCTCTGAAGTCAGTCCTTTTAAGAAGTTGCTTCTCCAGTGCTGCGCTACGGACATGACATACGACATGATCGCTTGCCTTATCGTAATGTAGCCAAGAATGTTTAGTAAAATGAGCAGTAGAACACCGACGTCCATTAGTTCGAGGAAATTCAAAGGAGGATGGAGGATGAAAGGGGACATCTTGTCTTTCCGTTTCAGGAACAGTAGCAATTCTGCTTTTCTTAGCAGGTGGTTCATCAGAATACTTATCGAAGGTCGAATAAACTCCTATCGGCTCCAGATTCAGACTACTACTGGATTCATCAGTCATAGAATGCGACCGTTTTGAAGAGGAGGGTAGGAAAAAGTCGGTTATTCTTTTGTGAGAATGTTGCGGATTCATTTCCTGCAAATAAAAATTATATTGAAAGATACATCAAAACATGAATGTGATATTCTAAATAAATTCGGGCAGCACTTCCCCTTGGGACGCGCCCTTATTCAAGTTAGCTAAAAATCTGACCAGAGGGACAGGTAGGGCCCGCGCCCAGATAATCAGTTAGCTACAGCTTAAGAGGAACATGCACAAAAAATTCATAAGAACATTTCCCTGTAAAAAATTTGACCACAAGGACAGGTAGGGGCCGCGCCCAGCCAGAAACCAGTGTTTACATCATTAGGGGAGAACGGGGCTGAAATATGAAATATATATTTTAAATAAAGACTACGTACTTCACATACATGACTGCTGAGTAATTGCTGATATGCCAATTATGTACATGTACATTATTTCCATGCTTCGTTGAATCATCAAAAATCTTAAGATAAATCTATGTAACCTTAACGAACCTGGGAATTACAATAACAAAACATACAACAGATTTCGTCTTGATTCACTTATCTCTATAACACTTTTTGACGGTTTTTTGACGTAATCTGATCCAACTGTTCCTTAGTAGGCGTATCTAATCAGCAATCGACTCTTCCGTCAATGAGATTTTCTCAGAGAGGGTTACGCCTTGGCTACACACCTCAGATAAGCCTATTACAGGTAATGTTCAGATAAATTGTTATACTTTTACTAACTCATGCATTTTAGATAACGGATCATGATGTGTGGAAGGATTCATTTGTGTATTTTTGCAAGTATGTATTGGTCCTTAATTCCTAACCTAACTACCCTCAAGGTGAGAAGGAACCACCCTCTCACGATCGGAGCTGCTGGCGAATTGAGTGCAGCATTAAACTTCCGTCTCATCTATCAGGTCGGTCCTTCTCGAATGGTTGATTCGATCAGGGTACCTGTTAGATTCATCGACTGTCGAAGTTGCTGCATTCAACACTACCCCCAGACAGGTCATCCGATCAAGGTAGGGGCGGAAAAGTCATACTAATTTATTAATGTGGCCAACTTATCTAGGGGACATCCTACTTCTGATGGCCTAGTCAGTGATGCATCTAATCCCGTGAGTTTTTCTTCCTCCGACTGCTTCGTTAGCGTTACTCTAACGCATTACCGCCAAAAACAACCACCCAGGAATGATACCCAGGGCCGAGGGTTGCCACGTCGAAGTAAGTCGAATCTGCTACCAGAAACGACGCAGCGACAGGGCTCTGGTGCCGCTGTGGAGGTTACTCCATACCGTAAATTGCATCACCGACCTTGATTGAGATTTCATCATTTCATTTCATTCAAAGTACAAGTCGCTCATAGATATACTTACTGTTCAATTAAGAGATAACTGAGATGAGTTATGGACGACAAACTGAATCAAGTCAATATGATAAATTGAATCTGTAGCTGCGAACAAATTGCTTATAAGTCAAGCCATATTTCTGTGAACAAATGAAACCTCCCGGGACGAACACACCAGATGCTTTTGTTAAATATTTGGCAAATACTTGACAACATTTTACTAAACTTCTACTAAAATTTTAACAAATATTTATCTAACATAGCTGATGATTTGCCAATTTTTAGCAAATAGCAAATTATTTTGGTAAAATTCTAATAAAATGTCTCAAATTTCTCTCTGATATTATCTTACACAACTCTTACGTGAATTCCCAACAAAAAACATTCTAAAACTGTTCAGAAAATGTCGTGAATTTGCTATAAAAACATTCCAAAAAATGTTATATGTTCAAATGACAATACATGAGAATATTATGAAAATGTTATCTTGAAACATTTTTAGAATGATTTCTAGACATGCCCCAATATTTTGCCACAGCATATATCGTAGATGAACCGTAGTTTTATCAATAAAATGTGAGCATCCTGCGAATCCACTTAATGAGTCAAGATGAAACTAAGTCTAACGATGTGTAAATATATTGCATTATAATTATAACATGTATAATTTACACATCATAAAACTTGTGGGTTTGATCTTGACGCATAAAGTGGGTTCGCAGACCGCTCACATTCTATTGATAAAACTACAGTTAACCTACGCCGTAGCAAAACATTGATGAAATTTACCGTTGATATTAATTGAATATATTGTTGATCGAAGTCATCCTGCTACGAAATGCTCCAAGGATTAACAGCAGAAAAACTTAATGCTGCTAAAACCAAAACATTCGGAGGCAGTGGCAAAGAATCACATAATTTAAAGACTCACCTCATCAGCAGATGTCAGCCTACAGAACTGTCGTAATTGTTCCTCTACCATCAATTGTACTGGTTTGGTCAGTTTCAATCAGTTCCCATTTATGATATCTCTTTGATAGACAATGATATTGCGGTCTGAAATGCACAATAGAGTTTTTGCTGCAAAAAGTATTGAATGTGTTTGACGCACATAAGAGAAGGAATAGGGCATACAGAATATAACATAATTGAAAAATAGTAAGATGACACAGGTTTTGATTGAGCTTCTATTATAAGAATCAATCAGGTGATATTTTTAACTATCTTAGTATCTTTTATCATCCCAATAATTTACAACAGCACGAATTAATCCGCAACACATTTTCGCACGGTGGACAACATATGCCGGTTAAGCAGAAAATCCGATTTGATATTTGATGTCAAATGATTTCCCCATTAACTGAAATCAGTAACAATAACGTACCCTCAAATGTCTTGCACAAATCCAAATTATACAGTGAAGCATTTGACCTATGAAACCACAAAAATTCGTATTTAAAAAAATATGCCAACCTTGCATGTAGGCCTGACAAACGACGGTTTAGATGTGCACGCAAGCTACATTATCGACAGTATCAATCAGCGAATTAAAAGAAGATTCAATCCTTTTCCATACGACCAACTGGTACATTGATAATAGTGTGGTCCCAAAGAAGCCCTGTGATCCTGATTTTTAGCACGACCACTTCACTTCAGTCATGTATCTTAGACAGTTTCAATGCCACATTGGTGGACTACTTTTTAGTTATCCCTTTCTCTCTCAAGAATAGATTTTCAGTAGATTCAATGACGCATGAGACGACTGCTGTGCACATTGCTAAGCGGTGCGCGCTGTCATGGTGAGAATTGTCCATAGAATATGGATTCTCTCTCTATACTCGATGCTGATGAATTTCAGAGAGTTATCTTTCTTATGATTTGATACGATTTGATGAGGGACCACACTATCATCATCGTACCGACCAGCTCCCAAATGAAACACCCACTGAAAGACAGCCGCAGCTGCGGATTCTAATAGAGAATCCGGAGAACGCTTGCAATTTTTTTATGGAGGAAATTAATGTATATTTACCACTATTTTTGGGAAATATGCCTCATCATCAAGGATCGAAGTCTCCATCTCCTATCATGATGAATCACACGATCAATTCTTTAACTGAATGTACATTTTATTTGGTAATTGAAGGACATTATAATTTGAATGGTTAGCTTAGAATGTTTTTTCAAGTCATCTGTTTTTACACCTGATTTACAAATACATTTGCTACTCACATGTCTGAATAATAGTGACGCACACCATATACACTCCATCTGGACAATCGACGCTAATGATCTTAAACAAAGGATGGCAACATGCATATTATCTTCAATGAATAGAGAAAACAGCGCCATCAGTCTTCACTTCGACGAGCGGAATCACACCCACACACTACATGAGGAATCCGTGAACTGACTGGTAGACGTAGAGCGCGGCGAGGAAGTGCTTTGCAATGTTCGAAGTCGGGAGGCTCGCCATCTTGAAGACATGATAATCCCCTCTCAGAATAGGTCAGAAATATAAATTAGATAATTGCAGAGGTTGGGATGCATTAGAATAAAGTAATGCTTTAGAAATAATCATGAAAACTGATTACTCGTGCAACATGCTCGTGACACACTCGTGAAACATCGGGAAATGATAGCAACTCTCTGAGCGCCTTATACAGACTTCTAAATATAGCACCCAATATAGGATTCTCGTCACGGGAATTCCTATCGTTTCCTGAGAACGATTAGAGCAAGTTCGAAGCGATTACTACAGTTCGATAGGATCTCAGAGTCGGTGAAATTTCACACGACTTAAACTGTTTCTTCGATTTAAGGCTCATATCATGACGTATCGAGTAGTTTTCACAAAGATAATACACAAGATTCATACAAGCAATATGGAAGTAAAACATACAATTTCGAACACAAGATCTGATTGCTACATTCGTGCTGAAACTTATTTTCAAGCTCATTTGACCAAGCATCGAATCACAGGTCTTCAATGAGAGATATTAGTGAATCAATGCCTTTTGTGACAATTTCTCATCGATTCTTGTCAATCAAAAGTTTAATGCTCCTGACAACACACTGCGTTTTGGATGGCATATCAGATCTTATCTGAAAACATGTATTTAGTTAATGTTTTGTTCTGATATTTAGGATAATTTGACTAATATTTCATAAATATTTAACAAAATTAAAAAGTTTTTTATAATTTTATTATTTTGCTTAGAAACTGGTAGGCCTCTAACAAAATTAGCAAACATAGTAGGAATTTATCAAATTTTCTATTTTTCACAAAATTAGCAAACAGCTAGCAAGTTTCTAACAAAATTATTCGGTTTGCTCGTCCCGGGCTGAGAAACTTACCCTAGCCATGTTGATTGGAAAATGCAGCCATAAACATTAGCGCACGGATCAGACTTACCTCATTTCTTCAATTAATGGATTTAACAGGTGTCAAACTTTGCATTCCAAAATATCCAAATGTGTCAGCTCAGCAGGAAGTCCGCAACGATTCTCGCTGAATCGCCTCTTTATCGTCATAAACAAAGATGTTTAACATTTCATTTATCGATAATAAAAGCAAGACTACATGTACATACAGAATTTTTCGCCAATTTTCAAGCAATATCCACAAAGATCCATCAAATTCCGACCCAGGAAGTTGGAGAGAATCAACTAATTTCACTTGTTTATCAATGAGATCATCACCTGCATTTTACCCCATGCCGCATCGTTTGCAGATGAAGGATGAAAGTGGAAACTTAACTAACAGTCAAACATAATGAACACTTTTATAGATTTACGTAAATTATCAAGAATCGTAAATGTGTGAATAGGCAATAAATACAACCTTCTTTCAATATTCTTTGCTGAATATCAGATTTTGGGAAGGGTTGTGTTTCTATAGAGTGATTTCTACAATTAGATTATTCACGTTTTCTCTTAATCAATCCCTATAATTTGATACATTCAATAAATTTGACTCAGAAGTCAGAAGTTGGATACAAATAAAGATGACGCTGAGGATTCTTCAGGGGGGCGCTTCAGGTAGCAGGGGGGCTTGGTCCCCCCTGGCCCCCGTCTAGTTACGGGCCTGATCATACCCCTTGCCGCATCGTCTGCAGATCAAGAATGAAAGCGGAAATTTTATTAACAGACAAAATTGATAAAAACTTTTAGAGATTGAAATGTTAACTTAAAAATTATAGTTTCAGAAATACAGAAATTAGTTAATTAAATCAGAATAATGCGTCAATAAAGGTTCATCTTTTGCTAGTTACGCGTCAGATTTCACTTTGTAGTTTTCACTGCAGGCCCACTGTAACAACTTGCCCCGTGTAACAACTTGCCCCGGTCCGCCCTACCCGTCTTGGTCAATCCCCCGCCAGGCGCGGGTCACTCCTCAGGTGTCAGCTGATGAGGCAATATCTGATTATGAACGCTGGCTAGCACTTTCATTCATCGTTTTGGGGAAGACCATTGAATCATGAAGAGGAGAAATTAGAGACGACTGTCATAGACACCAACAAGTTAATTTAAGGAATAAATAGCTGAAACATAATTAGGACAGACAGGAAATGAAATAAACGCAATATTTGACAGGAAGATGACAGTTTCAACTTTCAGTGACATCTCTATCCGCCACATATTTCTGGCCTAATACACCTAGAAAATTTTGGGGGGGCAAGAAGATACTCTTGCCCCACCATGATATTTCTTGGGGGGGCAGTTGCCCCCGCTGCCCCCCCGGCTCCGCCGCCACTGGCAGACAGCATCTGAAGATTGCAAATAAGTAAAAGTTCGGTCAACCTAGCAAGTGCCAATTACATGGTTAATAAGCGGCCTTAGTCTGGCGGTCGGCTTCCATCTCAGATTGAGTTCATCAGCAAGAATACTTATAAAAATCGGTGAAGCTTGACTCTTTACAAGCAGCAGTCAAAAATTAATTGCAATTGCAGTAAGTTGGACATGCAAACACTTAACTAAAGTGGCAGCACGGGGTGGTCAATTGACTGCATTTATTATGGCAGCAATTGCTTTATATCAATTAAGCTTACAAGTGCTTGCAAATGATCCTACAAGAGGTCATTCTGCACGTGTTTGCCAGACACTGAGACTGCGACTGCGACTGCGTCGCGAAACGTCTGTCTCCTGCATTTACTTTAGCTTAAACTTTTACGGATAAATCACAGGGAGCGCATTTTATATTTTTTTCTTTCAACCTATGATGAACAACCTCCCAACAAAATCGTCAACTTTATACGCTTACAAGAGGTCTGTAAATATTATATTCATTATACGCATGTTCACAATTAGAGTGGTCACTGGTCAGCATTCAATCGACTATCATCGCAATGTATTACTTGCAGTTAATTATTTTATGTCAATTAATTACAAACAATCCTGTGTTCCAGTCACAAGTTTATTGTCCGAGCACAATTTTAGCTGTATCTTATTATTGACAGTTGTTTGAGCTTGAGTCTATCACTATACTTGAACTCTTCTGAAGTAGCATTTCTTGAATTATCTTTCTTCAATAGAAATTCAATCCCAGACATCGACATTAGCGTTCATTTGTGTTGCGCCGAAGCACTTTTAACAACAGATTTATTTATTGTTCTTAAATGCTTGAAGGGACAACAAGTTTTACCTATGTTGAAGCGATTACAACGAATTAGACGCTGAACGAGAAAGACAGCAAGAACACAAAAAAGCTATAAAAAAATCCAATGTTAATTAGTAGAGCTTTGGCCAACACGTCTCACGGAGACATGATATCTAAATCTTTGAGATTGAATTTGTATCGACGAAACATTACCCAAGTAATACTTTATTACTTTAGGGTAAGGTTTCAAAACATGACGTGCTTTGAAACATATTTTTTCATTTGGATTTTTTAGAAGCTTGACTTGATTGGCACTTTTGTGCATATATTTCAAATTTGCGCAATAATGCTCAGCACCTAATGTACACATTAGTGTAAGGCACGATGATTGCAGATTGCATCTTGCTGAATAGTGCACGGTTTCTGATGTCCATTTGAAGAACTATTGTGTTAGAAGGAATAAAATCAAGTTCCCAATAGACATGTTGAAAGGCACTTTGCTGCTTGATTCAAAGTGAGAGCAGATTACGTAAACCAATAGTTTAATTGCCTATCCATGACTTGCTATGCTAGAGAGGCGAATGAGAAGGCCATTTTTAAGACACTGAATATCTATCAGCAAATATACGTAGTATGATAGAAAATACAACTTATTGAACTCGTGAATTGAATGATATGGAAATCACAGGTGCTTTTCTTCACACATCAAAACATAGAAAAGAAGTTATGCAAACTTTTGGAATTAATAATGCCAAAATGCATCAAAAACAAGACACATGCTTTTGCAACCCTATACTTCAGAACAGGGCAAAAAATTGATAGCCTCAAACCAACCATCAATAGAAAACATAGCGACCTACTAACTGTGATTCAAAATCTGGACCTATAGCATTCTGCATTTGCCATTATGTTGGTATTGCATAGGCCTACTTGTGACAGCAGCACAGGAATGGTTTTCTCTGACATCACAAGTGAACAATATATTATATATATTATATTAATAATATAATAATATTATAATAATATATTATAATTACATATGTGAGCCAAATATTTATGCGCTTCACATTTTTTTAGCAGTTCCTCTGACCAATGTAGAAAGACGGAGCACATAAAAGTGTTTCTTTCGGGAAAAAATCAATTTTTCCATTTTTTCAGAAGTTGATCATGACTCTCCCGAATCGGGTAGTCAGTTAATCTATGAACAGTAATCATGTCTATCACATGATACAATTGTTATTTTGAATTCAGCACTGCATTCGCACATGCGTTTCGTAAAATAGTGGTTGCTTACTGAATAGGCCTTATTATTGCAGAATCCTAATTCAAACAAGAATCCTTAAGGCAATCAGTTTGTGATAAGGTATGTAATATACATGTAATAAAACACAGTTACGGTCCACTCATGTTATGCTGCTCCTATCGAATTACGTCACCTTCGTGTCTGAAATGTATATTATATAATTTATATATATAATTCTTAAATTAGGATTCTACATAGCAGCATAAGTATGGCTGATTGTATTCACAAATCTTCTGTTCGACATAATGATACTTGGGCCTATAAGGTAGCATTATGATCATATTTTAGCTCATCGCATCATTATGCCATCACTCTGCTCCCAGCTGTCATTTTCATGTTCTCAATATTCAGATTGTGCTAGAAATTATCCAGTTTTAATGATTCGATATCAGCAATTGATTAATTGCAATTATTCAGCATCATTCAATTAAATGCAAGTTTCTATCTTCAATATTAACTAATGGCGGTTCAATCAGATTTAGATAACCTTGTTGCGCTTCTCGGTTGAGGGCATAATGGGGACACCATACTTTCATGCAAATTGAATTAAATAGAAAAGGTTTGTCATGTGCCTCTCACTTTTTAATACAAGCGTTGCGATTATGATGGCAATCATAGCCGTGGGTGAATGAGTTGTTGTTTATGGAATGCTAGTCATCTACTACTCTCTTTTGCATGCGACATTTTAGTTCAAACTTCACGTCATGAAGTTATTGGCTTAAAGGACCAGTAGGGTGAGCGCAGTCCCCCTTTTACATACGTATTTCATTTCTACGGCTAAATGTCTCAACTGACTCTGCTATACTGTATAATCACACAAAAAATCATAGAGTAAGTATATATAGGTAGTGTCGACTCACAAAAGTGTCTGCACACACTGAAAATCTTTACATGAAAAGATTCAGTTTTTTACGGAGATTACGCTCCCGTGGTCCAGAAAATTATTTGAGCAATTTTTAAAAAGCTCAATTTTGCAAATTTATATGCCACCGACATGAAGTCCATTTATAAGTAGTATGAAAAAAGTTGGATATCAAAAAGGAATGAATATTTGCTAACAAACATCTTAATTAAGCGGAAATTAGGCTGATGATAAGGGAAATACCATGAAAAGCATTATAATGCAAGTCCCATGCAACTGAGATGTCGATCACTGTGCTTCTTAATTGACTGAGATGTCATGCTTCTAATTCAATTTTCACCGTCATGATTTTATGATTCACAAGGCATCATTTCTTCAATCTGAATAGCAATGTCGACCCATCTACATCTTTTAAAGTTAATTATGATAGGCTTCCTTGATTATGATGTTTTGCTCTTTCAGTGGCAGTTTGTGATATGATCACGCTTCAGAAAATTATCTTATTGTAATAAAGCTGAGCTTTTAGTAATGGTAGCCCATCGAATTGTTAATTTAGGCTAACAAACTATGTTGCCTCTCCAAAGTGACATGACATGGAGGATTTGTTGTGGAATACTAGTCCTTGTTCTGTATTACTATCATGATCAGTCAGATTCGTGTTAATTTCTCCAAAAGTGTAGAAATTTGCATGTCTCACAGGTGGTCTCGGGTCCCGACTTTGGAGATTTAATAAATACTGAGTTACTACTCTACCTAATATATCTACTCTATGCAACAAATTCATTCTGTATTTGTGTGAAAATGGTGATAAGTACTGTATATGATATAAAGCTGAAGTTCTTAATTTAGTTTCATAACTGGCCTTTTGCAGATTTTAGTATTCACATGAACAGCTTTTAGATAGGGACAGATAACGTTTTGGATATAGTTGAATATAATCGATTCCGCTCAACAGATAGGTAGTATTTGAGCTGGTATACATGTTTCTAATACAGGCATTATTCATTCTTATCTATTTCTTTCTATTATTTCAGACTAAACGCGAATTCGGCGTATAGATTCGCTGATGCAGATCGGTGGATTGCTACTGGGGTTTGGTCTTGCAATTCAAGAATCAGAATATGAAGAATTCCGTAGATTAATCTGGATATATTTATCTGAGTTCTTCCAAGACATATTCGAAGTCCTTAACAGGCATATTTGGTGCTCAAAGAGAAACAATTTCAGATTTTCTTCTAACTGGATTATGATTCACTTTTGATGAGTTACTAGACAAACAGAATTTCAGGAAGCGATGTGAAATCATGTACTTTTCAAATTTTGTCAATTTGACAATATATTATTCAAACTTTAACGCATGTTTTCTCACGCAATGGAAATTAAGCATGTATAATTCATTATTCTAAATAACAAACAGATTTGGACTTGGATGGGAATAAGTAAAATGACTCTTCTTGGAAGACATTATGTGGAATGGTTTATAGGCATTTTAAAATAGATAAAATGCATGACGTATCAAAATGTACTCAAATATTGCTACTGAATGCTTCTAATCGCATTTACTAACTTGTCTTTCATAGGCATAGAATTGGTTGAAGAAGACAACATCAGTGGACAAATTGTTTCACACCAAACTCCAAGAAATTTAATTGAAGAGCAGTGTAGTTGGCTACTGCTCTTGGCCCATGTTCCACCGGAGTGTCATGATCATGATATGTCCACATTTCTCCATTGATCTCGATATTTCGTTGCCTGGATAGCATTAATAGGTGATAGATTGCACTCTTTTGACGTCGTATTCACCAGATACATCGATTTTCTCCTTCTCGAGAATATGAATTCTGCCTACTAGAAACTAGGATTCTGCTTTTTTCTGCACAGAAAATGTACCTTAAACTACATGTAGAAGCTGAAAATCGAACATGTCCGATATGCAGGCCTGCAGTAATCTTTATTTGTATTATATCGATGTTAATATGTAATGACAATTTTCAGTGACTGCAGGCATTTGATCGTTGTTTCATATCCAATGTTATGATGTCACATTTGCTTACGCATAGGCGCTTATAGGGTCAATGTCCTGAAGGAATTCATGACTTGAATATATTCCTGCATGACATGCAAGCCTGCTGGAGAAATCAATTAGAATAAATAATGAATTAAGTTTGGTTAGTCTGTTAGCATGATTTCAAACAATTTGAGCTCTCCGACAAACGTTTGAAATCCATTCCTATGCATGGCCTATTGATAAAATTTAAAACTGGGTATCTTGTCATGTATAAGAATGAGGTTGATTGCTATTTTGTTGAAAAAAAGCAAATAGCAATTATGTATGCACAGTAAGCACGCATTCAGAAGTCTCTGGAGTAGCAACAAATTATGTTCTTAGTGACAGCAAGATTGTCTGTGCTGAAAGATCTCTCTAGCAGCACCTGAAAGCAATACCAGAGCATTGAGAGACATTTACTCCAATTATGCGAAAGAAGCTACAGCGGAATATGCAAATTTTCACAACTTCGATTCGACTCAAAGTTTGCCGATTCACAGTTTCCTAGTTAATATCTGAGACTCTATCTGACGTCACAATATGATGATTGATATTTGAACAAACGCCTCTGGCTTTCCGCGGAATAATAAGAATGTGCAGCTGCCATTGAACTTGGTAACTCCAAAGTTTTTTTCTGCGTGAAGCCAGGGCGTTTGTTCAGATATCCAAATTCTCCCGGAATGGCCACAAAATCGCTTAAACGACTGCACAATGATGATTGATGACATAAACGCAGAGAAGCAGCAGATATTGTCTCTGACATTTTCTGTTTAGATGTTAAAACCGATAAAATCCAAAGAATAAATTTGTGAGTGTTCAATTTAGCGGCTTTTGCTGTGGACAGTTTACAGTGTAGGGTTCAGGAATTTTTGTCACAGATACACCTACATCGTTTCTAAAAGTAGTAAGTAAAACTCCACTTCTGGATAGCGCAAGATGGCCGCCGTCGTGGCTGCGTCCCCCCCCCCTCTGGCACGGCAGAGTGTCGTGGTCGGCCGCCGTGGTGCTTCGTGTCTGAGTCCCCCCCCCCTCTGGAACGACAGAGGTTGTGGTCTGTCGTGGTGTGCCGGCCGGGTGGGTCCACGTTCACAACATGTTCGCTGACGTCCCCCCCCCCTCTGCAACGACAGAGTGTGAGACTCGGGTGCGTGGGTCCGACCGCCTGGTGGACGTGGGCGACCGTCTAGGTGGACGTGGGCGACCGCCAGGATTAGTCTTGAGGCTATAGTGTGTGATGTTTTTGGTGTGTAGCGCCCAAACGAAGCATCGGATGAGAAAACGGAGGCCAGATTCGGAATCTACGTGAAATTTTGGGTTAGGAAGGATGTTTCCAGCGAAATCGGAGAGAAAAAATTTTCGGCTGACGTCCCCCCCCCCTGGACAGCTTGCTTCCAGTGGACGGATTTTGTCGTGCGATAGCTCGTTTGAAAGCTAAGAGTGAGACAAATTCAGTGAAAGAATCGGCTTGTTCCTATCTGTCTTCGTTCAAAAGTTAGAGCGGTTACAAGATTTTAGGTCGGAGCTCGCTCACCTGAAAAATCCTAAGTGTCAGAGTGACTTTGTATGGGTAAAAATTTGAAAATTTTCCAAAGTGTGGAATTTCGACCTGGGACCGTCACCAAAACATTTTTCATCAAATTTCACTGACCTCCCCCCCCCCCCCTCTGGACAGCTTGCTTCGATTTTGGCTTCTAGTGGACGGATTTTGTCGTGCGATAGCTCGTTTGAAAGCTAAGAGTGAGACAAATTCAGTGAAAGAATCGGCTTGTTCCTATCTGTCTTCGTTCAAAAGTTAGAGCGGTTACAAGATTTTAGGTCGGAGCTCGCTCACCTGAAAAATCCTAAGTGTCAGAGTGACTTTGTATGGGTAAAAATTTGAAAATTTTCCAAAGTGTGGAATTTCGACCTGGGACCGTCACCAAAACATTTTTCATCAAATTTCACTGACCTCCCCCCCCCCCCCTCTGGACAGCTTGCTTCGATTTTGGCTTCTAGTGGACGGATTTTGTCGTGCGATAGCTCGTTTGAAAGCTAAGAGTGAGACAAATTCAGTGAAAGAATCGGCTTGTTCCTATCTGTCTTCGTTCAAAAGTTAGAGCGGTTACAAGATTTTAGGTCGGAGCTCGCTCACCTGAAAAATCCTAAGTGTCAGAGTGACTTTGTATGGGTAAAAATTTGAAAATTTTCCAAAGTGTGGAATTTCGACCTGGGACCGTCACCAAAACATTTTTCATCAAATTTCGCTGACCCCCCCCCCCCGACAACAATCTTCTAACTTTGGTTCTAGTGGACGGAATTTGTCTTACAGCTACTCGTTTGAAAGAGGAGAAAAAACTGCTCGACAACATTTTTTGTTGCGAGTCAATCGGACCAGCCGTTCACAAGTTAGAGCGGTTACAAGATTTTAGGTCGGAGCTCGCTCACCTGAAAAATCCTAAGTGTCAGAGTGACTTTGTATGGGTAAAAATTTGAAAATTTTCCAAAGTGTGGAATTTCGACCTGGGACCGTCACCAAAACATTTTTCATCAAATTTCACTGACCTCCCCCCCCCCCTCTGGACAGCTTGCTTCGATTTTGGCTTCTAGTGGACGGATTTTGTCGTGCGATAGCTCGTTTGAAAGCTAAGAGTGAGACAAATTCAGTGAAAGAATCGGCTTGTTCCTATCTGTCTTCGTTCAAAAGTTAGAGCGGTTACAAGATTTTAGGTCGGAGCTCGCTTACCTGAAAAAATCCTAAGTGTCAGAGTGACTTTGTATGGGTAAAATTTTGAAAATTTTCCAAAGTGTGGAATTTCGACCTGGGACCGTCACCAAAACATTTTTCATCAAATTTCGCTGACGTCCCCCCCCCCCTCGTTCGGACAAAATTTCTTGAAACAAACTTTGGTTAAGGTCCCAGGTCAAAATTCGGAAGTTTTAAATTTTTCAAAATTTTCACCACACTGGAGCTCTCACACTTAGGAATTTTTTCACTTGTGGCATGTTACATGGACATGTGCTGGCGGACCAACTTCCCGTGGTCATATGAGAATGGTTCAGGTGTCATATTGTAAAGAATGATGAGACAAATCGTTTGCAACAAACCGGATGTCGCTACGATGAATACTTTCGGAGATAGAGCCATTTTAAGTTTTCTTCCGAGCATATATAAACCCCCGACAACGTAAGTCTGATCACTTCATCGAAAGACGAGGTAAGCGACGGTCGTCGCTCTGAGCTCCCGATATCGGGTGCAAAGGACTCTATCTTTTGAAGTAGGCAAGCTATCTTGCTACTTCAAAGTTTGTATGATAGAGTTTGATAGTGTCTTTACTACTGATAAAATTTTTTAAAAGTAGTATGAGTAGTAAAATGCGGAATTTTTTAAAAATTCTTAATTTTCACTTTTTTCAAAGTTTTAACATATAGACTAAGGTTTTCAAGTATCCTGAGTTCAAATCTGCTATCAGATTTGAAATTTAACTAAGTCTAAGGCAGCTTTGAGGGGTTAGATCCCAGCTACTGATCACTACCTTTGACTCGGCGTTCCTGTTACCACTTCGGGGCAGTGACAATGATGTCTTCAGCTGTAAAGAGCGGGTATCGGGGAAGATCTCTCACTTCCCTAGTGATCGGTACAAGGCCTTCGGGCTGTCGACGGGATCGAGTGCCACTCACTACACTCTTTAGGAATATGACTGTACTACATGATTCCAAACTTATACAAATTTCATTATCTTACAGCTAACGATAAATCAGGCATGGCCAACGACAAAAATCGAAAGTATCATATCAAAATGTGTGTGTGCGGTCGTATAAATCGCAGTGCGGACGCCAAGGCTCACGTCAAGAAGGCGGGCACCGGCCACATGATTGTCTTGAATAGGGTTGCGTGCGTGAAGTGTAGAGTGCTGAAGGGTGATGAGGATGAGGCGCGTTTCTACAGAGTGCATGCTGACTGTAGTGGTGGTTTAGTGACTGATTTGAGATTTACACAGTTGATTGTGGAAGAGAGGGAGCGAATGTTGGCGAATGTTGCGAATGTTGTTGAGAATGTTGTTGAGAATGTTGTTGAGAATGTTGTTGAGAATGATGAGTTGGCGAGAGCGGTTGCGTCGTTGGAGGGTGAGATTGAGCAGCGGAAGAGAGTGCTTGAGAGTGATGATGAGGATGATGTGGATTTAGATAGGGAGCGTGTGAGGAAGCGTGTGAGGAAGTTGAGCTCTTCGTCATCGGAGGTGTCCGACATCGTTGTTGAGGACCCCCCGAAGAGCTCATCTTCCCCAAAAGTGAAGAGTGGTGGGATTCGTGTGCAGTCGGCGAGGTGGTTGAAGGATGAAGAGAAGAGACATGTTTCGCAGCAGATGGCGCATGAGTTGTTAGTGAATAAGTTTGAGAGTTTGAAGAAAGTGAAGGAGTTGGATGAGTTGAAAAAGAAGGATTTGAAGTCGAAGGAGGTGGCGGATGAAAACATTAGAATGAGGCGTTGTGTGACTGATTTGAAGAATAAGACGCGAGAGTTGGAAGAGAAGAATGATGCGTGTGAGAAGAGGGCGAGTGCTGCGGAGAGAAGAATGAGAGATGCAGAGGCGAAGTTTGAGGAGATGATGAAGGAGATGAGTGTGTTGAGAGCGAGGAATGTTGAGTTGGAGAGGACTGTGGCTCGGCGGGGTGATGAGAGGCAGGCGTGTGAGAAGTTGGAGCGCATGAGGGATGAGTGGGAGCGTGTGAATGAGGATCGCTTGTTTGAATTCCACATCCCTATTCGGGACAATCATTTGGCCGGCGAAGTATTAGTAAATAAAAGCCTCGACGAGTCCATCCTATGTTACAACGGTCATCCGAGCAAGAAGTGTCTGCATGCCAGCCTGAGAATGCGCGGCCATCTCCATAAATTTTCAATCAGGAAGCCCGCGAGACTACCTAAGGATGACTAACTTGGTAAGTGAAAAAGTAAATAAGATAGTATATCCTATTCTAACACATATCATTTTCATTGCAGATCTTTGCCCGCCTTCACCACCCCATCAATTTACTCCCGAGAACGAACCATCGGCTCTCTTAAGGGCCACCTAGGGGCAAGACATGATAGAACCTCCACGCGGTTTGCCCTGGGCAGTCTTCGGACTGGCGTATACTATCATTAAGTTGAATCTGCTATCAGTCAACTTGAACATTATGCAGTCGATTGCTATCCCTGAAGCATTCTGATTCGCTGTTGAGCAATTCATTGTTGAAAACCCTATATAAGCCAGAAGATTGTAGCGCTTCTCATTCAATTTGAAGTCACGATGGAAGCGACAGATCTGCCGACAACATTCCCGTACCTTCACCTGATGAAGACAACGGCATTCCCAACCTTCATCATCCTCGACGAGTGGGATGGAAGAGGATGAGGAAGAAGGGGAAGAATCAAGAAGATCATTTGGACGGATGGGGTGTGGACACCAGAGTCCACAAAGCTAAACTCATGGCTGCGGAATGAGGGTCAGTATCGCTCGTATGACACGCATCTGGGCACATCTGCTGTTCAATGCCAAGACATGGAGAATGGCGGCTTAGACTATACGCAGCTGTCTAAGTAGCGCACAGGTGCCAAGTTCATGTGTGTGGAAGGTCGACCAGTGCTACCAAAATGAACGGAGTGCTTTGACTCTGTCTGGCAAATGCAGAATTAGGTATATTGGACATGGTAG
>CAJQUW010014159.1:5000-330575 GCA_907163375.1 Prostheceraeus crozeri | reverse complement strand
ATCCTAGTTTTAAAGCCAGAATTATCAAGAAGGCGGCAAATAGCTGCGTAACCCAAATTTATCTCAGCATTCACTCGACGAATTGATTTCTTTGGAGATATCCTGAGCGCTGCTTATTTGCTTTTCGTTCGAGTCCGCAGTTCGTGGCCTGCCAGAACCAGCATTGCTATGCAGCACATTTCCACACGTGAAAAAGTTCCTGTGCCATAAGAGTACGGATGCTCTTTGTGGAGCTCTGCCGACCAAAACGGGTACGAAACTGTCGACTAACATCCACAAAACTCTTACAGTCATCATACCAGATGACAGTCTAACAGCGCTGTTCAACTGCGTGCGGCATATTCATTCATTTAACTATTTTTCATCATGCTAGCCCGGTCTGTGGAAATTCAGACGATGGGAATCGAAAAATAGACGCATGACGATTCAAATCGAAGAGATCTAACATTTTTCCTCAATAGTATCGATCTCCGTTAAAATGGCAAAGCAAGAAGTTGAATTTCGGAAGTCAAGGATGTGAAAATGATATGATTGTTATATATCATATAAAACCGCAAGATTGGATGTGCTAGAAAATGTTTTCACCCCGTCTATTGATTGATTACAAGTAATGTACTAGAAGAATTAGAAAAATACTTCTTTTGAATCACCCTGTACTGTGTTCAAAGTAAAATTCGATGATTTACGGCAAAGTCCTTGCAAAATGAGCTTGCACTGTATAGCTGGAATAGTCAACTGTCGATAAACTTTTACCTTTCAAGCAAAGTGTCAACGATTGCTACAGCGATTACATCATCACAGAATAAGTGGAAGCAACAAACAATTTCAATGTGTTTTTTTCTTGTACACAAAGGTAAAGGTTATCGAGGGAGTGGTTAGAAATAGTATATTTGGCAACAGATATGACGCAACAGATTCAAGAGTAATGAAGTTTTGATTGTTAAAATCTGGATGCTGTGTGAATATTTATCACATGATCGAGCAATGTTTCGCAGGAGAAACTGCCAACTCACGTTATGAAGTGATTCATCTAATAGATAACAAATACGTATATCGATTAAATTGATGAAAATATCAAATGTCACAAAATGTCTTTTCTGTGGACTCTGAGAATAATTTCAAACTTATTACTCTTTGTAGCCGCACTACGTCATGCTGCGACATCGTCGGGTTCAGAAGAAATGGCGTTCACATGAAGAAATGGCGCTCAATGGTGTTTAACATGACTTTCAGAGTACCAATAAATTTTCTTTCATTTTTCAGAGAGTGAACGATTATTATGAAATCTATAGGAAATGTTTACAGGTCTACGCACAGATGTGCCTTTTCATTTATTCAAATTTGACAATATCTTGAAGACCAAAAACCAAATCGAAATTTGTCGAAGAAAATGAATAAAACCGGGAGCTTTGCGGAGCCCCAGAGGCCTGAGCTTTTTCACGCCGTCTGAGACCTGAGGATGGGGTCCACTGGACCCTCTCAGCTCTCTGAGGGTTAATCTGTGTGTTGGAAATCAAACAATGCAATAGGAAGACATCAAGTCACAAAAATAAATGTATCTAGTCAAATGGTCTACACTGGTCTACACTGTAAATCATAGGGTGAAACTTTACGGGCAAACATCGATCAGCCAAATGTCACTGAAAAATGTGAAAATAGGTCACAATATTAGCGAAGATTCATATTCAGCAATGTCAAATTTTCACCTTCTATAGACCATTTTCGGCACCTACTTTCCCCATGCAAGGGAGATGCCATTCGTTCAATTGTTTCACCTAACCTGCCAATATCAGCCAAAGGAGCGAACACCATTTTTTCGCTCCTACATGTGTGTGTTCACATTAAGATTTACAGTGCACTAGCGATTTGGTACCTCAATTTAATAGTAGTATGAAGCTGTATAGAAATGACAGGAAATGAGAATTCACTAACAGGCTAATAGGTATCTTAATTAAGTGGAAATTTATGTTGATTATCAAGAATTTTCATTATCTGCATTATCATGCAAGTTTTAATATAAAGTTGAAATCTTATTGTAAATAAACTTTCAAGTTTTTTATTCAGTTTTCATCGGTATGATTTTGTGATTCAGCTCACTAAACGCGCATGTTTCATTTCTTCTATCTAAATAATATTGTAGACCCATTTATGAATATATTTTGGAGTTATGATGTTTTGCCCTTTCAGTAGCAGGTTATCTGTGATATGATCAAGCTCAAGAAAATCCTCTTATTTCTAGGAATGAGCATTAAAGTAGTCAGCTATCGAATATCTAATTTAATAAACACTACTTCTCCAAGGCTGTCATGACACGGAGTATTTGTAAAATACTATTATTCCTTCTGTGTTGCTACTATGATCAGTCAATTCCATAGTAATTTCTTCAAAACTGCAAATAATTTGAGCATCTCACATGTGCACTGTAAATCGCTCAATACCAATCACATACGAAGGGTGCATACCAAAATATTTTTTGGTATATTTCTGTATTCTCTTGGTAAATATTTGTATGCTTTTCGTATGTTATTTCAAATGTGGTATGCTTTACATACTAAAGCCATACCAGCACAATGTTAAAAGAAAGCATCAATCATGTCCAAAGTATGTTGATTTAAGGCCTTTTGTCAATAAAGATCACACTTATGTTACTACTGTTCTGTAAGTAGTGAGATAATGACATTCAAGAGTCTTACTTTCAATACTGAATTCGATTTTAATACACGTAAGTGTATATAAAGTTTAACTTATGTGACTTATGTGACTTAAAGCTGCACATACTGAATACATACCAGAGGCATACGAATAAGGATGAATTTGCATCGGGTCTCGCATATAAAACATACCAACAGCTCGTATTGCAGTGTAAAACAGCCAATCACAGATAGAATAGTTCGTATCTCTACATACCAATCACATACGAAAGTAAGTGAGATGTCGTATGAAAAACATACCAGATCTCTGTAAACATACGATAATCTCGTATCAAATGTTAGTTTCAAATTGTATGTGATTTTGGTATATGTTTGTATGTAATTTTCGTATCCAGCGATTTACAGTGTGGTGCTGGGTTTCAACTCGAATTCATTTAATAAAATCGAAACTGCGTACACAATCGGTTGCTGATCAACATTGAGTTGTTACTCTATCTTGTATACTTACCCTATGATAATTTCAATAACTTTTTAAGAGAGCAAAGAAATCAAATCTTTCATTTAATTAAATAATCTTTGATTTTTTGATTTTTTGATTTGATTTGAATTTTGATAAAAAAATCAAATAAATCTTTGATCGAAAATTAAAGCACAACGGTGAATGAGCAATTGAAAACGAAGAAGACTGTTGCACTTTGCAAGACGTAGATGTCCAGAATGCAAGCTCATGCAAGCTCTGTGCGGTTTCAAAATCATTTGAAATGCTTTCATTGCATGTCTTGCAGTTCTTGCTTCAATTGACAGAAAGTCCAAATAACTCCATGGAAAGTCCATGAACTACCAAATAAAATATATTTCGTTACGAAATCTCCATCAAAAGTAATTAACATTCATTTTCTTCTTAAATGCTGACGGATTGGCTTTTATGTCAAGCAGACCGAGTTCACTTGGTAGTGGTCGCCTGAATGGAATTCGACTCGTAGGTAATTTCCTACCAAGCCTTAATTCGGCTGCCAGATCACTTTGAATTTGGTCGCTTAAATTTCTTTTGTCATCATTTCGCAGCAATTATAATTCCTACCAGATGATTGGGTATCCATAGTCTAAAATTTAACTGGAAGTAAATATTGCTTTGAAGTAAGAACTTTGTGAATTCTGTACGTCGTTCTCAAGATTCAGAGTCGGTAAGCGGAAGTAGCAGCAGCTTTAGGCTCTTGAACCTCGAAGCCAAATCTGCTACACTTCTCCAACTACCCATGACGTGCAGTGCACGTCATTCGCTCACATCTGCAACTCCTCAGAGTGAACAATGGGAAGATAATACACTGATGCGTGCAGTACACGTCATGGGTAGTTGGGGCAGTGTTGTCAGCTGCTGGTCGAACACTTGCGCAAGTGCCCGCATGACGTCATCGGGGCTCAAGAGGTCATATGAACTAATGCAAAAAGAGACGTCTGAACAAATTGGCAAGTTTTAGACTGAGCAATGATGATATGATTTAGTCTAAATAGAATAAAGTCATTGTTGCAGCAATCGCACATGTGAATTTTTAGCAATTTCCTTTTTTTCGATAAAAGTTATATTAGTCCTTACCCGCATCCTGTGTCAATATTTCAGCGACTATAGCAATCTAAATCTTAAGGAAAAGTCACTTAAAAGTTCAAATCAACTTCAAATCTCACATGCGCTTTCTTGGTGTGCATTCAAATGTGCTGTAGTAGCAAATATTTCTATGTCATATATTGCATTCTTGTTTAATATCTCAAATGTGCTTTAGGAAGTAATATCCCACATGTGCTGCATTCGTAACATGAATTATACCTAATTGTAACCACTTCTTGGATTCAATTTGTATTTGAAAATATCTTGTCGATAGTAAAAGGATGCTAAAAACCATAATGCTAAGATGGTTTCCATTTTCAATAAGAATTGCAATCAACAGACAGCTTTTGCTTCTCCTGAAAAGATTGTAACTTGGCACATATCAGATATCAACAATAGAGGGACCAAGGCCGTCAATTTGAAGGCATAACAAATACTAACTAGGATGTCTCCTAGTCTGATTATCATGCAACTATGAAACTTATTGACTTTAAATCTTTCTTATAGGAGATAACTTCTGTAGTCAATATTCGACCATAGCTACTGCGCTCTAGATATTGTATCACGATTTACCTACAAGGACCAAGACCGTCAATTTGACGGGTCAGCAAATAATGGATTATGATGAACATTGAGTCACATACTTGTGCATGCATGAGAGTACTCATGATCGATTATTTTCAATATATGGACACTGCATGCACAGAAATGGCTATCAACCTTAGGGAAATTCCGCAACTGTTTCGAGGACGTGATGAACTCCATTCTACACAGGTACTTATTGAAGAAGGCGGTACTCTCATAACCTCATCAGTGCAAGTGAAATAAGAAACTGTTTGTCTTCAATACGTGTCACATTGTGTTACGATCAATGCATCACAAAATCCGAAGAGAAAAAGCCGGCCACCGTAACTTTTTACAACAGCACACTTTTTACACAACTTTTTGCTGCCAATGACAATTATACACAAAATGATGAAAACTAATGAAACATCGTATTTCCCGACTCGAAGAGGAGACGGCAATGTGCTGGTTCATGCAACAAGAATCGTGCACTGCTAGATTGTTCGCTTGAAGCTTACTTTTGTAAAGTGTAGTGTAGTGAGAAAAATCAGCAGCTACAAGTGATCTAAAAGACAGTAAGGGGCCTTCTCCATTTTTATTGAGCCTTGTTCTTAAATTAGTGCGCTGATCTAAATTTGACATTCGATAAAGCTACATATAGGTGGTTCTAATGGAAAATACATCACTCAATGTTTTCACCACCAAAAATACACGAAATTAATTTTCATTCAAATGTTTTATTCATTTCAAGTTACAGTACGCGACAGCAAGTTGGAAACTTGGCATAAATCTACGGACACGTACATTTTTCAACACCTTCTAAATTTTTTTTGCTATTAAGAAATATCAAAAAATTTATAATCATCTGAAAGAGAATTTTCGGATCTATCATTTGAATGTTGTTGAATTAATTGTTTTTGAAATTGGTGGTTCCTAGAGGCCCATAAACCCGAAAGGCCCAAATTTTCTTTGACTTGTTTTGACAAGCGCATAATTCAATTTGAAACATTCTCCTTGAGATATTCAAAACTGTCACAAGATTGGCTTTCAGAAAGTATATAGTTTGAAAGTGTTTTCTCGAAGTTTATAGGCAATATTTTGAAAGTAGTATAGATAGAAAATGTGGCGATTTTTTTCATTTTCAGAATATTTCTTCGAAGGGCCTTAAATTTACCCAACAAAAGCAGAAAACACTAGTTTTGAGGTAAATAAATGTCACCAGTTAGTTAACAGCGTTATTTCTGTCATTATCGCAACACATTCTGAAAATAAAAACATCGCCACATTTTCTATCTATACTACTTTCAAAATATTGCCTATAAACTTCGAGAAAACACTTTCAAGCAATATATTTTCTGAAAGCCAATCTTGTGACGGTTTTGAATATCACAAGGAGAATGTTTCAAATTGATTTATGTGCTTGTCAAAACAAGTCAAAGAAAATTTGGGCCTTTCGGGTTTATGGGCCTCTGGGAACCACCAATTTAAAAAACAATTAATTCAACAACATTCAAATGATAGACCTGAAAATTCTCTTTCAGATGATTATAAATTTTTCGATATTTCTTAATGGCAAACAAATTTAGAAGGTGTTGAAAAATGTACGTGTCAGTAGATTTATGCCAAGTTTAAAACTTGCTGTCGCGTACTGTACTTTCAGCTGTCAAATGATCAACTTTTCTTATTGTCATGTATTTTAGGTAGGTACATTTACAGTATATCTGGTTTTTAATGTCTCACATTTATTCTGGTAATCTGTTGTATTTCATTGGTTTTTGAAAAATTCTATGTATTTTACTACTATGTCTTTTATCAGGTATATTTGTTCATATTGTAATATGTTTCAGGTACGTGCATATTTTCAGTATCTGGTTTTCTATTGTCTCATTTTGATTCTGGTAATGTTGTAATCTGTATATCATTCGCATCTGATGACTGTAATTGGCATCCAGCTGTTGTCATCCTTTTGAATAAATACAAATACAAAATACAAACATAACAAGTTCTCATGATTTTCTTCATATCGTCAATTAATCAATGCAAGACTTGTATCAATCACTAAATCATAATGTTTTTCTATAAAAGAAATATCAAAAAGAATTCTGTCTTTCTAACGGCTTCGGTCTTTCTACGTAGATTTCTTGGTCCTTCTAGTGTTAACCAATGATCTTGAAATTACATGTGAGATATTGTCGGGACAACGACGATGATTAACTATTGAGCTGCATCATCAGATGAATAATGGAAACAGACCTGAATAGCTGCTATTTCATCCAATATCAGGAATCATCAGTAGGCGTAGCTCACATCTCTCAACATCGACACAACTCCCTAATTAAAATTGCAGCCATTCCCGGGTGAATTTGAGATTTGCAATTAGAAATTAGTGAATATTCGACGGAAATTCATTAAACATCACTTTAAAACTCCCTAATGGCAATTCGCCTACGTTAGTGCACCTGCATTAGATTAATAAATGCTGCATTTTGCAAGCACAGTGTAAATATAATAATTAAGGAGTTGTATCATCAGATGAATAATAGGAGTAGACCTGAATAGCTGCTATTTCATCCAATATCAGGAATCATCAGTAGGCGTAGCTCACATCTCTCAACATCGACACAACTCCCTAATTAAAATTGTAGCCATTCCCGGGTGAATTTGAGATTTGCAATTAGAAATTAGTGAATATTCGACGGACATTCATTAAACATCACTTTAAAACGCCCTAATGGCAATTTGTCTACGTTAGTGCACCTGCAATGATTAATAAATGCTGCATTTTGCAAGCACAGTGTAGATATAATAATTAAAGAGTTATATCATCAGTTGAAAAATGGGAGCAGACCTGAATAGCTGCCATTTCATTCAATATCAGGAATAATGCTTAGTGAATTCTTAGTTGTCATGAACAGCAGTTTCTGCCGTTGTCTTCGTAACTTGATGAATCCTCTTGACTTGCTTGTTCCACCAAGGTTTTGTAAATTAAATTACTGAACTGACTGATCACCTGATGCGAATGCGCTGAGTTTTTAAGTGAATTTTAATTGTATAAATACCTGACATGCGTTTTGCATCGCTTCTAACTTTCAAGTAACTGAACTGTCTGAATTTCTTTCTATTTTATGAAAAATTGACGAACTTGAAGAGTTCAGGTTACTTGTCCATAAAGATGACATAACTTGAACATGTCGTGACTTCACTCTTGTCGTTGCAGTGTCCAAACTCATTGCAGAATCCCTGCTGACGCCGAAATAATCACATGCTGTGAACTGAGTGGTTCTAATTCACTTTTCGTGTCCCCAAGTTAATATTAGCCTTTAAAAAATGACAGTTCTTTTCCTATCGGTCAAATCATTGCATGACATCTGAACTAACAGCATTACAGATACAAATTCACCTTATTTCGACCTTTTGCAGGGTTTCATTTCATCTGAGATGTCGATGAATAACAGATAACGGTCAGAAGCCAGATATCCTGATTATATAGCCTCGTTCAATCGGGCTTCCATAAATGGGAATGATTCGATCCTCCTCTTCTCAGCTAGTGGTCCTATTACTGAGCACCATTTAGTTACTAGATGAGAAATGACAATTATTGTAGACAGAAATCAAGCTTTAATTTCAGAATCAGATGAGAATCAGAATACAAAATCCATGCATGGTAACAACACAAATAAGAAAATAATTTCCCGATCAGCTGAAATTAGAACAGAGACCTCCATATAATAAGGCCGGTGTTCCGCAAGGCATTGCTGAATGTGAGTCTTGAGCTTGATGGTTTGAAAGGAATGCCTCTGTGGAGGACCGTAAGTGCAAGTATAAAGCCTCAACTTCAAGTTCCCTCGGTTGCATCAATATTACTGTCATTTCTCGTCAGGAATTATTGCTCCGCCATTTGGTTGCTACATTACATCAGCAGTCCATTTCATTTGTTGGGGCGGGCTACATCTGCTTGTCACTTGTCTATCAAAAAGTTTTATTTTTTTTTAGAAAATTTGTCTATCAAAAACAATTAAATTACAGCACGTGTCTTTCCCTTAGATATGCATGTAGTTCTCAGCTGACTTATTTTCTTTCATTTTATTAAATATATTTTCTATTTATTGATTAATTTTTGTATTAAAACACTATGGATTTGTATTAAAAAAACTTGCATGAACTTTTTGACATATGTGTATGTCATGTATTGTATACTCTAAAGTGCGAAAGTTATGTGCTCTGTATGATTACCATTTACTTAAAAATAAACGCATTTCTGTTCAAAAAACGTGTGAAAAAATGACTGTTCGACTAATAATTTGTTGGAGGTGATTGGAATCCGCTACCAGAAGGCATCAATAAATGGCCAACATTCGTCACAGAACAGTAGGTTTGTCTCAGAAGAGGGGGAAGCGAAACATTCATTGGACACTATTTTACATCAGATTACCAATGTATACCAATGTGCATAAACTATTATTGGCCGTAAATTTGATATGCGCTTCATGTAAAGAGCCCTTGTTCACATATCAAATTTGGTTTGTAGTTTTTTAACCCTTGTTTCACTGGGGAGGGGGAAGTTTTTCTTCCCCATCTGACGAATTTCTTAAATGTCTTTTAATCCAAGCAAGCTACGACCTCCAGCTTTCAATTAGCTTACTTTCTACGTATTATGCAACTTTTGACAGAAGGAAAATATATTTGGCACTGTGCTTTTGGCGTGAGATCTTTTGAAATTGGAATGTTCGGAATACTTTGGCTCATTTTGGTATATTCACATCTAATGTATATTGCGGTGTCAATTCTTGATGAAATATGTTGAGATTGCATAAAGGATCTTCTTATTATCATAAAGATATTTACAAATGCAAAGCTAGAAATTATCCTCTTATTGTGTGTGAATGCTTGAAATTTGAAATTGAAATTTCATACATGATTTTTTTATTACTTTTGTACTTCTTAGGTCAGCATCTGATCAGCAATTATCAATGGCTCGATAAAAGTGCACTACATTGGGTTGCTTCTTCACATGGAGAAACTAAATACTAATAGGTGCGAGTTTTGTGCCATTGAAGTTGAACTAAAGGTTTTAATTATTTGACCTTTGACCTCATCTAATGCAATGATGTAATCTCAGGGCGATTAGTAATCATCATTTCATGAACCACCTTGACCAGATCTTTCTATTAGTGTATGCTTTATTAGCGGAGGTGCTCAAGCATAAAAGAGCATCATAAAAAGCATATTTTATCTTTTCAGACATAAATGAACATTTTAATGATCTAATTAAGTATTATTTAATCAAGGCTGCGAATTAAGTCGAGTAAAATCGCTAAGTTGATTGACGAAGAGGAACACGTGATTCTTTTATTTCAAACGAAGAACCATGTTCCCGCTCATTGCTCATCTCATCATCAGTCATCAATACACACACTTGAATTATTTGCAACGAAAAAGATAGTAGCAGACACATGCTAGGTATCTACTAGATACATACATACATACATACCAGATACATAGATATCTACAGACACACACTAGATATCTCGACGTCTAATAGATGAAGATTATCCTTTGAAAATATGACCAGTGAATTGAAGATTTCAGTGAACTATTTTTCACTCAATGCTGTTGAATTTGTTATAGAATCATCGTTCATGTTTTTGACAAACGTTACATGTATGATTAAGATTGATTAACTATTAAAACATGATTCATTTTGTACCAAGGAAATGGCGGTAGTTCAAATTGCCGCTGAGATTGGTTCAAATTATCACGATCAAAATATCACCATGACACATTCAATATAATATGGTGTATTATCAGCTGCGCATGATTTCGACATAAAAAGGAATATTTTGAGAATAAAAGCATAAAAATTAAAACATAAATTGTCTCTCTCAGAAGAAAAACATCACTATCCCTGTTTATCAGTTGTTGTTGTCATAATGTAATTCAAATAGTGGCGCTAAAAATTGGCGATTTTTAACATTTGACCTTCATTTCAGCCCAGGGGGGACCTAAAGTCAAAAATGATGCTGCTTTTGTGAATCCCCTTTTAATTGATGTGTAGTTCAACCGAATTTGTACAATAGTTTGGGAGATCAGCAGGGGGCCGAATTCGCTTTCCCCCAGTGTGGTGCGTTCGGAAATATATCACAATGAGGCGAGGGTGATGCATCTTATTTTTGTTGCACACGCCTGTGTGCTTGGACCAGCTTCTGATCGTCCAGGATGTGCAAATAGATGCCGTTTTTTCTTGCTATACATTTTTTCTTCACACGCAACTGGGCGTGAGTTGCATGACCATGCATCAGCTCACTGAAATACAACAAGTTTCAAGTTTTGTCGATTAAAAAACATTTCAAAAGATGTGTTATATTTATCAAAACCTCATTTGTCTAAGAAGGATCGATCATTGAGAGAAATTCCTGAAACCGTCTGCTTCTCACAATAATGTCCCTTAATGAAAAACCAGCAGTGAGGAAGCTCTTGACTGTGATGTGGCGACTTTCCCAGACTCGTGATCACAATAGTTAATTAACACGGTGAAGAGGACACCGAAAAATGCTATAAATTCTACTCTCCACAAATCAACACTCTACTCAGACTTCATGCGCAAAAGTAGATTGAAACCTATCCAATGTAATAATCCTTTTGTGATAGCCTTCAATTAAAAGTTAAATTCCAATATTATGCCCTGCTGTTCTGAGAATGATTGTCTCATAAATTGTATTTCAGTTATGAGTCTTACACTTTCCAACTGAATTTGTGAAATGATATCAAAATTTTGTAATTAATTTGCAATTCCCACGCCTTTTACAGGCGAATTTCATCTTCTGTGATTAAGGAACTAATTGTGGAGATATTCAGAGGTGACTACATATTGAAAAGGTTTTCATGGATTCTTGAATGATAATTTGACTAAAGTGACGCAAGATGATGCAGCATTGTATTTGCATCTACTCTATGTAGGCCTCAACTGTTTGTCTATTGCTTTATCTACGACATTCATCGTGATTCTTCTGAATGTGTTGCAATGTTTTGGATTGATCTACAAAATGGTGAAACAATTGCTCAAAAAACACGCGTATGATGAGCGCTGGCTGGGAATCAGATTTAGCCACCGAAATACGCAGTTACATCAATTAAGCACAGAGCAATGTTGGTTACGTCTGAGAATTGGTCGTTTAATTCAATTTCAATGGTTGGATTATAGACGAGCATAGGATTGAGAAGAGGTTTGCCTTGCCTGAAAGCAGAATGTCAGCATTTCTGCAGCGGAATTTAATATCAGGTTTTATCACATCTCACCCGTGTGATATTGAGTCTTGAAAACCCGGAGGATTTGAGTCCTTTATCTGACCCCCCGCTGACCAATTTTACCAAACGACACATCAATTGAATTGGCACTGAAAGCAGATTCAGAAAAACAGCATTATTTTTATTTTTGAGGTCATCCCTGGGCTGAGATAAAGCTCAAAGTAAAATAAACGCCAATTTTCAACAAATTTCAATTAGATCAACTAATGCACCAAACGCTAATCGGAAGATTTGTTCAAGGCCGTTAAAAACATCCTGATGAAGACAAAGGTGAAATAATTCAAACTTTTAGATCAACTCAAATACATTAAAATCGCACATTTTAGTATTTAGTTTCTGCAGGTGAAGAAACAACCAATTCGGCGACCTTTATCGAGACACGTAGGCTAAAAGACCTAATAGGTACAAAAATAATTAAAAATGTATAAATGAAATCTGAATTACAAATTTGAAACATGCATACACAATATGAGGATAATGTCAAAATCAATTTTTTTTGCATTTGCAAATATCTTTGTGTTAATCAGAAGATCCTTTCTGCAATCTCAAGTTATTTCATCAAGGATTGATGCCGCAATATGAATTAGAAGAGAACATATGCCGAAATCAGCCAAAATATTTCAAACATTCAAACCTGAAAGTAGATCTCACGCCAACAGTATTGCGCCAAATTTATTTTTGCTTCGCCCAAAAGTTACATAATACGTAGAAAGTCATCTGTTAGAAATCTGGGGGCCATAGTGGGTTGACGGTTAATTGTGGACCATCAAGTACAGCTGACAGCGCCAAAAACATTACTTTTCCACCAAAAGTATTCAACTTTCTCAAAACAGTCTGCCGTAATAATTTCCTCATCTCGCAAGTGGGAGAGCATCTGGAGGGAGAAGTACATGCCAAGTGTACGCGCAGGGAAAGGAATACAATCATGTAATTGTACTGCCAAAGGAAATGTCAGTTCAGAATGTACTTCTCCATCTAAACATTCAGTGCATCGAAGTTCAGGCTAAGAGAATCATCTGTCATTTTTAAATGTCGTTTATATGAGCTAATTTGCCGGCAGCAGATGCCGTCGAAAGTGATTGACATTTCCTATTCTGGAAGTCCTTGTGAACTATCAATAAATATCAACAAGTAAACCAATTAATCAGTCTGACGAATATTTGGCTTCAAAAAGGAATCCATATCAGCTGAGAAAGTATCGATGACCGTTATCAAACATTTTTATCAAGGCTTCCGTCCTTCACCTGGCATGGGTTCAAATTCCTTTGATATCATCTTTCTTAGGAATTAACGTGGATGTTTGATTCTATTCTGCGAAAGTACAAAATTAATGTCTTCTATTTCGGCTCCGATCGTGAAGCATAGTAAGAAGTGGGATTTCAATGTATGCTACCATTTGATGAGCCAACTCCTAAAAGTACTCAATGTACCCTTCTCTTGCAGCGAATTACAACTTACAAATCTTAACGCTACAGGAAGTGAAGATGTAGATCATGCTATACCAGAGCCAAGGAGTGTTTAGCAGTGTTGCGATGACATAATATATGGGAGGAGAGATCAGTTACCAATGGGTGAGCTCCTTTCTTCAGTTGAGAGGCGGACAATAATCTTCAAACGGCTACCATTCTCTCGTGTAGTTGGACAACGAACTATTTTTGTTCTTCGCAACTAAGCAACGTTTGCGCTCATTATACTTCTGATAATACGGACCGACAACTTGACCAATGTGGAACTTATTAATTAGGTTAGAGGATGACCCCATCACCGATTTCTGTTTCGGTCAGAAGAGAAAACACCTCTGAAAACTCTCTGAAGATGATGTGCTGTGCGCACTGAAAGCGCTTAGAGAAGTTGGTGTTTTCTCTTCTGACCGAAACAGCAATCGGTGATGGGGTCATCCTCTAACCTGACTAATTATGCTTCTGACCCTTTGTTTCATTCAATGTGGAACTTGTAGCAAAGTAAATTCATGTACACTGTAAATCGCTGGATACGAAAATTGCATACAAACATATACCAAAATCACATACAATTTGAAACTAACATCTGATACGAGATTCATGTATGTCTACAGAGATCTGGTATGTTTTTCATACCACATCTCACTTAATTTAGTATGTGATTGGTATGTAGTGATACGAACTATTCTATCTGTGATTGGCTGTTTTACACTGAAATACGAGTTTTGGTATGTTTTATATACGAGACCCGATGCAAATTCATCCTTATTCGTATGTCTCTGGTACGCATTTGGTATGTGAAGCATACCAAAAAATATATATATTACATATATATATTGGTGTGTGTCATATCAAAAAATATATATATTACATACTACTGTCAAATAACTTTTTTCGGTAATACCAGTTGTGAATATTTTTTGTTTCATAGAGTGATATTTAAGTACATTAGATTTATTGTGAATTTTATGCTCCACGAATATGTCGTCGATGCTACTTGTCTAGCAACGGTAACAGGACGTTTACTTTACTCTACTTTATGACCCAAGTTGATAAACATCCTTTCACTTAAACGATATCTTCAGTGAAATCTTGTTGACTTTTATATCTCAAACATAACTATTTTTGCATTCATGAATTATAATGTGTTTTTATTTCGGATTGATAATATGCTTAATTTCAAAATTACATAATGCATAATTGTTGATGGTTGAAATCTTATTGATTATTCATGAAATGCCTTAGACCTACGTGCATCAAAATCGAATTCAGTATTGATAGTATGACTCTTAAATGTCATCATCTCTCTACTTACAAAACAGTCGTAACATTAGTGTGATCTTTATTGACAAAAGGCCTTAAATTAACATACTTAGGACATGATTTATGGTTTATTTTAACATTGTGATAGTATGACTTTAGTATGTAAAGCATACCACCTTTGAAATAGCATACGAAAAGCATACAAATATATACCAAGAGAATACAGAAATATACCAAAAAATATTTTGGTATGCATCCTTCGTATGTGATTGGTATTGAGCGATTTACAGTGTACCGTGAACTTATCACTTCAGCCTTGCTGTTCTGGCACTTCGTCACCAGCCAGATTTGCCAGAACTCCTCGATCACTTTCATCACTTTATACATGTACATAGATAAATCATATTTTCAGCATCTATTATACTGCACATCAAGTTGAGTATTTAAACTTCAAACGCAATGTGAAAACTGCATATTAAAATGTTTAGCAATGGCCAATAGAAGTTTTAAATTTTCAGAATCATTTGGATTCCATGGGTACTTAATACTTAAATAATTTATGTCTTGAATACACTCGCAGTGGATTTACATTTGAAAAAATATTAAAAATTTTTAAAAAAATCCATTTTTGCACATTGATTATTTATATAGCCTAACTGTCAACTAAAATTAACTTTTATGGACATTAATTTTTATTAGCATTATTACATCATACTAACTTTTGATTTAACCCTCCAAAGACCACCATCAAGCACCTGGGATCAGTTTTAACTGCGGATGGTGCCAGCCTCCAAGATGCGCGTGTCCATGTCACCGCATCTTCTCTGCAGTGGAGGAGGGTCAGCGGCGTGCTCAACGACAAGCGAATAACAACGAGGCTTAAATCAAATGTTTGCAAAACGATGGTGCGACCAACAGCGATATATGTAAGCGACTGCTGACCGTGCAATGCCTCTGGATGTCATGAAGATGAGCATGCTACGATTCGCGCATGGACTAACGCTGGTAGACCACGTGCAGAACGAGATGGTGAGAAGGTATATAGGTTTAGGGGTCATCCCCGAGAGATTGCGCGAGAACAGGCCCCGCTGGCTTGGACACGTCGCGCGTGTTCTGGTAGGCTCCGTTGTGGTAACTCCGATGCAGCAAGAGGTATCAGGCACGCGACCACGCGGGAGGCCGAAGAGGCGATGGAAGGACACCTTAAATGAAGGTCTACGTGGAACCCAAATGAAGGAGGACACCAATGATCGATGAAAATGGAGGCATGCCTTCCGCCACGCCGACCGCGCGCCTGACTGGAGAAGGCGAAGAAGATGATGATGACATGTTAACTAAATAATAATGACAATGTTAACAAAAGCAAAACAAATAATTAGAGGGGAACACCAGTGATCGATGAAAATTGTGGCATACCTTCCGCCACGCCGACCCCGCGCCTGACTGGAGAAGGCGAAGAAGATGATGAAATGTTAACTAAATGATAATGACAATGTTAACAAAAGCAAAACAAATATTTAGAGGGGAACACCAGTGATCGATGAAAATTGTGGCATACCTTCCGCCACGCCGACCGCGCGCCTGTCTGGAGAAGGCGAAGAAGATGATGAAATGTTAACTAAATGATAATGACAATATTAACAAAAGCAAAACAAATAATTAGTAATTTAACAATGATAAAAGATAAGTGATATAGAAGTATAAGTAGGAGATTAGAAAACATTAGTCGCATCGGCCTTAGGTGTGGATACATGCGGCTGTAGAGAGAATTAATATCAAAATGGTAATGATTATGCATCAATGATTTTATCTTGAAGCTCTGCACACGTCGAAAATTGTCTCTAATCTCAATGTCGAAATGTCTTGGTGGAGAAACTTTGAGGAAAAATGATTTTAAGATGATCGTAGCTCATGACGTTGGAATGGGAGTGCTTTTTTACAGATTTAAGTCATTTGCTTTTAGTGAACACCAAACTTGTGTCGACGGAAGATGTTGGTTGCTCAGCTCGGAAAAGTTGAGAGCATCACACCAAAACATTCATTTTTTCGGTGCATCGATAAAACATTCAGTCGAAAGCGAATTAATTTCGAGAAATTATCGATGAATTGCTCCATTGAGAATGTCACTGGATTAACTTCAACAACTCATTCAAAAAGACTTTTTTCCACACAGCCGCGGGTAATTGCTGTAGAGAAGGAAGCGAAATGTAACTTCTCCAAAGACTGTTGTACTGTAGAATATCTGCTACTGCTAGGTGGAAGCTGTGAAGAAAATGAGGTGATTCAATCACTCATTGTGTTATTGTGTATATCAGTTAATACACACGCCATTTTATGGAAACTAAATGCGACATTTTTGGCTAGATTGCCTTAATACATTAATTTTGTTTTAACCATCAGAGACCTGAGGGGGTCCAGTGGACCCCGGAGCCACATTTTTCTATTGTACGCTTTGTACTGAGGATATATCAACTCCTCAAGATCCTCACTTTTGACAGTGAATCTTTCATTTCAATTGAATCAGTAGTATCATGGTAGATAGGCCAAAGCCCCCTCAGGTCTCAGAGGGTGTAGAAAGTCCCATAACAAAATTTTTGGTATCAGATGAAAAATCATTTTGCGCATGTCGACGATGATGCTTAATAAGTGAAAGTCATTTATTCAGTGTTTACATCATGCTCGTACATGTGCGTTACGTTAGAAGATTGCAAACTGTGAATATTTTGTTTTCGCACATAACTGGTTGGCCTACATGAACAAGTCAGCATAAATCAGTGTTGACATAAAGCATAAAGCATTGTTGTCAAGTTAACAAATTTACGTGATGATTTCTGCATCGTAACCGACCGTTCACTGACAGGTAAAAAAAAACACCCGGCGCGATATCAAGAACAAGAACAAAAAGACTTCTGCAAATTTCATGCGGCCGAGAATGTTCCGTCACTCGACGATCTGAACATAGATATCTTGAACAAAAGTGATAATGATGCTGACTACAGGATCAGTGAAGCTCGTGAAATTGACAGATTAAAGGCTATATCACTTCACCTACAGGTTACGTGTTGCGTGTTGCGCTTCGAACGTCATGTGAAACGCAAACATGTACATGTAGGCCAACCATGTAAGAAGGTGCTGCACTGCAATGTCATAACAAATATGTCTATGAATAGTGTGATAAAGAATTCTTCATCATAGTCTTCATCGATCTTCCTCTTCATAACTGTCACCATAGAAATCAACAACAATAAAACCTCTAGAATGGAAATTAAGCTTCATGCAATACACAATAGTGGGACATAAATCACACGCACTTTCATTTAGATACACTTGCCTACGTCTGTATCATTGGGTTAGAATCAGTTACATGAGTAAATCAAAGCTTTTAATTGGTTCTTCATGCCCCGACTTAGTTCCCCCGGCGGTGACGCGACCTTGAGTCAATTTCCATTCTAGTCAACTTCAGATAAACAGTTTAATTCTATGGTCACATTCAATCACATCGGCTCTAGTTGAGCATTTTTCAACTTCTGCGTATTCACATTTCATAATATGACATTTCATTCCTCTCATGGTGCTACATACTCATGTACGTACGTGTTTAACTGTTGCCTCTTGCGCTTGAAATTTTACCATAGATATGAATAGTTTATCAACCTATATCTATGACTTTGAACACGCAGCACGTATGTGATGTGATGTGGAAGACACGCTATGAACCGCAATTACGAACTACTGAACTTCTATCTGCATAATCTTGGCAGCATTGCTATTTAATCCGTTGTAATGATGACTGCACGGTATCACCCTTTGATGTGTCTGCGACACGAAGCGCCGAGACTTTGACCTTCAACGTTTTATCTTGCACATAACTTCATAAAGAAGGCGTGACCCGTTTGGTTTGGCACAATACCAGGAAAATTGCTGTGACTGTGAATCGAATCAATTGCAATATTCATTCTAAAATCATCATTGTCGTGAAATGATCACAATTTCTTGATTTTGTTGGAGCTTCGACGTTTAGAATGAAATATTCTCTCCGCAAATGCATGCAATAAACAATTAATTGAAAGAGCAGAAAAGCAGTTCTCACAAGTGTGTCAAATATCTTGTATGCTCTGAATAATGAGGAAGTCAGCAATTTCTCGAATTCATGTTCTGACAGATTATTTCCGGGAACTTCGTGATTTTCATATCAAGGAACAGATTTCCCATAGATTTCCAGAAATTCATTGGTTTGACCGTCAGAACAGCGCAGAGAGGTGCAAAATAGACATTAATGTCCTCATTTATCAAAGTTTCGTGCACTTAGAGGGAAATAGGTCAAAAACACAGTCTTGTATAAGATTTTCAGTTCAGAATTTCTGACCATGAATCAACTTTTAGCTGTTGAGTTTCATGTCAGGCTTTCGGGCAACCGGAAAATGAAGTTTAATGTTATAATGACCGATAATGATGCGTCGAAGATGGGTAGTTAGAAACTGTTCGCATTTCCAGACGACTCCCCCTGCCACTGACGTAATCATCGAAATCTTGGAAAAATGCGAATTACAGTCGCATAATGTACAACTTGCAATCACACAATTGCTTTTCAACATGCAATAGCGCCGACAGATTCACTGACACATGATGGAAAATAAACAAAAGCAAGTGTGTCTGTGTATGCCAGCATGCTTTCATGTCTATATTGCAATTACATCGGAAATAATTAAAAACAACATTTGATACTTTCAGATGAAAGTAAGCTGCTTTTAAATGAATTGGGAGAGAAGATGTTCGATCACAAAAAGAATTACCAAATGATATTCACTAGCCTTTGCTCTTGGTACGATAGAGACAGTCATTTAGTGTCCATTTTGAATTTTTGAAAGATATAGAGAGAGAACACCGTGCGCTTCGATCTGGCTATGATGAAACATGGCTATGAAGAGATAGAATATAGTAGAAGAGAGAACTAAAAATGAATGATATGCAGATTCTCGGTCATTTTCTATGTTCCAGGGACTTAGGAGACCACTCAATAGCAGTGTTGTTGAACCGCTGAGCTAAGAGATCAGCTGGCGCATAACCAGACCCTGACGAATGTGTGGAGAATAATCATGCGGAATTTGCTGTGCTGAATGTACATGAGGAATCATGTGGGAGAATCAAAAAAGCGATGCTAATTGTTCAACCGATCAGTGAGAAGTGGAGTCGGTAGGATAGGGGATGCATTATCCAATGAACCATGAGATGAATGTTGCTTGAATATGGAAGAATGAATAACAAAGAAACGGTGGCACTGCACAGTAAAGGAGACATCACTGTAGATACATTCGTGAATGCGCTTCAGAACGCAATATAAAGACAATCGTCAATGTTTTGTTAGCTCTTGCGTGATAGGGTGTGAACAATGCCCAAACAAGTGCCCTATACTTCACCACATTGAAGTGAAATGCGTCATCTGATGAAACAGACTCTCTTTCTCCCCCTCTCTCTCTCTCTTTCTCCCCCCTCTCTCTCTCTCTCTCTCTCTCTTAATGAATAAATGTAAGTTAATTATTAGTACGTTAATTTACAAATATTGTTACATTTCTCAAATTATCCATTTTTTCACTGAAAGATGAATTTACGTTACAATGAACTATGAAATTCTCTCCGAACAGAATGACAAATGTTTCATGTTAAGCAGGATATCCATCATCATTGCATTCTATTTCTTTTATATTCAACTTTTCGATACAGGACAAGAGAATATCAATATTTCTTCTGAATTATGGAAAATATGAAGGTTTGTTAATGAATAGACTTGTCCACTGGGGATTTCAGCATTGTTCTTGGCTTCGACCTTTTCGATTCTCATGGCTGAAATTCTTGTTCTGTCTACAAACTGGCATTTGATGTCAAACTCGTTGCAAATATTTTCTATCTTCATGTCTTTCGGCTTAGCAGCTCTCACCGATGTTTGGAACAGAACATACTTGGATAATTACTTATTATCGGTGAGCACGTAAGTGCAATCCTCCACCGTTTTTGCGACTAACAATTTCGAATCGATACATGTGGGATACGCAAGGTGAGCGCAGAAGAGATATTCGAAGAATAAATGCCTGAATTTGTTGGTAGTTTTCACTTATATTATCAACTTTACAGATTAACATTTCAATGCATTCCCTTACGAAATTTCTTCATGAGAACTCGTGAAATTTAATGCGGATTCATGAGATTTTCATGAGGTTATGTGAGTTTCATGATATTCTCATAAGAAATATTTAACTCATGATGTTCTCATGATGCTTTGATGAGAATTTAATGAGTGATATCGAGAACATTCATGAGGATAATATCTCATGATGCGTTCATAGGAAAATCATAAGCATTCATGAGGTTTTTGTGAAAATAAGTTTATAAGTAGTAAGGTGTGCATTCTAGCCGTGAAAGGAAAGAGACATAAAAAAGCTTATTCAATCGATAAGAATCTCCAAGTTTATTCTGTAAAGGACAAAAAGCAACAATATAGAAAGTCTTCTTCGTATGCGCCAATTGATATAATGTACGAAAAAATAGGCTCATTTGTCACGATTCTACAGCAGAACTTTATATATAACAACGATGCATTGTCACTTAAGGTTAAACATTCACCAGCAAAATGTTAAAGAGCGACTTACTGACACTGATGACGTCACAATATCGTGGTTAGAAATGAAATGACAGAAAATGGCAACGATATGACACTCGTGAAATTAAAGGATGACAAGCAAAGTTAAAGGAAAGATAAGTTAAAAACAAACTCTTTCTGTAAACAGAGCGTTGGACGGTAAAAGTAAATGGCAGTCGCCTCAGTAGTTAAAAGCTCAAGCTTGCCAGAGCATCGTCTTATGATAGAAAATCGATGATTATTCACATTACAATCAATGAGATGACGGGTGAAGGATGATGATGCTGTTCTTCTTGTACCATTCTCGCGCAGCCATTTTGGGACATGTTATCCTGCTCGGCGATGCTTGTCATCCTTTAATTTCACGAGTGTCATATCGTTGCCATTTTCTGTCATTTCATTTCTAACCACAGTATTGTGACGTCATCAGTGTCAGTAAGTCGCTCTTTAACATTTTGCTGATGAATGTTTAACCTTAAGTGACAATGCATCGTTGTTATCACAGAATTAGACAGGTCGTCCCTTCTTCCGTTTGCCTAGAAGGGAAGCATTGGAATATGTAACGTAAATGAAATGGCACAATCTTCTGACTAAATACCATAGCAATGATCTGAATTCTTCGAATCTGAAGGAGTCGTGGCGATGGGAGCAGTTTGAAGGAATTCACAGCAATCCGCAAGCGACGCACGACTATTTTTCCTATCTCTGCAAGGCATCAAAAATTTCTTTTTGCCCACTTATTAAGTTCCTGCATGTGCCATCTGTTTGAATCAGTTTGCACTTCTAGCAAAGTGATACGATTAAACAATCTAATTCTGTGGTTGTTATATTCAGTTCTGCAATAGAATCTTTATGAGACGCAGCGTGGCCAAGAGAATAAAGAATTCGTGACAAATGAGTCTATTTTTTCGTACAATATAGAAAGTATCATAGCGATCTGCAACATCCGTCTCGAGATGATTTTACTTCACAATCAGATACTGAATGCAAGAAGTTGAAAATAGATTTATATATAATCACAGTTCAATATCTTTTCGTGATGACAATTATGCTTCATTATTGCGAATACTGAATTAGTATTGTGGACATGCTCAGGGGAAGGTGGCGAGGACAAGAAAGCCTCAACAACTAGACGCCAGAAAAATAAATTCAGAAGTTTGAAAGAGCAACTGTTAATTTATTTATGAGATTTTTATGAGAAATTCATGAAATTTTATAAGATATTTTGTGCGAAAACGTTCCAAATCAGTATGAAATCTCATGAGACATATATGAGAAGAATCTCATGAAAAATCATGAGGAATTTACGTGTGAGTTGTGACTACTCGGGGAGGGAGTACTATAAATAAAACTCCCTGATATTGCCGCTGTGAGCGAGCACTGAAGTGGATAGCCTAAATGTAATTTCTTTTTCTAATAGTTAATATAGATTCCAATATCTTGATGGTATAAGGGTGTCTGTCTTCTGTTACAAATATGAGCTGTGTGACATATCCGGAACTTGCCAGAAATGATGTCATTGAAACAGAAAAATGAATCACTTCAGTAATATTCCTTAGTAATGAATAAATGACACTCCAACATGTCGTGACAGAACAGGATGTATATGTCTGAAGTGAAGAAGAATGGCATCTGAAAATGCAGTGAATAAGAAGATAAACTGAATTGAATATTCATGCTGGTCAGACCAGTGCAGTTCATTATTATTATCACTCCATAGCAACGATTGTCTGGCAATCAAACATCCGCATTTTTACGGATACTTGTCAATTGAAGGCAAAGAATATTCTATTTTTATCTGAGAGACAATATATAAAACTTCAGGAGTGTGGAGATAATCAGGTTGTATCATTCCTGCGAACATCCCTCAACGGCATCTATTGACATGAGTTCTTCTACTACTCAGCCGGCCACTGCTTGCCCGCATTGTGAAGCCCATTTCTTGATTTGCTCTCTCCTAAAAAAGACAAGCACAACATTGGAACTTTCTTGCCGTCGATGCAAGAAAACATTTACCCTCCCAAATACTGATGAGCAGCGTGAAAAATTGAAAAATGAATTTGGAATACCATCTCAAGTAGAACAACTTCTCGAATTCGAGCAGTTGGCCGTCGGGGATGTAATTGCTTACAAAAGAACAGTCGCTGACCTGAAATATCAACATCACGCTGTCGTTACCTCCATCGACCCAAAGAAGAAAACGTTTTCCGTTGTGGAATTCACACCACGTTTGCCAACACAAAAAGGCACCATTATTCGTGCAGAAAAGGATTTCGAGAAAGAGATTGAGACCGAAGACCCATGGATAAGACTTTACATGCCATTAGATTGTCTACCTGTTTCTGAAGTATTAGATAAAGCGAATGCTTTCATCGAGAATCCTGATTCTCAACCATCTTATGATTTATTCCGCTGCAATTGCCATCATCTCTCAGCGTGGTGCAAAACCGGAAAAATGATCTCTAATGACGCAGATTCTGCACGCAACTATTACGCCTTCATTTTTCACGGTTTTCAACTGTTTTCACTGTTTATCAATCCAGTAATAACAGTCACTATAACAGTGGTTGATACTGCCATAAGACGAACGCGAATGCTGAGGTCAGAGTTTGATCTCATTGAAAAGGGCATGGCAACCCCGGAAGCTCTAAAGAGAGATGCTATATCTTTGTATGTAAGTGCAACTGCAATTATCGCTGCAGGAACTGTGGCTATTCTTCGTTCGATTACGAAAAACTGATCCGTCTGTGCTTTTAACTGATACAACTAACAATTTATTAACTTATGAATTTAAACTAATCAATCACTTTGAACTTCTTAAATCACTAACATTATTTCCCATCGCAGTGTTCTAATGTCAAATTTTCGGACAAAATCTTACAAAATGTACAACAGAGCATGTTCATAGCCATGACCTTATAGAGGACACAAGTTGAAGGTGAATCGATGCAATGTAATTGAAGAACATGATGCAAACATTAACTATCTTTGGCAGTGTTAACGTACAAATATATTTGACGCATCAAACGAGCTTTATTTTCAGTTTAACAGCTTCAAATATTTATATATCACTTCATATAAATCTTCAATGCTGACATTGGAAGTTTCTGAACACTGTATTTTCGGTTGGTAGCGTTTAATATCGCTGGAAAATTCAAACTTGTTTGTGAAAAAAGCAACAGTCCCAGGATTAACGGTTTTCCCGCCTCCATTTATGGAAGCTGTAGATAGGACTTGATTCAAAAAGAATGGAGTTTGATGACCAATATTGCATTATCATATACATTTGTATAATTTGTATACTATTGCATGTTAAGCATAATATGAATCCCAAAATTGATTCGTGACTACTGATTAAATATGAACTTGCATTGCTCAGAAGTTGCGTTCATCTTATAGATTTCTCCACCGGCTTATTTTAGCTAAAAAAGTGGTTGAGTAATTCTCCACGCAGCCAAAATACCTACGTGAGCAAATTTCATATTTAGTCATTTCTTAAAGGGAGCAATTGCTTTATGTGAGAATATGTCTCTCTCCCTTATGATGGATAGGATTTAAGTTTATGGCACATATTTTCTCGTATTTCGATTTATGTCATTCAGAACTGTTTAAGTTCGAGGATCTTTTTCGTGAGAGTATGGATGGGCTTCACGGTTGGAACCCGACAGGTTTATGGCGGCCGGTGTCCGGCGTCATAAAAACCGGCCAACCGGTTCTAACCCTGATGATCTTTATCTCTCGATTGCAATTCGCTCATCAATTTGACATTCTTCCGCGAACAGCGATACCGGAGCAGGACGCGGACATCACCCCAGTTGCTGGGACTGGGGAGGGGGAAAGGGGGACAAGGGTCCTTGAACAGATGTGTAACCATGCACCAATTGTTTTCGAGATTTAATTCCGAATTAGAACCATTTCTGATTGAGCAATTTTCTTCTTTGCTCAGACATTGTTCAGAAATAGCGAGTAAACTTGTAACAAACACATGGTAGTTACAGTTACCTCATTTTTGCAAGGAAAAATGCAAGATTCCAAGAATCTCCAGTCAAGGTTGGATGGACCGTGGGTTTTGCGTCAAACTTGGGTTTTCTATAAAAAGTTTGGGTCTTCTATTAATGCAGCATGTATACAAATCAAGGAGCAAAGATAAACATTTTGATCTGGATCTTAGGAGAACTACATGATAAGAGCATGAAGTTCTGATTTTTTATCAAAATTCCACTCAATTCACAAAATATTTCAAATAAGAAATTCATGTGATTATTAGTTATTTCATTTTGGGCTTGACAATTCCGCGCATTGAAAGTTCGCTGTAACATTGCTGTAGGCTTGCATGTACGTGTCTTTTGTTGCATTTGTGAATATTGAATTTTTATGTATTTCATATCCTCGCAGTTATCTTCGCACTCACAATCTGCGATAGCCGACATTTATCCAAAAATTAATTCGTTCCAATTTCGTATTCGAAATATGATTGACCATTCACTGACTACGCAACTATAATAGCCTATAGTCTGTTCATATTTCTGAAAAATGAAATGAAGAAAATATACTGTCATGAACAATGTGTAATTCAATCATAATTTGATCAAAGATCTTCAATAAGTCAGTTTATCAGCGTAGGGTAAATTAACGAAAAGCCTTATGAGGTCATACATGTACCTAGGCTACTAATTACCGTTATTGTAATAAACAATCGCTTCCCACTAATACCACACTTCTTTTGGGCCCAACAGAATTATTTATCTGTAGAAGAATCTCTATGTCAGCGCAAAATACAAATAACGTATTTCGTTTACTTGAGTCTGCTGGTTTATTGAAACTTAGGCTTGGGTTTGCGGTCTTGACCCAAGTTTGGGTATACCCAACACATGTTTTTGGCCAACACTGCTCTGTTGTTTCCAACATTTTTAATTGACAGGATCACCGGTTTAACGTTGTGTAGTTTAGAAAATTGTTGTTAAAAGGCAATTTTTAGGAATGAATAGTTGTGCTCATCAATAAAACATATTGACTCAGCAAACAGCACATGTTAGAATGTCTTACACATACATGTAGAATGGAATAAATCCGTAAGGCGATACATACTGTAAATGTTTCTTTGTACACCTATCAAACAGATGTTCTATTCGTTTTTCTCGGAATTATGTACATCTCTTTGACTTATCTTTCTACATAGCTTGCAATTGAGTTCTCGTCTCCTACAAGAACCAAACATGCAGACTTTACGCTTCCGAAAGAGATGGGAGGAAAACAAAAAGAGATTAGCAAACGATTGTAATGCACAAGTGTTCGACATTACTCGAATGACTACTACTCGAGTGCCCCTGTGGGAACGAATCTGGCGAAAAGCTGGCAGATAATCAGCTTCATATTATCATGCAATAGTTCTGTTATAATTTTTAGCATATTCGCTGGCGAAGTTCGCCGGCGACAGTTCGCGCTCTGCATGCCACCTTTTACTTTTGACTTTCTCTCTTATTTTCTTTAGTAATCCGCCTCTACAGCCGAGGCTCTATTCTCTCCCTCACCTCCTCACCATCACCGACATATGGCTAATCTATCTAAGAAATAAGTGCAGACTATCATTCTTTGTTAATGATAAGAATATAGAGAATCCGCTTATATCAATTTTCATAACATCTCTTGACATTCAATAATTTACAACAATGACAAATATTTGAATAATATCATAGTATTTACTGCGACATTTATGGAAGATAAATGCTTTTTTAGTTTAAGCCTTCGTGAATTAAAAAGAACCCTTTTTATCAGATCAGACTGAGTATACAATATATTTTCATGTGAAGGTAATATACGAACATTACTACTTACCACTAATTAGTTATTACAATATCCACGATTTCGGCGGTTGGCGAAAAATCAGCTCGCATTAGTAAATAAATATGTACCAAAATTATAGCAACGTTTTCACCAATTGTCGTTTTTTAATTTTACGCATGTTTTTGGATAGATGATGACCATTTTCACATGCGGAGATAGTTTTTACACGAAAATGAACCTTTAAAAAAATTATCCACAAAATCGCTACCTCACCAGATAATCTGTTCATATTAGCAAGATGCGTTCCCACAGGGGCGGTGCTCGAATGAAATATCAATGCATTTTATACTAGTGTGCTGTTTAATTCAATTCACACCTACAAGCTGATATGCAATTCTATGAAAACAGATTCATTTTGATTATTCTTAAAATACATAATTTACGTAAACTTACTCATTCATGCTATCCTGTAAGATCGACTATAGAATGTCGGCCTTTTTTCTTCTTCACTGTATCGCTGTCATGAAAAATGATTTCTTGCCAATCGGTCAATTTATAGATTCTGTTTTGATGAATTTATCACTCAAAATTCTTCATTGAGATAACTAGATCATCTGATATGATTGATCTACTGATCTACTGATCTGCTCATTTTCATCTGAGATGAAATCAACGAAGCTTCATGCACTTATACACTTGAGAATGCATCCCCTTTACTTAACTCAAAAAATTCAAAACAAAATTACTTTCCCCATTTTGTGACTTCGATGTATGAATCTTTATGGAACACACCACGACATGCTTGTACACAATAATTGTGTATCAACAATTTTACTATCATGGACACTGAACAACGTATGATTTGTGTGAAGGCCCGGTTAAGTGCAAGCACAACTGGAATTACATTCACTACTGAAAGCGAGCTTCAATTTTACGCATCACGAAGTTTATTTGCGAGCTCACAACGGCCAAGGTCTCCCCAACTGATATAGGCAATAGTTTTGGAGCAATCACCCTCCGGTATAATAGGGCTGAATATTACCTTCTTCATTTATAAAACCTACAAAGAAAAGCACTGGTGATCAACATCACTTCAGCAACAAAATTTGAGTACCAAAATAGCCACAAATTGCATGTGTTTTGTCGCTGTGTTTGCCTCATTGAAATATTTAACGAATAATTTGATTTGAACAACTGCTGAATGCTTCAATGCAACGAAATAGGTATTCATCGATCTGAATAATAGCGAATAGAACTCTTCACATTCTCTGATCGGCATGATCTTGTACATATACTCATCGACTGCTATGCGGTACTTTAGATCTAAGAATGATAATGTTTTAATGAAGAAAACAATGAAATAAGTTGAAGAGGACTTAGTAGATTCTTAGTAAAACAATGAGTTGTACAAATTGTCGAATACTCGTGACGAATGCTATTACTGTATGTGGCCTGCAGGTGTAAAAGACTTTAATGGTTTGAGCTTCTTGATGTCGAAAATTCATTTCAGAATGTGCCCAACATTCATGCCCTCCCTTTCCCAGAAATCGTCCCGGCATCCCGCCTACGAAGCACTGAAGGAATTACATTTTATGAATTCAAGCTTTGTCGGCAAAGTTTCTTAGTAAAAAATGTGTTCATTAAACGACTGTCTCCACCTTCGCCAGAATGCAATTGAATGAACACTGATAAGAAACACATTCTCTCTCTGTTACGTTGACTTCAACATTTTCATCATTATCCCATCATTTCATTGGTTTGCTCAAGTCTCTCATTCTCTTGTTGAAAATTCATCAACCAATCACAAGTCTACATTGTAATACATTTTCTTCCAATCTTCTTCTATTAGTTCCTTGTCTCTGCCAATCCCAAGCGTCCTCTCAAACAGTGGAACTTTTCTGCCGGCTTTAACATCAGGTCTCATCAAAAGTGCTCTATTACAGTAGAGAAGTCTGGAACTCTTGCCACTAGACATGGCCGATGTTGCCAATATCAGTTTGGACTTGACAAACTCCTCCGGTGATGCGGAACTCTCATATTTTGCTCTAACTTGGCCGCCTATCTTCCTTCTCATCGGCATTCCTGGTAATGTAATCTCTTTTATAATTTGGTATCGCCGCATTCCAACTTCACCGGGCAGTACTTGTCTTTTCCTCGCAGTTATGTGCGCCACAGACACTTATGTCCTCATTCACGGCTGTTGCCGAAATTGGTTGAGAACATTCGATGAGAGATTCTATTCCAACGAATCATTTTCCTTGGACTTGCGCGTCATCATGCATTGTCAGACACCCTTATTCCTCTTCACATTGGCTTCAGACTTGTCTGTTTGGCTCATCATTTTACTCTGCGTTGAACGCTTCATTTCAGTTTGGTTTCCAATTCACATGAAGGAGTTCTGTCATCGGCGACGAGGAAAAATAGCAGTCGTGATACTGGTTATTGGTCTCAGCCTCGTCAACTCCATCCTCTTCGTCGTGGTGGAACGGCGGGAGCCCACAGAAGCAGGGGAAAAGCCGGGCTGTGATATCAGTCGGCGTGTGACAGGTACAGCTTACTACGAGATGTGGAATTATGTTGACTTTGCCTTTTACTCCTTCATTCCCCTCGCCATGATCGTTGTCTTGAATTATTTCATACTCTTCAAATTGCACCAGACTCGAGCAAGAGCAAGAGCACGGACATCAGCGAATAACCAGACTTCTCAGCCACGAAGTCAAGCCGGTCAAGCATCAGCGAGAATTTTTAAGACAGTCGCTGTCATGTGTGTCTGCCATTTCGTTTTTACACAACCAATTGTTGTCTTTTTTCTATCAGAGGGACGGTGCGGAGCTACGAACCGACTTTGTGACATTTTACTCGAAGTATTCCTCATGCTTCAGATGGCCAATCATTTGACGCATTTCTTCATATACTCATGGACTTCCTCGGTGTTTCATGCCGACCTATTAGTCTATCTTCAATGTTGCACAAAGTTCTGTTGGTGTTGTACTTCTCCAGAGATTCCAGAGCGCACTACAACAAATGGTACGAGGAGAGGAGAGCGCCGTGAGAGCATCACTTTCCGCTTCAAGAAGAGACGGAAGAAAACGAGATCTAATACTCTCATCACGAGTCACACAGACATGGCCACCATTAAAGACATTAAGTGTGAAAAGAGACAAGATTGTCCGTTACACGAAGAAGAGATAGATGACAATGGAAACCTGAAATAGACTAAAAAACGTTGCCCTTATCACTGAACATTAGATTTGTCGGTGATGAAAATGTGTTGTAAATAGATATGTTCTGTTACTTTTCCCAACACTGTTAACTGGTAAACATTAGAATGGTGAAAAATAAGGATACAGTTGGACGCAGGCCTTGCTCCGTGTTCCAAAACTGAGACCGATCGGCAGGCTTGTGCTTTACCGTCAGAAGCCAGCCTTTCACTGTCTTCCACGACGAGATCGCAGAAATCTTAAAACTGAGACCGATTGCCAGGCCTTCAGAGATATGAAGGGTGTCTAAATAGTTGTCCGAACGTTAGGCAGATTAGTTTGGAGAAAAGCTCTGAGCTATCGAATGTCGTCCAGCCTATATAGTGAACGTGTAGGACATAGCACTGTCGCTAAATGTCAAACTGGTTTGGTGCTATACTAGTTGTATTAGGGAGGCAGTTTCACTACTATGTTTGCTGTTTAAATACTCTTACGGCTCATTTGATTGAAATCTGTTGAGTACGTACTTGAAGAATTATCTATCATTTTGAAGTAATCTGCGAAATCGAGAATATCTTGATTCTTATTGGAGAATGACTCTTTCAGTTGAATCATTCAATTTATTCAAAATATCTTCTATCAGAAACGAATGCAGAGATAATTCCCATTTTCTTAAAGAAATATTTATCAACTGAAACGGAAGTAGGCGTAGTGGATTAATGATTATCACACACAATCATTTGCTCTGAAAACAGAGCGGAGATCCGATCAGTAACTGCAGTGAAATCATGACCGATAGTACGGGCTTGAAGTTCAACTTTGAATTTGATGATAGCCGTCATGAGTTCCTGTCGATTCTTGCCATCTTGATGTCTGCTGAGATATCCGTCATCAGTCACACAAAGATCCCTTCATGAAGGGAGGAGGCTGCTCGCATTCACACAGTTCTTTTTAGAGAGCAAGATTTATACAATAAATAGGCGAATGATTTCTTAAATAGGCAATAGGCATTAGTTTCAATAGGCAAAAACTGAATTATTTCACAAATAATGCCTCATGCATGAAATCACTCAGTTTTTGAGAGAAGAGATTCTCTGAGAATGCTTCATCTCTCTGCAACTTGATGAGCAATGGAATCATTTCACTATCAACCGTGATTCAAGTAATTTAAAAGTGATTGTTCTATTAATCTCATGTGAAGAGATCAGAAGCGGGCGTGCTTCTATCTTGCTCCAGCGTGGATGACTCAAGAGCGCTCCGAAGTACGATTATCAGTGTATCTAACGGAAATGTCAGGGTAAGAATATGTCCCATGTTAGTCCAACCAGGAATCACTGTGGGCTAATTTTCTAATCCTGTTATTGGTACGACGCCAAAAAGTGCGATATGAAGTCGAAGAATTGCGACAGAAGCAACAGCAAGAGGATTCATTTCTTTTTCCACCTTCTCTCTCTGCTTCATCTTTTCTTCAATTCTTCTCCTCCCACTCGTTAAACCTCCTCTCGGCCAAAGACATCCTATCCCGTCCTTTATCCCTGCATTCCTGAGTTCATGTTTCTTCCTCCTCCGCTCTGTCTTTGCGCTCGAGTTCCTGAAGTCTGCATGTACCCTGCTGATCGCTATTGTACAATACCTCATCAAGTGGCGACAGCATATTCTCAAATTCTTTCCTGATAGACATACATGTACTTTATATCACAAATAACCATGATAAGGCCATCATTACAGAACATAAGCGCATCCCCGAAACTTCACATCCTTTTATTGAAATACATGTACATGTATTCAATTATTCATGTCTAGGGTAATTTGAAGTAGCGTCAGACATCGGTAGAGCTAAAGATAGTGAACACTTTCACTAATGATTTATTGAACACATGTCTAATAAACATTTTCGTATTTTAGCTTGGCCACTAAGCACTTAAAATTGTCATGTCCTCCGAGAAGCTGGAAAAATTAAATGTGAACAAATGTTATAACGGCACAAAGGGCTTTGGTAGCTGGATCAGTGTTACATGTACTTCTGATTAGTTACTGCACCTATGTTCAGGTAATGGGGGATTGATAGACTGGCTACCAATTGGATTACTGCAGTGATTGTTGAATTTTCTAAAAGTTGGAACTCCGTGAAATGAAAAGTCTGGGAGAATGATGAGTTTCTTTGTGATTCTTGTCAATATCATGAAATGTGCATGAATATATGATCATGCCGCTGTCGATTGTTATCATGAAGTAGTGATGCACTTTTCATGACAAGTATGAACTCTTGGACTTTGCAGAATTCATCGAAAACTTGGTGAAAGATTTCCTGAGTGACAAAATATTTGAAAAATCAGGAAGTGGTCAGCCTGATGATGATTCTTCGATACGAAACGCAATATCCCGGCGAATCGGAGGCGTCTTAGCGGCTGATATTCTGCATCTCAATATAAAATGTAATCTAAATTTCTTTATGAATCAAGACTATAAAATATGATAATAGGAAGACAAGATAGTAGTTTGTCGTCAGTGCACAATTAGACATTCACTGCTTGTTCGAAGTCCTCGCGGCGGTCACGTAAAACCCGGCAATTAATCTATTTATTCAAGATACCCTCCTGACATTAAAATCCTCTGACACCTCTATTCTAAAGTCTTTTAAAGTAAACTATTTTGTCGGCTGGATTCTATTTTATCGATAATTTTGTTTTGGACAGATTTTTTATTTTACAATTTCCTGAATTTCATGCACCTATAGCCATGGCAACAAAAATGCACCTCAACTGACTAAATCATCTTTTGATACCTACACGTAAATGTTTTATTAATGACATATTAACAATTGAAGCAGATTCATTCACTTTTTATTGAGTAAAAATGTTACGATGCTACACGTAGCAGTAGAGAAGAATATTATCTAGCGAGAAGAAGCAGTTAATCACTGAAGGCAGTGCAAAATCGTGTGCGATTCAAGTCTAGGACGCATTACTTTAAAGCCACATTTGGAGACTTGATGTACCGTCTCCATGACTCCATAAAGAAGTGGTTGATCGATTCGATTGCATGCTCGCTGAGTCATGCCACTTCTGGCCTCCGGAAATGCGAGAACGCGTCCAAAACAGCACATATTCTACCAAATGCTAGAGAAGATGAGATTCTGCAAATTGCTTCCGATCAGTTTGTTGAAAGATACGATAGAAATCATAAATACAGTCGCTAACCACCGTCGCTGTAGCTTTGTGGTAGAGTGTTCGCTCTGCGTCCGGGAGACCTTGGTTCAAATCTTGGTCGGGTCAAACCTAAGACTTTGAAAATAGGTACACTCTGCATTCTTGTTAAACACTCAGCACGAAAAAGAATGAGAGTGGTAAATGACAACTCGGCCACATGGAAGAAAGGCTCCGTGCCTAATGTGCTTCCGAGTATAAACAACGTTCATTTATTTATTTATTTATTAATATTGTCATTTCTGAGAATTCCGAAGCAAGATTGACACATGGATTCCAGACGAACGAGAGTTGTGTAGTGCAATGTGCGTTTAACTTCATCTTAATCATTACCAAAGTTATTTAAATTTTTCAAGATTTTCACAATATCATTTCCTTTGAATGCACCACCAGTATGCACTCCTCTGTGCACATCTATCCTTCCTTGCAAGTACATCGACTATCAATCTGATATTTCAAAAGCCAAACACTTCTGGAACTGCATTTCTGAACATCTGTTGCGCAACAAGAGTCTTGATATTCTGTTGCTTTTCCTCCTCCTCTTCATGTTCGCATGCGAATAGCTCAGCATTTGTTGAATGGGATAGTGAGCCAAATGTCTGGAACAGCTAAAAAACAGTTGACGATGTACTTGCAAGGATGGGTAGGTGTGCACAGAGGCCTGCATACTGGTGGTGCATTCAAAGTAAATGATATTGTGAAAATCTTGAAAAATTTAAATAACTTTGGTAATAAATAAGATGACGTTAAACGCTCATCGTATTACACCACTCTCGTTCATCTGGAATATTTGCGTCAATCTTGCTTCTGAATTGACAGAAATGACAATATTAGCGACTACACTGTAAACCGTTGACTGACATTTATCCTACAAAATATATTTTGTCGGTCATTGTTAGTTCTTGTAGGATGATTGCCACTGAACACCTACAATATCTGACAAAAAGCGATGAATTATAGCTTAAATTTTATCAAAAATGTAGGGAATTAATTATATTATGTCAAAACAAATCATGGTTTTGCCACACAGCAATACAGACTGCCTAAAAGTCAGGCAATCACTAATCGAAAAAATTAATCAATATTCAACAGATTTTTTTTAGTTGATTTGCATACAAAGCATCTGTTTCGACGTCGGTGGAGAACGTACAAATTCGTCGGATATCGCAGGATATTGACAATCGTCGGTTGATTTTGTCAGTAATTTTGTAGGATAATTGTCGGTCTACGGTTTTCAGTGGGTATTTATGATTTCTATCGCATCTTTCTAAAAAGTGATCGGAAGCAATTTGCAGAATATGTGCTGTTTTGGACGCGTTCTTGCATTTCCGGAGGCCAGGGCTCCTGGAACATAAAGAGACAATTATAATATAGTATTTAATAAAGGGTAGAAAGCTAAATCAAAGATCATTCCATCATGTGTTATAATTATCGCTTTGTCCTCTTTCCTACGAAAGTTCACTTGACATTTACTCTAATCAAAAAACTGCTTTTATCAATAACGGTTGTTGATTATACAAGGATTTGTCAAAACAAAGATTCACTTAACACTATAAGCGCCGATTTATGGAAGCCCCGTGAAACGCCGTTTGAGTCAAATTTGACTCCTTTGACATTTTGGATTATTTTTGCTCCGTAATATCATTATTCTTATGAGATATTTTTCTCTATCTGTTTAATATTAATCTAATGAAGTACTCAATTTTCATGATGAAGGCCACATTTTAAGAATTTGAATATTCACCTTGATTACTATAGAAGCTCTCGAAAATATATTCGGTCTAATGTTCACCCTGGAGGAGTACAAAGGAAAAGCGAAAGAATCATGAATAAGTTTTCATCATAACACGTGAATAGTGTGTAGTTTCATAGTTAGAACACACTTGTAGCAAAGAACGATAAAAACAAACAGCAAAAAGGGATTAATGACGATTACATGATGCAGTACCTACTTGGTTGACGAAGCAGTGCATGTATCACAAATTAACTTTTGACAGACTGAACAAATAGTTGAAGTCATATTTTTGCAATCATCAGATGGGCAATGTTTTCTCTTACTCAAAACTGGTGTTGTTATGCCTACTACAGATGGTCTCGCCATAGCCAAATGATCCTCAGAAGAGTTCGTTTCATCACAGGAAGACGTTACTCCAATCAGCTCCGATATGAGTTCAAATAAGAATGCCCGCCGACTAATAGTAGAACCAGTCACCTTTTCATAAATAACCCAGCTATTGATGCCAGCCATGTCCAGCATATTACAGCAGATAGCCATTGGCCAACGGCGACAAGGTGTTTTGGTGGAATAGAGTCGAGTCATGTGATTCGTACAAAAGAAAAATTCTGATTGATACAAATTTTTCTTTTTTCTCATTCTATCACAAACTCCAACTCTGTTACTCCTCAATGTGCCGACATAACTCATCCCTTCAGAGTATAATTTTTGTGCTAGGTTCACAGAAGTAAAAAAGTTATCACCAGTTATGTTGTAGCCTGGTCCAATGCCTGATTTTTCAACGAGTTCCAAGACGACCTTAGTCGCAGGATCACTGGTAACGCTATCCGATGGATCTTTGCCGAGATAAGGAATTTGAGCTACGATGTACTTTGAGCTAACTTCGACTAGTGTCCAGAACTTCACACCGTATTTGTCTGGTTTTTGTGGCATAAACGTGATCTACACTACATCTACTTTTTAGCGGTAGAAGCTGTTCGTCTACTGTTAGACTACTTTCAGGTGTGTATTTAGTAGCACAATTGGAAGTAAAGCGTTCGTAAATTTCACGAATATGCGTAAAACGATCAGAAGAACGCTGCGACCTACTTGACTTTTGATCGAAGCGAAGGACTTTTGATAAAAAAAGATTTCACAACTTTCTCTATAATTGATGAGTCGATAATTTCTTCCCAGGCATCAGAAACAGTTGAGATGCGAGCACGAACAAATTTTTTTACACCAGGTTGTATACGAAGAATATTTTGATAACTAAATCGACCAGATGTTGATGATCCTTGTGAGGTTAGATGTCACAGAACACCACTTCGAGACTTCAAGCTGTCCTCCGATGCTCCACTTTCACAGAATTTGTTGGTAAATCAGATGATACACTGATATTCACCGAACCCATCTCATCAATATGATCGACAACGTCGAATAGTACGAGTACATCTTCATCAGGGTGGTCACTTTCGTCGGAGTCATTATCGTTGTCGCTTCCAGAATCAGTTGTCCATCATTCTCTTTAGCGCTTCCTCTGCTGCATACCTTCGTCTTGACATCGTGACCAATATTGTCAAACTGACAGAGCGTAGGTAGCTCAGCGACGGTGTAAAAATCGATCTGCAGATAGCTAAAATATCATTGCAATTGCTTTTCACATGACTCACAGAAAAACTAAGTCTAGCAGTCAATATCAAGCAATAGATATCCGCTGCATCAACATAAGAAACACTGTCTCTGCTTCGATGACGTTATTATAACATAGCATTCTAAACATACAGTCCGTTTCATAAAAAGTGGATCATCCTAAAATTTGACTAAATAAAACATAAGTATGATACAGAAAGCATTTTTCATGTTATTTCATGTCCCTAATATATTTAAATGTCCTTATATCATCTGATAAGCTATGATACAGTAACGGTTCTTAAGAAGCTAATATTTTGTGGCCCTACCCTTATTGTCAATGACATTACCAATTCGTCTAGGCATTGATTCGATGACATCGTTGATTTTTGACTGATCTAACTTTCTCCACTCTCTTTTTAACAGTGACGTAAGTTGTGATACGCCATCTGTAGGTAGCAGTGAACGACGAACGTTACGTTTTAGAATACTCCATACATTTTCTATGGGATTCAGATCAGGAGAACGAGCTGGCCAAGATAATGTCCTAAGCCCTAATTGAGACTTGCATAAGTTGACTCTACTACTCCTGTGACACGTAGCATTATCATCCATAAATAACCAAGTCGATGGATCACCAAGTTGATCTGTCATTTGGCCAATGTTCATTCGTAAAACATTCACATAGCGTTCAGAATTCAAGGTTCCTTGCTGTATGTGAAGTTCAGAGCGGCCATTGGTCCAAATGCCAGCCCAAATCAGTAGAGTCGCACCACCTTGTACCCGGGGACGATGTAAATGTCTCGGAATTTCCTGATCAGATTTTTTCCATAATCTCAATCGACCATCACTATCCTTCAGACGGACTGATGCCTCATCAGACCAGACAACCCGATCCCATTGATTTCGCCAGTGACAATGACTCATTGCCCATCTGAGATGTATGCTGATCTGAGAGGGCCTCTTACAGCTCTTGAAATTCGACTCAATAAGTCTTCTACGAATAGTGGACTTAGAAATAGACAAGTCTAGAGCAGCCATCTCAGTTAACGAGAAACTTGGATCAACTTTAACAAATCTCAAATTTAGGCGGTCTCTACGTTCGGATGTTTTGCGTGGACGGCCAGAGCCCTCTTTACGACAGAGTCGAAAATCATCATTATGCCATCGATGCACATTTGTGTAAGGGACATTTAGTCGCTTGCTTGTAGCTCGCAAAGAAAACCCTAGTACTAGCAAGGCTGACAGTTTGTCTTTTGTGAATGCTGTCTCGTTATTGTTCATTTGTGCTTTGTATTGTTTTCAACCGGTAAGAGATAGATTTCTAGCTGAAAGCAATCAGGAGTGCTGCCAACACCACCGCAACGAAGTCAGGAAGCTATGGAACATGAAGTCCAGTTAATCACATGTAGCAGTTACATTATTGTTGATGAATAATGGTGCTATACTGGCTCTGATTGACAGATTTTCTTTATTTTTGTTTTACTTGATAGCTTTTAGCTTGTAGAACAACATATTACATAACAAAGGAAACAAATGTAATTTTATAAGAGTGAGGTATGATTTTGTGTAACATTGCTAAATGAAGATCAAATTATCTACTACTTTTTTATCTATAACAGGAAAACAACTCAATATCCATGCTTGAAATTTCCAACAATGATATTAGTAAGCACAGCTGCCATATCTTCCAAATTTCAGAGAAATTCGTTCAAGTTTGTTGGAGTTAGACAAAGTTGAAGTTACGGCGATGTTTAAGGGTGATCCATTTTTTATGAAACAATCTGTAGTTAGAATTTGAAGGACAACATGCAGTGTACGCGATTTTGCAATGAGTCAATTTTGACTCATTCGGACTTTCTTGAGTAAATATTTCATTTGCCATGAATTATGCTTGCACATGAGAATTTTTCAATGGTTTTTCAACATATATCAAAAATAAAGAAAAGTCAAAAAGAATCAAGCGAAAGATCGGTGCCTTTAATCAAAAAGCTGAAGTTGAAAGTCAAAATGAGTCAAAATTGACTCATCGGTGCCTCTAGTGTTAACGCATTATCAACAACAACGTTGGAAACAGTCTACACTGTAGAGTCATAATTCCTAGAAAAGTTTGAGTATAATATCTTCCTGTCATATCACATTCCATACTGTTTCATAGAATCAATAAACCTTATTGACATGAATATTAAAATTCCCATTACTTACTTTATAGTCAGTTTTTGTTTCTGATCGATTCTTCTTCAGTAAACTAAGGTAGGAAGATCATATAACCTTCATTGTATAAAATCATGAAACTTTCCTTCAGTAAACTGTGTAAACGATGCAAACATCCGAGAACGACTATTGATTTTGAAGAGAAATGTTGCAAGGATCTCGTGGTTTCAGACATGAAAATCTGAAATTCTGAAATCATGTACGCCACCGAGGTTAATCAGTACAATGAAGAATTCTTGTCAAATCAGCTGTGACTAGAGTCAAGACTGATCGAGATGATAGAAAAAATGAAACAAAAACAAATGTTTTCTTTCGATTTGACTAACCTAAGCACACCTATGACCTTCATTATGAATTAAAATGATAAATTATGCGCTCTCCGCGCTCTGGTTTGGCCGACCCAAGTGCGCTCTGCTCTCCGCGAAGCGATCTAGGAGAGTCAGGGCAGTGCTCTGCGCTTTTGTTTCGCCAAGCCAAGTGCGCTCTGCGCTCCACGGTGCGATCTAGGAGAAATTATGGCTGCGCTCTGCTCTCCGCGAAGCGATCTAGGAGAGTCAGGGCTGTGCTCTGCGGTTTTGTTTCGCCAAGCCAAGTGCGCTCTGCGCTCCACGGTGCGATCTAGGAGAAATTATGGCTGCGCTCTGTACTCCGCGCTCCGAAAGATATTCAATGAAGCTGCAAGCGACTCCTAAGTGAATAGAATAGTAAAGTAACTGCTCTCAAGTGAATCTCACTGAGGAGTTGTCGCCATTGAATACAAAATGATTCGTTGTGATATCGAGTACGACATCTTTTAGTAGTATAAAATAGTGCTAATTCCCCACTTCCATTTTCTTTACATTTCATGTTTAGATATTATCTCAGTCGAATAAGAAAGGTTGGGAGTGAGAGAGTGCAAGAATTACATGAGCATTTGAATCCAGGTTTGCGGCGGCGTTCTAAAGTTCAGATATCGGTTGCTTAGCTGTATGTAATCCACCATGAGGCAATGGTTCTTCTAATAAAATGAAATCGGTCCCTTCTATTCGATTTCGACAACGCTATGTGGGTTTATTGATATGTAATTGGCCTCATAACGGAAAGAATGAAGCATGTGTTGATCGGCAATTCAAAGTTTCCAGAACAATGGATTAGGTCATTAAAACGTGTCACTAAAGTGTGAAATGAAAATTATAAAAGGCGATAAATTTTTTCCAGTGACAAAATTAATCTACGTTTGAAAGCGTCTGTCACTTCTCACAGATCGTTCGATGATAGGAAAAAAGTGTTCAAATTATATCTGTCAAAGAGAGAAACAAACACATATTTGCATTCCCACGCGCGTGATCTGCGAGGACATGTATGTCGACTAATGTGACAATCGAGAATGATGGCCGATCAAATTCTCGCCTTCTTTTAACAACTTATTATGCAGGTTTTGTAGGGTAGCAGAGTGTTCTTTGTGTGTATACAAGTTCAGTGCATGCAGTTAAAGTGATTCATTTCAACAAAATGCTTTATAAATACTTACTAACACTTGATGTGCCAATGAGTCCATTTTGACATATTTCTGCTTTCAAAGTGACTAACTTCACTGATTATGAATCCTATAGCCCTAACATTGCGTGCCTTCTGCTAAATGTGTTGTTTATTGAAACTTTGCTGCAAAAAGTTTGACATCGAATGTTCCATAGATATAGAACTCTTACCCAATAACCACCGAATTCGACCAATCGCATTTAAATTTCGCATTTTCTCTTTATCCAGGATGATAACATGTCATTCATCTGTGACTCTTGCAACATCAATGTGTTCTGAATACAAGCACGATTAACACATTTTACTCACATGTTAATCACATTATCCTAAAATCCTAAGCAGCTGAATTGCAGGCCTATATGCGCCACTTCTCGATTTACCACCGCATGCGCATGTATAGAACGCACGTGACAATGAGGCAACGAAGTGAAACATGCTCACGCATTCTCCTTTTGTTTCCGTCTGACACTGTTTGATGAGGTGAAGCGATCAAACTTCTCTCACAAACTTCAGCTACCACAAACTCTCGTATTTTGATGCGTGACCTGTCAGAAATGAACCAATGATATTATGAGTATTGGACTATAATAAATTTATTTATAGGCCTTCAGTACATATTACACTGTTAGGTTACCAGGAAAATCAGTCTGAATGTGAAAGTATGACAGATATCTTCTTGATTTTGTAAATGTTTTTTTCTGAAATTTAGTAGATCATTGTGCAAATTGAATACGGTACCGGTGCATCAAAAATGGAAAATTGTAGGCTAAATTCAATGCGTATTAAATTGTACTCCTCAAACTGGTTTCACAATTTTTCCAAAACGATTTTCAGAGACAGCGTATAATGTCATCAAAAGAGAAAAATACACGACCCAATCGTGCAATGCATGAAAAAGTAGAGGTCTGCCGAATACTCTGTCAACCACAATGTGATGATGCAGTAGCATGTTTTCTTCATCACCTTCCAAAATTTATGGATAACAAAAGTGCTCCTTAATTTGAATAAATTTTACTTGAATGTTTGTATTTTGAGACAAATAAGCCCAAATAATCTATGATCTTCTTTCAATGTTACAATGACAGTTTGAAACAGACATACGTGCTATGAAAGCATGAAAATTGGCAAATACTAATATGTCGTCTCACTTAATTACGTCTATAAAACAAAATTGCCATTTCATAAATGGCAAAAAATAATAAATGACAAAAGCTATGTGGCGTTTCATAAGGTTGTAGCATATCGGTCTCTCTTGTGTCAAACGAGTACATTCGAACTTTCGAGTGAGCACGCAAAAGAGGCTTTAGTTGCTCACAAGTGAAGGCAAGAGAGATATGTTTTATGGCTTTAACTGGTTTCATTCGATTGTACTGGTTTGGTTTCTATTACTGTCAAGGGGTCTTCCATTTGGCCCCTTGGATCAAATATGGACACGGATCAGCAGCACCTGACCCGTGACCCGCACGTACTCTAAATTGTACCGTGGCCTGTTTGATGTGTCACACTTGACCCCCGTATTAATGAAATCATTGTCCGAAGTTATTTATATTAAAATCCACGGTAAAGCCGAATGACCTCAAACTTGAACAATGGCGTTGCCAACATAATTTGCTTAGATATCATAGATTCTCGAGTTCTACAAAGACTCGCCGGTGCGCTTCGGAAGAGCAATCACAACGCAGCATTATGGGGTTTGTAGCTTTTACATGCAGGCCTTCATCTAATACCGTGTGGGTGCATTTTAATACACAAACTTCGATATACATGTATTGATGCGCAATACATGCAAGTAATGAGTAATAATATATACCGGCACTGTTAGCTCACTGAATTCGGGAATATCCGGGAATCTATGAGCATCAAATGCTGTGTATTCCCCAGCCGGAGGCGCAGAATTGGAGCGATGATAACGATATGCGCCAGGGAGAGCAGATTACACGTCCACGCATTGGACTCGTCCTCTCATCTCTATCACTTTTCTAATTCCATTAAGTAGACATGAGATCAATTTTCCGGCAAAATTTTGATCTCAACGAAATTCAAGCCGATCAAATTCTGCTCTTGGACAACGTTGACTTTCAACTCTTCAGGAATGTCCGAGCTGACAGCTACAGACAAAGCAACGGGTCGATGCGTCACAATGCATAGTCTTTGGGAAATTACAACCATGAATCACTGAAAATATCTAGACTACCTTGATAATATCCGGTTGCGTCACAATATTTTATTGGATATCAGCTGCACGGCCATCTCATGGCAAAGCTTGTACTCTGAAATCAGCAAATTGCGCAAGAATTAAGATCATGCGACTACTTCTATGTGGGATAGAGTTGTCTGATTTTCACAATTGTTCAATATGTTCAATGTATTAATGCATGAAACTCAGTAAATAATCACGTCATCTCGTTCAACTTTCAAAATATGGAAAATAAGGACACTTACATGAGAACAGAAAAAAGAAGGCTTCCTAAGCACCCCCCTGTAAAGGATCACAAATCTGTAGATGTCTGGTGATCGCGCAACATGGAATACGAGTACATTACATGTAGATTGTGGAGTCTTAAGGTCTACAGCCTACAATTCAAGTCGAACAATGATTAAATGTACGTACTTGCATAACGTACATTACTTGTACTTGAAGGTGCGTGACCACTATCTGATCGTAGCGATCTTGCACCCGCTCGATGAGGTTGGCCAGGGAAAGGAATTCCTGGACTTGAGAAGACCACGTAAGGCGGGGACAGCTGTGGGGGACGAGTTGATGCAGCCACGGCCTGCCCAGCACGGGTGTCCGCTCGAGACGAGCAATATGACGCAGGAGGCGGAGTCGGCGTCCTCGGAGGATGGTCGAGATTGCGGTAGTCGAGTTAGCTCTGGCATGAACTTGAGCATTGGGTACGTGATGCAACCAGCAAATGCCAAGTTCGTGGAGAAGACATGAACGGTGATAGGTGTCCAGACGGCGGTCAATGGCAGCGGAGAGACACCAGGACTCACAACCATGTAGGAGAACAGGGAGAACTCAGGTGTCGAGAACGGAGATGCAACCGGTCGCCGGTCCGGTATGACAAATCGAACCGGCCATGCCGGTTGAATTCCGTGCCCGTCTTATTTGAGAAATTGCACTGGCCGTGTAGAGTCATTGACTTAGAGACAGTCGTTGTTATTAAGGTCCAGTTAGGCATGCGATTAAATAAGCGTATTTATATGACATTCGAACAAAACTATTATATACAAAGAGTTGAAATGAACGTCTACGCTTTTCACTGCTTTGCTACTTAATCATGTGATTTTTTCATCAAATCGAGTGTAGCCATAAATAGAGACTTCTTAGCAGGTGACTGTTCTTGGCATGGACGCCAGGATGAACGAGCTATAACAATAGACAACTTTTGATTGGCGATCTTGATCTATGATACACTGCAAATTTTTTATCTTTACGCACTGACTTTTACTAGGCATAAGCTTACATAAATTTGCGGAGAACCAAGAAAGAGCCCCAGTTATTCCGGTCAGTGAAACGCATTCGCATCGAGACTCTCATTATTGCCTTCTCATCTGAGTAATGCACGCATCCGAGTAATGCAAGTGCGCGCTTGGTATATTAGTAAGTCTAATATAAATGATAATATTATTCCGTCTAGAAAATGTGTCCATAGACATGCTACAGCAAGACCTAAATAAGTTTGATTGGATTTCTTGTAAGCCTATCTTGATTGATAACTTTGAAAGGTTGAATACCCTCGCTCAGATTACAGGGAGTTGCTATTGGCCTGAGGTTGTAACAGTCCTGCATTCCGTCTCCTGTCTGGAGGTTGCCGCCGGACCGGCCTCCATCTCTGCTGCAACATAGGGCCTACACAACAATAGATGACATCAACTGGTGTCGCAGTCATATATTAGCCCATATATACCAACAACAGCTACAGCATACTTCATCGAAAAGCTCGACCAGTCCAGTACCGGTCGCCGGTTCGGTCTCGAAAATTCTGGACCGGTTACATCTCTGGTTGAGAATATGGATCTTGGTTCGAGATCGCACTCTTCTATTCCACCAAACGCGGCAGAGTCGACTAAAAGCAGACCGTGCAAGATCAAGTTGCCGATGGATTTCCACTCTAACGAACAGTTGTTCGAGATCCGGAAACCGAGGTACACGACGCTTTCGGTTACCTCTACGAGATTGGAGGCAACGAGCAGTCAGTCAAAAAAGCAGCTAAAGTTTATTGAAAGCTATCAGATAAATTTGATAACTTCACAATTTGATGTGACTCATGGCGTGACTACTACAATTGCTATAAGGAGCAAAAGCATGAGGTCTTGACAATGTTTTCTGTAAATTATGAGCAGCTATTGCCATTTAGCTCGATGCTCTTGATGTGGCCTCAAGCGCAGTCAGTTTTGAAGGAGCTGACAAAGCCTTGGCTATGACTGCAGAAATATTGGGCAGTAACCTGTCCATAAATATTTTATATGCTGCATATTTTCCTCTGATTTATTTTCTACTTATCCATAGTAGTGCTTTCTACGCTGGTCAATCGTTGTCAGTTAACTTATGAAAATGAATGAACCCACGTCACTGCCTTGAGGAACACCTCTATGAATGCATCTGTTATGACAGCCAAGTTCAGACAGATACCTGAACAACAATACAAATGAACTTCTCAAGCCGTTGTGTTGATGATGCGTCATGAATCATCTCGCCTCATTATCACATCTCTTTAATTCAATATCAGTACTATCTGAAGTTTCACTTCCAAGTAAAACTGACTGACAACCGGAAAAGTGTCTCCGTGGGTGGTGTATTGTTCACAAAATGCAGTTCCTCATTAATTGAGTGATTCATATTCAGTCGACTGCTTCTCATCAGATCATGAAAGAATTCTTCATTGAGGAAAATTCTCGTTTTGGTTTTCTAAAGGTTTCACATATCAAAAGATGACATTTATCAGCCGACAGGGAGGAAAGATCAGATTATCTAGAAGGCTTTGTCGGCTTACTGTTCATCATAAATCACGAATGAGCACAGGAAGAACACGATAATTAACATTGAGTCGCCGACAGACGTTGGAATAGAATACATCGTCAATGATAATGAATATCACAGCAATAGATTATTTATCGTTATTCCTTATCATCAAAAGAATTACAACAGATTTACCAGAGATGATGAAAAATGAATGAGATCTCACTGTAACCTTTGAATATAGAACGACCTTTTTGATGAACGGCATTAAATATATGGGGCAGGGAAAGTGATTCGAATCACTTCATTATTTCCGTTTTCCGTTAACCTTCTAAGGGGTCTTTTCCCTCAATTTTGATTCTTAGTTGAATTTTCACCTTCGAACGACAGATCTTCATCATTCTTCAATGACTGCATCTGACGATGTGTTTGGAAGGTATTCATAATATTATCATGAAGGTTGGATTGATGCTGGTACTCGACATGTGAGACAAACAAAGAGGATTTCGGATGAAGCAGTACATACAGTGCATGTATTCATGTAAATTGGTTACATGCTGGATGACCTGATTTTTCCACGGTCGGTTGCATAGGACTTCGCGAATTTGAAGCTGCATTTGCAGGAGCCTTATGAATGATACATGCATATCTCCAAGGTTAGACCAAGCCCAGGGTCTTCTTGGTGAATCGTTTTGTTTGAAAATGTTTCCTCAGCATTTTGTAGAATATCAAGTCCTATTTTAAAAAGTAGTTTGTTTGAAGTTTGGAATTTCCAACCGGATTTTCACACGCTACATGTACACATTTTTTCTTCACTGTGTACCCCTTCCAAACTTATTCATGCCCAGTGTAAGTGGTATAATTTCCGCCCTGACTCCCGTATGGCCACATCAGGGCGCTCAAGAAAATGCATTTTTGCCAAAAACAATCCAATGACTGATTTCCTGGAACTGATAAGGTTGAAATTCATGCAGCTAGCGTTAACTGTTACTAGCGTTTAAATTCACACTTGAACTAGATGCTCTCTCAAAGCTTCAGTGCTCGCGCTAGTCGAAGCAGAACAAAGCTCCTAGAACGATGTGCAAAGCAATGTCCTCCTGCCAACTTGATTGAAGTGAAGTTCATCTTCAATATAAAATCTAACAATACTATAAGTCTGTATTTGAGAATGTTCTCTGCATCAGCATCAGTCAGAATAAGACAATGTTGTCTTTATTGGATAGATTAGGCTAGATAGAGCACAAGGGAAAGCTAATTGTGTAGATGCCTCATGAAATTTGAGGGATTCTCCTGCTGTGTAACTCACTGCCCAAGCGAAATAACCTGAGACAGAGAGAGCTGAAAAATGACGTAGGGTGCCTGCGACTACTCATTCGACATTTCATGATGTCACCGGTTTCCTTTTTTAGATATGCTATTTTCAGATTGTCAGATAGGGACACTAACTTTGTATAACTTTGATAACTGCAGTGAATTATTTGACCGCTGTATATTGTCACCACCTGCAGACGCGCGCGGCTGGTATGTGATCATTTGTACGCATCCCTGTGGGAAAAAATCATGCTAATAGCCGGCGAATATCTGGCGTGTTGGCGAACATCCAGCTAACACCGGCGAGTTACATGATGAAATTCGCTGAATGTTCGCAGGATGCGCAAAACCTGCTGATGTTCTCCATGTTTTAGCTGTTGGTGGCTAAAATCATCCAACTTTTCGCTGAATTTTTTCTATGGTGCTTAAAACCTGCTTATGTTATCTATTGATGGCTGAAATCATCATTTTGTTGGATTTGGATTTTATAGCTGAGCAGAGAGATAGAGATTGGGATGTATTGAAATACCTTTGAACATAGAGGACTCTGCACTCTATGCCTTTAAACATGAACATCTAATTATCTGAAATACTGAAATACGTTGCTGAGTAGTGAGCTTAGTTTTGAAGCGAAAGGCTATTTCATATTTAATGGAGTTCCTTTCAAGTACGTCAACAAGTGCAAAAACAGCAGATAAGAATGGCTAATGAATGGATTAAGCTACAGTATAGAGATGGAATATTGTTTTGCAGGATTGATGTATTGCGTACAATACTTTTCACCCATTATTGAATTTTAGTCACGCAGTTGTTATTGAAAAAATACAACGAACATAACTTATCGTCGAGAATGTTGGACGTATTATTGTAATCAGGTTCAAAATGGTGAGTGACTTTAAGTTATGATACCTAGATGCCAACTGCTATTTTGTGCAGTCAGTATGTTTGTGAACATTATTTTCTCAAAGTACTGCTTTTGTTTTTCTGCGCACTTCTTAGCCAAGTATTGGTTGCGATTTCATTAATTGTAAACATCGATGCACCGCTTATATTTTGAGGATTTATCCTACTTATTTCAATCTGTTTTCACTTCAATGTGTAATATTCATGTGATGATCTGTGATTGATAAGTTTTCTTGGTATGAAGTCTACCTAAATTAAGAGCAATTTTGGTTATTATACGGGTGGCTGAGACAGGCTATACCGGCTGAACCGATAGAATTTTGGTCTCGCCGATGAAGTTCTGGTGCGCATCTTCTTTGATGTATGCTACCACGGCTCTTGTATCATCTGTTGGAGATTACAAATTACTCAGGGTACCTAGAGATAGTTGTTTTATTTAGTGTTACAATATCTGTCTCATTTGTGAGGCAGTTATTGTAGTAACACCGGTTCAGTTGGTGTAATGGTCACTCCCAATTCCATGGCTGCGCAGAGTAATGTATCTTTATGGATAGAACCTATTGAATCACATTGATGTCTACCGCATTCCGTTGCGCATGTTGTTTCAATACCTGAGTACTGCTTGTTACGAAGACGTTATTATATGAGATGCCAAATTATTAGGCCTATACGTCTGTAATCGAATAAGTCTTTCCCTGGTAGGCCTATTAAGTGTATCTGCTTATAGAATACAAGTGGTAAACTAGGCGGACTTTTGAATAGTCAGGATGGGAGCATTGGGCGGAATCACATTGCTATACGCCAAGCAAGATAGAAATACTAATGGGATTGCTGTTTAATCAACGATTAGGGGTTCCCAACCTTTTAATGTTGCGTACTCCAAAGTAAAAAATAATAGGATTTTTCATTATTACGCGTACCCACAATTAACATATAAAATAATAGCAAGAATTCGTTCATGAAAATTAAAAGAAAATTGATTGCGCGCAGAAATATATGAAATTCGTAATTTAATAACACAAAAATTTAACTAGGCGTAACTCATGTGCGCAACGAAAGTGATGCTCCAACATCAAACGAGGTTTTTGTTTGCTTTTAATCATTACTTTGGTGGAGAGTCCGGATTCATATAAGCATGTGGCTGTTGGTCGCAAATAAGCGACGGTTGCTTTTAGGCCAGATGATGACAATCCAATGTTGAATGAGCACGAAGTTTAGCAGTTCAACTCACCCATGATCATGAAAGTAATGAAATCAAAATTGAATTATAATAAATCTCCCATATTCTTCATACCCCTCAAAATTCCTTCGCGAACCGCAGGTTGGGAACCCTTGTATTAACCGATTAAGTTGACGTGGATCATGAAATAGTTTTAAAAAATCCTCATGTTGTCTTGTAATTGCGCAAACCAGACCCTGATTACCTTCCTTCTGACCAAGGAGTTGAAAGTAGGCCTACAGTGTCTGTTCGTCTGTCTGAATGGATGTAATGAACTTCAGTGGCCAGCCGGCATAGCTAAAAAGTATGACGAATAATTGGATCTTCTTGCCATGCGAAGGCACATTAATCACAGCTAAGATTGAGAGTAATCAGCATGACAGCTGTAATTTACGAGTAACACTGATGAGGTTTATCTATTTCAAACAATGTCAGTAAACTGCTTGAAACCCAATCATAGTCGTTCTAGCTATTTCTGAACACTAGTATGCAGCCTTACTTAATCAGGATGAGAGTTTTAATTGTTTTACCAACTCATTGATTGACAATATTGAAGTATTCACAGATATTCAATGCAGGTCTGCGTGCGAACGTCAAATGTATGTGACATCATACATGTACTTTCTGAAAGACTGAAAATGGTCTTTCTGAAGGAATATTCAGTGTTCTATATTCCTGATTCAAGCATGCAATCCGTTTTGTTTCAGAATGTCGAAGAGGAACATTTACATTCAAGCTTCCAAAGAATCACAAAAAGTTATTCGCCTTCTTCAAGATGATGTTACTCAGGATTTGTCAAGAGAACCTATAGATCAAGAATATGATGCGTTAACAGAGTGTCCTTTCAGAACACTCAATTGATAAGACAAATGTTGATCAAGAAATGCTGTCAATAACGTCACCGAGATATAGCAATGAATTTAGCTCTAGCGTTGAAAGTGAGACTGATGAGGACTTCGAGTGGGACGATTTTAGAGATGTATTTATCGATGATTCTCATAATGATAATGTTCATACCACGACTCCCTGTGAAAGTTCAATAACTGACGATTTGCTTAGTTTCTACATGACTTTTAATCCCTCAAGGAAGGCGATGCAGTTTATTTCGAGAATGCTTCGAAAGCATAGGATAAATCCACCAACGTCACTTTATTTTCTTCAAAAGGAAGCGAAGTTGCCGAAACTCATACCAACAGAATTAAGTACAGGAAAGTTCGTATACATTTCTATTATAGAGAATTTGAAATATCTTGTCAAAAAATCTGTTGAATGGCCACCATGAGTACTCTCTCGATATAATAATAATAATAACAATAATAATAATAATAATAATAACGAGCGGGTGGCACAGTGGTTACTGTCTCTGGCTATGGTCCAGACGTGCCTGGGTTCGAACCCGCTCCCAGTCACTTATTATTTTTGGCCGGGTGTGTGGCTAGCACCTGTAATCCAGCTACCTGGAGGCCCTTGATGATGAATCCAGTCACCTATTAACTATATAAACACCTAATAATTCCAATATATAATATAACCATTATACTATGTCTCAGCCCGGCCGGGTGTTTTGGCAAGCGCCTGTAATCCAGCTACTTGGAGGATACAAAAGCGATCAATTGTGAAGAATAACTTGATGACCTGTCATGACATACAAGAAATTGCAAACCGAATATCACAGCCAGGAGTCGATGATAATGAAGAAATTGAAGAAAACAATAGCATGCCTTCCAGTCACGACGAAGAAGAGGAAGAAGACACAGCAACACAAGACGTGAACGTTGAAATATCAGAAAGACCACTATCTGTTGAAGAACTACAATCAAAGCTCCGAATTACCGAATACATTGAAAAATATGCAACTCTCGAAAACCGAGTGAATATAAGGAAGATACCTGTCAATAAGGAGACAAGGAAGTTGCTTGAACAAATCGAATTCGTGACAAGAAGCATTCCGACCAACAGCATAACCGAACTCAACACACTGATATATTCAGCTGCGAAGGTGACGGAAGAGCTGGTATACTCAAACAACCATGTCCAAGGTAAACGCATACCACCATGGAAACGACGACTACAGAAGCAAATTGAAACACTGAGGAGAGAAATCAGTCAATTAAAGTCGTATATGGAATGCAATGGAAGATTACCCCACTTCATGCTGCTCAAATATCATATGGACACAAGAAGCACCAATGAAGTGTATGAAGATGCGAAACAGCGTCTAACAGCAATAAGTCATCGATTGAAGAGGTATGAAGATAGAAACGAACAGTTCAGAATCAACAAGCTATTCCTACACAATCCTAAGAAGGTGTATCGAAAGTTGAGAGGTCAAGAAGCGCATGAAGAGAGTCTAAAAGACAAGAATGAAGTGATGGAATACTGGAAAAACTTATGGGAGTCAGAAGTGTACCACAATGAGAATGCTGAATGGTTGGACGAGGTAGAAGACAAGTGTGATAGCATACAAAACCAAGCTAGTGTGTCGATATCCGATACTGACATGCAGTACAAACTAACCAGCATGGCAAACTGGAAAGCACCAGGTCCGGATAAGGTTCAAGCTTTCTGGATTAAGAAGCTAAAGAGCTTGCACTCAAGACTAACCACGTGCTACAACGAGCTCTTAGAGAACCCTACCTCAATACCAGAATGGATGGTCACCGGAAGAACCGTACTTATACACAAAGATGGAAGGAAACCACCACGCACCGACAACTTCAGACCGATTACCTGCCTCCCAACCATGTGGAAGTTGTTCAGTGGGATCGTTGCAAGCAAGATCAACAGACATGTCGAAGCAAACAATATAATGCACCACGAACAGAAAGGATGCCGACCGAAATTCAGGGGAACCAAAGAACAGCTTTTCATAGACCGAACAATTACAAGTGAAAGCAAAAGGCGAAAGAAGAACCTAGCAATGGCTTGGATCGACTATCGCAAGGCATTTGACTCCATCCCACACTCCTGGATAACCAAATGTCTAGATATGTACAAGATCGACAAGGCCATACAAGAAGTTGTTGCTGTATCAATGACAATCTGGAAGACGAAGCTAACACATGCCAATGAAGACATAGGAATGGTGCAGATCAAAAGAGGCATCTTCCAAGGGGATTCACTGTCCCCGCTGCTCTTCTGTCTGGCGATGAGCCCACTCAGCGATGTCCTAGGACAGATGCAGCAAGCCTACAAATTAACATCAGGACAACGAGTGAACCACCTCCTTTACATGGATGATTTAAAGTTGCACGGAAGGACAGAAAGTGACATAAACGCCTTAATCAATGCTGTCAAGATCTTCAGCGATGACATCAGCATGCGATTTGGAATCAGTAAATGCGCACGTTTCATCACCCATAGAGGCCAGACAATTCACACAGATGGACTAGAGACAGATGGAGGCAATATTCAAGACGTGAATGAAGAAGGAGGATACAAGTACCTTGGAATCCCGCAACACCACACCAACCTGGATGACACAGCAAAGGCACAAGCAATCGCCGAGTACAAGAAAATGCTGAGGAGTGTAATGAAGTCAAAGCTATACGCAATGCACAAGATCGAGACAATAAATACTTTCGCAGTGCCTGTCATCAGCTACACAGGAGGAGTGGTGAAATGGAGAGTCCAGGAGCTTGATGAACTGAACCGCAAGACTCGCAAGATAATGAACATGTACGGCGGGCTGCACCCAAGAGCAGACGTGGATCGCCTCTACTTACCGCGGGATCGGGGAGGAAGAGGCTTGAAGAACCTGACCGACATAGTAGAGCAAGAAAATCGAAGCCTTACAGAACACTTGCACAACGTTGTTGATGACTCACTGCTGGAGGTGGCGCAATCGAGTGACCTGTATCGCCAACAAGAAGAAACAACAGATGATTGGAAAAAGAAGAGGATTGAAGATCGGTACCAAAAGTGGAGAGAAAAAGCAATGCATGGCCAATACGAACGGCAGATGAAAGAAATAACATCAAGGAAGGCATGCTACAGCTGGCTACGAACAGTCAAGCTGAAGATTGAGACGGAAGCACTACTGGTCGCTGCCCAAGATCAAGCCTTAAATACGAAAGCACATGCAACTTACATAATGAAGACAAGCACCGACGCAAAATGCAGGATGTGCAAGGCCGCAGATGAGACAGTAGCTAATATCTTAGCTGGATGTTCGAAGTTGGCTGGAACCGAATACATCAACCGTCATAATGAAGTCGCAAGAATAATCCACCGCGACAACTGCCTACACTACGACTTGCCCGTGTCGCCCGAACCCTGGCAGCACGTGCCTGAGCCCGTCATAGAAAATAGTACGGTAAAGATCCTGTGGGACTTTGAGATAAGAACTGACAGAAGGATCACTGCAAGAAGGCCGGACATAGTGGTAGTTGACAAAGAGAAGAAGACGGGAGTTATAATAGATATAGCAGTCCCAGAAGACCGGAATATATGCAATAAAGAAAAGGAGAAAATCACGAAATACCAAGACCTGAAAATGGAAGTACAGAAGTTGTGGAATATCAGGACGAAGTGTATCCCTGTAGTGATCGGAGCACTTGGGGCCCACACAGGTAACTTGACAAAGTACCTGAAAGAAATACCCGGACACCATCATGTACCACAGTTGCAGAAGGCAGCCCTGCTTGGCAGTGCCTATCTTCTCAGACGAACTCTAGATCTCCCTGAATCCTGGTAGGATTCCGAGATTTTGAGAAATGCCCCGGCTCGTAAAAAAGTCGTGTACCAAAAAAAATAAATAAATAATAATAATAATAATGGTGTTATTTCTCGATAATGATAATCATACAGACATTTGATCTACATTTCGTGAACATCATACATCTACATATTAAAATGATGTTAAAACATGTGCATAGAAATTTCTGGATAAGACATTGTTCATAAAAAGCAAATGAAAAAAAATAAAAGAGTAGGTCTAGGTTCAAAAGATCCCCTTTGCAAAGTCTGAATTCACGAGATTTGTCACGAAGGGAATAAATGAACATTGCCTCTTCTTGTAATGGCATTTTTTGCACTAAGAAGTGTGTTGGATACTGCAGTCGTTTGTGCGGTGCAGTCGCTTGTGCAGCAGATGCAAACGATTGCCTGAGGTTTTCTTGTATAGCTTCTTACTTATGCTTTCCCTCCTGTAAGTCAAGGAGTTTACACTGTCACCACCGTTGTATCCAACAATATTGAAAGCGCGTTTCTGTATTTTTTCAAGTTTGACTTTCAACTTCTTAGGCAGTGAAACAAACACAGGGCAGGCATATTCAAACACAGAGCGTATTAACGCATTCTACATCAAAATCTGATTTTGTTTGGAGATGTGCCGCTTTATTTTTTTTATGTACAGGCGACGATGACAACGCATAGAAACATCTTTCATGTGATCAGTCCAATCTAGATTGCAATTGATAGTGCCACCAAGTATCTTCACTTTTCTGGAGATAGGAATGGAGTATCTTCTTTGAGGAAATTCACCATTTTTCAGACATGACAGTATACTTGACTTCTTTTCATTGAGACTTAGGTTGTTTTTCTTACACCAATTAGTTACATTCGCTATTTCTTTGCCAATCTCATTCTCCTTATCGTTGTTGTGCAGAGGCATGATTAACGCTATGTCATCAGCATGCATGACCTGAATGGTGCAACTAAGCTTGCATTTGAGGTACATTTATATAAAAATAAATGTTGACGGATTGCCTTTATTTTCTGGATCCAATTTTTGTCTGTGGCCAGTGTTGATGACAATCAATGGCTACCATAAACCTCTTCCTCTAGGAATCTTCGGTGGTATTGGAAAGCACAGCATCACACAATATCTCAAAGAATTGTCCGAAGAAATCAAGCTACTTAAACTGAACGGATTTGCATTCGAAGAATATGTGTTTTCTATAAACAGCATCTGCTTTGTGTGTGATGCTCCAGCCAGAGCATACATACAGTGTATTCAACCCCATACTTCATATCGTGGATGTGGATATTGTAGAACTTTGGGCACATATTTGAAAAATAGAATCGTCTTCCCAGAGATGAGTGATACCCCAAGAACGGATTCTAGTTACGAGAATTTTCAAGAGGATAATCAAAATTCGCATTCACCTTTACTTAGTATAGTACCATTGAGGTCTTCTTTTCCTCCAAAATACATGCACCTCATTCTACTTGGAGTCATGAAAAAGATGATTTTTATATGTTTCTTCCAACAAAAGGTATGCAGTTAAAATGTCGGTTGTCAACAACACAGATCAGTAGTCTATCATCTGAACTAAAACACTTTTCGAAATACCTTCCGATTGAATTTCAGAGGAAATTTTACAAAGGTTTTGATGAATTGAGGCGCTTCAAGGCAATTGAATATCGAACACTACTTCTTTATGTCGGACCGTATTTATTTCGATCATGCATGCTACCAAGATTCTATGAACATTTCTTTTTGCTCAATTTTGGAATTTATTGTTTGGCGTCAGAGAAGTACCTTAAAAGTTACTACACCAATGCAAATGTATGCACACAAAAATTTGTGCAGCAGTTTCCTGCATTGTATGACAAAACTTGTATGTCTTACAACATTCATGTATGTTTTCATTTACCAGAGTATACATTACTCTACGGCCCTCTTGACACATTTTCCAGCTTTCCGTTTGAAAACTTTTTGGGAGTTTTAAAGCGGCGCATTTAAGCAAGCTCCAATGTCTTCCAACAATCATTGAATCAATTGCTTCGACTAAGAGCTATTTCACAATGTAGTGATGAAGGCCCCTTCCAATTTTCTTGTAACTCTCCCGACAATTGTAGCATAACGAAAGACGGACAAATTATCCTGATAACTTCAGTGAAAGAAGGCTTTGTTTCGGGTAAAGTGCTATCTTTTTCACGCAACTTGTACAGCAAGCCTTATGAGTCACGGTTTTTAAGGATAAGGTATTACTCCATTTCTAGGACCACTGTGAAAAATGTACGACCAGTAGGCAAATGCAACATAATGCCATGTCAAAGGAATATTTGATCATACCTTTGATATGATCCAATTTGTGTTCCAGGTCAAGATGCTGCCATTGGCTGATTGCAAGTACGCGTGTGTGTATTTCACGTGCGATAAAACCCTAGAAATTGTAGATATGAACGACACAAATTTCTCTCAAAAACATTTTGATATGATAAATGCTGGTGATCGTCAAATATCTCTTGATACAAAATATGGTGGTAAAGTATATGAGTCTTTACTACTACAAATAGGTAAAAGTGTTATTGACTTGGAGGTGACTGAAAAACGTTGCATTGACTTAATGACAAAAAAGAACAAACGCATCACAGACCTATTGATAAGAATACCGATTATACATACTGGTAAAAGGATGGCGTATGAGCCTTTGAACGTTATCAATACCAGCCTTAGTGAAAGTGAGAACGAGCCTCCCAAAAAAAATCAAATCAGATCTACGTCAATAGAAAATCAGAGGAAAGTTAATTATGCTAATAATGAAAGGAGAAGCCAAAAATCCGGCATAACTCTAAACGAACCTTCGGTAGAGCTACCACCCATCGATGAAATTGCCAACTCAAACTTAGAAACTGATATTTCGCAGGCTTGTCAACCTTCACATTGTGCATCAGCCACTTCACCAAATCGTCCTACTTTTAAGAAGAAGCTTAATTTTGAACAGTTCATAGTACAAAAGTTGAACATATTGAGTGTGTCACTAGCATCTCTTCATAAGAAAAATGAGGAACTCCTAACTCAACAAAGAGCAATGATGGAGATGCTTATGCACGCCAATTTACGAACAGGATCAACTGAAGCAGGAGTGGCAACATTCAGTAACAGCTGGCCTGCTACATCTGTGGATGAACTCCTTCAACTTGAGTCTGATATTCGTGGAACTCAGCGCTTGTTCCTGATCTGGTAAGTACAGTTGCGGCCATGAAGTCTGCAACACTGCTTTATGAAGTGAAAAATCACTGCAACTTGTTGTGAGTCTACGCATCCTTGGACTGAACGTCTCTTAGCTGATTTCTATGCCTGAGCTGTCAGTGTTGTTGACAAAGTTTTGAATAGGTAAATAATAGATATCTCATTGTATTCTGCAAATTCAAATTTGAAAGCAAGCTGTGAATTCAGTTTATCTTCCATTTTGCGCGCCTGCGGCATCATGGAAGGACGCAATGAGATTCGATGCAAAATTATAGCACAATGATTTGAACATCAGCAAATCGACAGTGAGCAGAACTATCAGTCGCTACCAACAAACTGGATGCTACGAGACGAATTATCAAAATTGTTGACCCGAAGAAAAATTCAATGAAAGAGATTTGCGCCGAGTGAAGCATTTGGTTGTCCAAAATCCCAGATCGAGTGTGAAGGGGCATCCTCTATCAAGCTGGGGCATCCGGTGACGAATCCATCAACATCAACAGCGAAAGAACAATGCGACGTGTGTTGAACATTGCCGGATGTAAAGTTATTAAACCTTGTCGACGTCCTTTTTTGAGCAATGCTCAAATTGAGAAGCGTCTCAAGTGGGCTAGGGAGTACCAATCGTGGAGTGAAGAAGATTGGCATAATGTCATCTTTAGTGATGAGACCATTTTAGAAATCAGTGACAACTGTCCTCGGTATGTGAGAATAGTAGATGGACAGCCTTTGAGACCAGAACACTTTAACAAGACGACAAAGCATCCTACCAGCGTGATGATTTGGGCATGTTTCTCAATTCATGGCACCTGACGGGCTCATGTTGTTGAAGGAAACATGAACAGTCAGATGTACATCGACGAAATTATTGACGGAAGAGTGGTTCAGCAAATTCGTGATTGGTTCCCCAGCGGAAGCGGCATTTTTCAACAGGACAATGCTCCGTCACATGTGAGTAAGCTCAGCATGCAACACTTTTCTCGTCGAAACATCCAACATCTCACCTGGCCTCCTTCGTCTCCGGACCTTAATGCGATTGAAAATCTATGGAGCATTATTAAACGTCGTGTAAAACAATTATCAGCCTCAAACAAACAAACTCTGATTGCAAACTTTCTCCATATTTGGCACCATGACGAAGAAATCAGTGATTTTTGTGCAAAATTGGTTCATTCCATGCCATCAAGAATTAACGCTGTCATCAAAGCGAGGGGCACCCAAACCAAGTACTGGCTTCTTCATCGTTGTTGTTTATTACTGTTCTGTTTAAAATTGTTATGAGTCTTTATTGGTTACATGATTGAATAATACTATGTTAAAATCTACACATAGAAAGGGAAATGTTGTTTTTTCTACTCTATGAGACGGTGTTGCAAACTTCATGGCCGCAACTGTACATGATAGAAAAGATAATGCTTTCTAGTATTCGTTTTATTATTTATGTTGAAAAGGTTTTTAAGAAAACGAATGAAAGGATTGAAGAAAAAATGTGTCACATTCCTCTGTTTACGATTGTGTTTTTTCTCATAAGTAATCGATCATTACAAAGGCACAAGTGTGCACATAAATATTCAGCGATTAAAATAAGTGTAGGTATGGAATCTCTAGCAGCTTGTTTTAACTGTAATGTTAATCATTCATCGTTTTATTGAAGTAAATGTGCTCAACAAATCTGCCGAAAGACTGATTCAATAATCTGGTATGATATTGATATTTCATCGTTTAAAATACATGATCATATACTGTGTGAAGAGACATTGGATCATTTACTAAAAAATAGGCCTATGAGAAATTTCTAAAATGTTCTGTAAAGTGCCATCTTCAAAAGGAATCTAAAAAAAGAAAGTATTAGAGAAACTTGGATTACTCATTTTTCATGATCATAATGGGACTTGTTGTGGAAGTATCTAAAAATGCAAGTGATAGCTCTTCAATTTTCAAAATGAACCATAGTAATCCGCAGCGTTGTACTTTTCAACTTTACAGTAGCAATGCGGGCGGTTATTGAGAAGTTTTATAAGTAAAATAAGTGCAATATGCCCAGATTAAATTCAGCTTGAAAATAACATATTGATTTTGAAAAATGGATTTGATTTGATCATAAGTGATCGTTGATTAGAAAGAGATAATTATAATATATAGTGAGTTCTCCCAATTGCGAAAACTAGTGCCATATAAGCCTAGATTTCATTCAGTTGTGTCGAGTCATTCGGAATTTCGTGAAGCTGAGAAAAGTCGTAAATTATAGTTGTGACTTAGCCATTGTCCGATTAAAGTCAATTCTATTGCTGCCAGTCCTGAATAAATTTCGCTTTGCTAAGCAAATATGCAGCAAAGATTCTACAGCATGTAACTTTATTGTCCAGCTATTACTTGCATAATGTTGAAGTATACAACTAATTTAGTTTATTTTTAAGTCCGGTAAAATCTTATCGGATTTGAAATGTTCAAATCGGGTGCATCCCCCGGGTACATTCTCATTCAATCACGCATGATCCTATGAAACGCAAATCATATAAACTGAATTGAAGGTAGGGTGGTTGAAAAATGATGATGGATTTCACAAATGAGATATAGGCCCACAGTTGTTTACACGATTTCGTAGTTTTGAACAGGGATTACAAAACAAACCTAGTCGCGATTCGTTCGAAAATCTTTGTCGTCCACAATAATCTTCATGTATTATGTCATGAACAAGAATGATTCTCATTTTCAGGTTGCAATTTTGTCTGGCCTGGGAGGAGATGACGCTTCAAAATGTACTTTTCGTTGCGTCAGGCGAGTTGCTGTCGATGAGGTGCTACGCCAATTCATTTGGGATGGTTCATGTGACTGCTTAAAGTTTCCAAGAACAGTTGCCAATGCCATTGTTGGTAAGTAAGTCTCCTTTTCCTTAGTTTATGGGTTGTAACTTCTTGCTTTGTTATTGAGTCTCAAGATATCTGGGGCAATTCCATAAATAACGCACGGACGCTCTGACACATAGTCGTCATTTCTCGTCATGAAGCAATACGACTTTATCCATAAATATTGCACCATGCCATGCTAATACTAGTCTCTTTAGCGCCGAAAGATGACGTCCATGCGTTATTTGTGGAATTGCCCTCTGCTGATTTTCTTCACTATAGTATCTGTTCATTTAGTATTGTGCTGTATAGCTTACTATCGTTTTTTTTGTGTTTTTTGCAATTTGAATCTCATGCAGGAATTTAGATACCAAATAGACCTCTGACGATGGCGACTTCAGATGGTCGAAACATTAAGTTTGGTCTTTTAATACAAAACACAATCGGGACCTTATTTCATTTTGGAAATTGTAGACAAGGAGGCATTTTAAGTGAATCTTTTAAACTTTGGCCATTGAACATAATATGCTTTCACAGATTCTTGTGATATGTATGCAATTACTGAGAACTTTCTAACTGTTATTGCAAGTGCCCGTAATTGATTTTTATTATTTGAATTATCAGTTAACTTATATTCTCATGCTTATTGTTTCGCTACCAAGCATGTCTCGGTCGCTGACGACCATCTTCAGTAGCGTAACTATAAGCATCAGCTTATAAAATAAACATGCTATATGTGTAGTAGTCTATAGGTTATAATATCAAAGTCACAAGTGATATAGATTCTGTAATTGAAAAGTACAGTATAAAACTGTGCAAAATAAAGGGTTTTAAAAAGCTTAAAATTTGATGAAAATATTCTGTTTTTGTGGTTGCTCATTTAAAGTTCTAAATCATCAACCGCATAAAATCGCAATGTCTATATCTCCGTTTTTCAAGCTTTCATTTTGCGTAGTTTTATAGATCCCTCTTTTCAGTAAAACCTATGTCAATTTTTTATAGTTGTATGCAATATAACGGTCGCAAATAGGAAATATACCAGTAAGTATGGTCGCCAGGCCGAAACATGCTTCGTAACGATGTATGACAAGCATGAACACCACGGCTACTTGCATTGAAGAGCAATTTAATTAATTTATTACTTTGTGTTCCTTTGTTTATACCGTATTTACTCTAATAGAACCCGGGGGGCTCTATTAATTCAAATCGCTCTGACCAGGGTTCTATTTAATTACATTGAAAAATGATCACTAAAAAATTAAAAATATGACATCAACCATAGAATTCGTTGTACCTACATAAAAATGCGGGCCTATTGTATGACAGTTTTTGCTGTTACTTCTCAGTATACCGTAGTCGAAGTCTTTTTAACATTCACTATGCTCATGGCATATTGAGTGGCGGATGTGGAGAGGATTATGAACGATCCATAAGCTAACCCGGTAATTGTAATTTAGTCACAAAAAAAATCAATGACCCACTCGCTGTGCAAAGGAAGAACGGCTACCAGTTGGAAAAATCTCTATATTGGACTGTATATAAAAGTCTCTATATCTACCGGTATATTGAAAAGCAACTCGAGTCATTCGTCTTCATCTATAATCATCAGCTCGTCCTCTTCTTCGTGTTCTTCATCGATGTCAAGGTCAACTTCCACTTCGCACAAGCGCGAGAGGGCATCATGACATGGATGCCCTGCCTTGAAGCATTCGATGAGGTCATCTTCGCTACCATCCAATATTCGCTTGTTTCCTTTACTTATCTCCCGTCAAATGAATTGTGTTACTGAAAAAATACTTTTTGGTTCACCTACAAGGTCAATAAGATGCTACTGAGTCTCACCCGGGTTCTATCAGAGACCCCGGGTTCTCTTAGAGGCCCGGGTTCTATTAGAGTAAATACGGTATATGCATATACCGTATATTCCTTTCGTGTGCTAATGTTGTTGACTTGATTGAACATGTCTTAGTCCTTCAAAGTATTTATGATATGCACTTTTTTCTCAACAGATGCTGCTCATCGAGGGTTCCCTACGACATCGGAGGCAAACATTTTCGGTTCAATAAAGCGTGCGATCAAGTCCACAAAGGATGGATATCGGGTAAAGGCAAAACGCGTTCGTTTGGGAGCTAATGACGTCGTGAATTCTCACAATAACGATAAAAGTCATGACACTGAGAGTCTCTCTGACTAAGACAAAGTGTGTATTTTCAAATAAATCTACGTTTTTAATCGGATTTCCGTTTTGTATGTATAATTAAGGAATCTAGAGAAGTGGTGCTATTTGCCGGATTAAATTAGCAACGTAACTTTTTACCAGCTACGATTAGCATGCGACATTGGCATGCGATTAGCATGCTTTTATGGTATGAAATTTATCTGACGAAAAGCCGGATATCATAAGCATGCTAAAAGCAGAATCTTTTCCCACAGGGATACTGCTTCTTTTGTTCAGCGATTCGCGTACTTACAGTAATTGGTCAGATCGAGAAACTGATAGCGCCCTCCAAAGACAGTGAAAGACATAAAAATTCGGGTGAAATTTGGAGACTGAAGATATCTATGATCAGTTCAAAATACAACTCATATCTTTCAATGCATAGAAATTGTCCAAAACCTTTGTTCAGGACAAAAAAAATTTTTCCAGAAGTTTGGCATGCAGATTATGGGGAAGTTTCTGTCTTTGAATATACACGGTGGCCCAGATATAGCTTAATAGTTTTGAAAACGTGTAGCTTCAAGTAGAAAAAATATATTCTAATGCAGCATGTTTCATTTTTAAGGGGAAGACAACCCATTTGTTCTCCTTTGGACAATTGAATACATCTTGATACATTAATACAATTAATACATCTTGACTTTTCTTAAATTCATTTTTCTATGTATGCTCTAAAACATTTTTCCATTTTCTGTAAAAGTCAATTTTTCATACCACACCTGTTTGAAAGAGCGGGAGAGGTAGCAATGTACCAAACGTAGGAAGTGAGAATAATCCATTCAATTATGTATGTTATATTGTCCATTAACTGCGCAATCAACTCACATTCAAATTTCAATAAATAATCAATCAAAAACTCATTGTTGTCTGTTAAAAGAATTAAAAATTAATTCTTAATATGTATACGTAATTAGCAGTAAAGATACATAATCACAAAGAGTAAACATAAAGAAAAAAATCAGTAAATAATCCTGGTAGTCGACTATATTTGTGCGATAAGTCACCTATTGAAAATCAGAATATGAACAGCCATATAAGTAAGGCGAGATGTGCCCTGATCTGGTCTTTCAGGACTTCACATGGCGCTCATGATGATTGCTGAAGGAGGACGGTGTTGTTGCCAGGCAAGTGCTCCTCCTCATTATGCTGCATCATCACATGTCAGTTTGAGATTGATTTTGCGATCTGCGAAACATTCACGTGCCAAGAAGAAAGTGAAGGAAGTCACCAAGTTGATGAGATCCGCAAACGTGACACTTTCCTATGATGAATGCAAAAAATGAGAGAGTCAGTCATATCCGGAACTGAATAATTGCATCATGCATGTAAGCTCTGAAATGAGATGAAACATGAAATCGGCCGATCTCTCTAGTGATCAGATTTTCATCGTCAGACAATGGAGACAGCATTTATCAATTTTCATTCAAACGAAAAGTTTTGGTCGTTTCCGAGTCGTCAGTCTTGATGCATCATTGAATTACCAAATGGGGGTTCACGTGTACCCCACAGATATGTAATGTTGCAAAATGGTGATCATCCAGAAAAGATGTGGCTTTATTCAGGCGATGTGTTTAAACCCAGAGACCTGAGGCAGGTCCAAATTCTTAGTTTACCTGCTTAACGCATTAATAGCCAAGGTAATAAAATCTCAAACTTTCGGCATGATGTTGCACGGCCTAAGTCGTTAGGCATCTAATAATTCAAATATCACAGAGATGTAAGAGCTTCTTTGTCATTGAGTACTATTTTGAACACCGTTTTTTAGGACGGTGAGCACAATGGGAGATAAAGTGAAATTGCTATAACATTTGCGTGTAATAGCGTGCTACGAAGCACTTTTCATCAAATGATAATGGATCTGCATCATACATGCATTGCTGACGGATAAATGCATGCTAATATCAAATTTGGACAAATTGGACTTGTGAATATATTGAAAAATTGTCGATGCACTGTAAAGATTGGAAATGAATCAATAAATTGAAGATCTTTACGATTTTATAGCTTTATGATTTTCTTTATAGCTTATGATTTTATGAACCTGCTGGATGTCGACTGAGACGATTAAAAGTCAGGTTTAGACAGCTACTGTTATAACACTATAATGACAATCGGAACTTGCATGTTTGTTATCATTTATCTGCTTTGTATTCTGTACTTCCCTTCTTCATCACGATAGAATATTCGATTGAAGCTCTCTGCACTTTATTCGTGTGTAGGCCTTTTTGAGTTGGCATGTACCATCCTTTGATATCCAAATAGGACTTGCTATCCATGGATGTACTTTGCGCTTGGCTCCAAGTCGACTATACTCGTAGTTTAGTATCATCTAAAGGCATCTTGTTAGTTGAATTACCGGAATAAACACGTTTATATTTCAAATATGTAAATGATGAATTTACTGAAAAATTCATCATAAAGGTTGGTTGATAAGTAAGATAGTAATGAGATAAAATGCAAGAAAAGAAACAAGTACACTCTAAACCAGCACCTCCTAAACCACACACTAAAGCAAGACACTATTCGTAACTAATAAAAAATACTAAAGCAAAGCGTTTTAGGAGGCTAGCACACTAGGGTTATTGTTCTCTTTAGTATGTCAACACTCTATTTCACGAAACTTCCAAAAATTCTAGTGTGTCGCCCTTTAGGATGCAGGTTTCTTTGTTTTTAGAAGGTGAGAGTTTACAGTGTACGGATGAAATCAGGAGCTGTTTATTATGGAAGATAAGTCCCACACAGTGGTTTATCAAAAGAGAATGATTTGATTTGGAAAAGTACTCTAGATAGCATATTTATTTATGTTTTTACATTATCATGAACAATTTTCCAAGTAGTGAAATTTTCGCAAATATCAGCATTGTGTCTATAAATTTGGTTTCACTGCAAGTTATCTTTAAAAATATGTTCACGGAACCTGGTATGTACTGACCGTCAGGTTTCAACAATGTGAACTTGATGACATAATCTACATGTGATCTACATAATCGAAAAATATACCAGACCTGAGACTATGCAGGCTGATTGGGTGTGGACAGCTATATAGCCTTATGAAATGTTTCCAAAATACTATCTGTAGTTTCGGAGAAAAAATGCGGAAGACTACTTTGCTACATACTACTTTTTTGCACTTTTCTCTCTGTAAATGATAAAAAAATATACCACGAACCAAATGTGAACAGATACTTTTTAAATACATTCGAAGGTCTACAAATCAATTTTGAAAGAAATTGGTCGCGCAGTTACCTTGCAAAAAGTAAATAAGGTCAAAAAGTGAGTATTTTTCATATAAATAGTATGATAGGTTTGAAATGTAGATTCAAAAATATATACTGAAGCTCTTATCAAAAGGTTAAGCTTATACTGACCAAAATTGCTCATTACTTCAGTTTCTATCTATTCGTACCTGTAGTTTTGTGTTAATAGACTTTTTTCAAAATAAGTAGTAAAATCAGTGATGTATTTCAGTGTCATAGAAATTCAATTTAAAGAAATATACCTGGATTGAAATTTTTGTTACTTCGTCACGAGACCACTATGAACAATCAATTCAAATGTCAGACAAATCCCACGAGTACTTCGCGAGATTTCGCAAATAAAAGATCATTACAATTTACATCACAATAGTGACAATAGTTTCATTACATTGGTCTACAATTAGACTGCACATGTAGTCTTTATCTCAGATTGATTGATTCGTTTATTTCTAAACTTTTTTGCCTTGATTAGTGGACAGTGTGCTGCGCACATTTCGTATTTGATTGCTCGATGAAATACAATCATTCATTACACAGATCAGAAATTAGTTCAAGAAAAAAAGTTAAAAAAACAATCCTATCATACTACTTATATGAAAAAATACTCACTTTCTGACCTTAATTACTTTTTGTAAGGCAACTGCATGACCAATGTTTTTCAAAATTGATTTGTAAAATTTTGAACATATTTAGAAAATATCTGTAATTTTTGAAAAATCTCATAAGGCTATTATATAGCTGCCCACACCGATTCAACCTGCAAAGTCTCAAGTATGGTTCCGTACTATTTTTGATTTTGACCATCTGTGATGACGAGATCATAAGTATAAATATATACTTATAAATATTATATTATGCTGCATATATTATCATAAACATACCCTTCGACACCGAAGTATTGCTGCGTTATTGTAAAGTGAAATTGATCATAATCATGTACCTTTGAATTATAAGTACATGTTTGTCTATTTGTCTTCCATTTATACTCTAGCTTTACAATGACACAACAATAGTGTCCACTGACGTGAAAAGTAAATAACAAGATCAATTGAGATTACTTCAATAGCTCCATTAGAAACAACATAAACAACAATGACCAGTTTTATGAAAATTACAAAAGTAAAAGACGCTTTCTTTGAAACTTTTCTTACCATTGATATCAGCTATGCTTGCTAGAATATTTCTGCTGAGTTTGTTTTTGCAGATTTGAATGTGAAGCACAATATACCGTGTTTCTTTGAATATGAGACGCCCTTGAATAAGAGACGCATGTACAAAAAATTGACTGCTATAGACATATTTATTACATGCAGACTATTGTAATGTGGTAGCTACATCCGCCTGAGCGATTATTAGGCCTACTTATCTTAGTAAAATAAGTCAGTCTACTAGTAAATACCGGCTATCATGACCAATATTGTATAATATATAAGGCTTCTTGTTGTTGTACATGCAGTACATGCATGCTGTACATACGTACATGCAGGCCTACTTAATGTTACTTCATCTACCATTTAAGGAGGCATTATACGGTAGCTTCCTTTGCATTTGAAGTCATGTACCGGTCGGTAACTTTTGCTGTAAATACTACTTGATTATCGGTATTTTCGTTTCGGTAAATTCAGATCTAGTCCACATGTATAGTGGCCAACATGTACTGGTATATGAATGTATTAGATGAGTCTACAAGATATGCTACTACAAACAATAAAACTCCTTTCGTTTCCAAAATATCTGAATTATGATAAAGCGTATATATGTAAGAAAAATTACTGGCGAAATTTGCCCATGACATAGGCCTAAGTGAGGAATGCAAAGGTTACCTAAGAGAATAGTAGCAAAAAACTAAGACATCTTTTTCTAATGAAATAATGAAAACTTGAACATTTGATAAATAAGAGACGCCCTTGAATAAGAGACGCCCCTGAATAAGAGACGCGTCAATCAGGGATCTGAAAAAAATAAGAAACGCGTCTCTTATTCAAAGAAATACGGTGACATCAACATGGATTTTTGAGGTCGACAATGTAGGACATTTGATGGCGCGTAAGCGCCTGAAACACACTTCGATATTTGAATTACACTCGTTTATAATTCTTTTCACATTTCGCGATTGTTTTCTCTCTCCTCAAACATATCATCGCGGATGTTTTTTTCAAAGTGATTTTCAATCTCACAGAATATTTTCTTCTGTTGCGCTATAAAAAGCGTCTGCGAAATCATTCATGAAGTTTCACGTGTTTGTCTGAATTGATATCAATTTGCATTCAAGCACGAATGCACCATTTACTGAATGACAGCAATTCTGCATCCATTCTGTTCACGCGATAATTCATTGTCATCGAAATTATTTCATTTGAATGAATCCTAATCCTGAAAAGAATGTTGAACGAATTAATCGACTGAAAAAGAACCGGCAAGCAAAAAGTAGAACAAATGAAAATCTACAGCTTCTTATGCATTGGTTGCTTTCTCTTATACTTGACAATTAAAGGTGCAACGACTGTTCATTTGAATATTTTTACTTTGACGCCCCTATTGAGCCAGCGAAATGCATCCCTTGAGCACTCCATGTAATTTCATGGCTTCAGAACAAGAGAAAGTTGCAGATTCAAAATTTCGTTATTTAAAGGATATCAAGCTCAAAGCCGCAGAGATGCCGAAGAATGATGAGCTCTTCTGCAACCTTCTTCGTTATGATCGCACTGAAATGATCTGTTTCCTGTATCCCCTACCTCCTTAAAATGAGTTACACGTAAATTACATGTAAATTAACTGTTTATACAATCGTTTCAAATAAAATGTGAAACTACAATATCGACTGGTAATAAGGATAAATGCTGTTGAATATGTCTATATGTACACATGATACATCACTATCAATATGAAATTCCTTGAAAATGAGGCATTCTTGACCTTACGCCCACTGTGTTCTTCATAATTTGAAATTCGAACATCCCTCACCTGCAAAAATTAAAAAAGGACATTGCTGAATGGATCGATAGATCAAATGCCATCCTACATTTATGATGATATTGAGGAACAGGCGACAACGAAGGCCGCTATGCGTACAGAGGGGTCCACAGGACCATCAGGCATGGATGACGAACACTGTGCTCAAAGAATTTTCAAACAATTGGAAAAGAAATGAGAGAACAGATCGCTGCAATGACAAAATTCTGTTAATGAAAACTTCTCATCCGTCGTTCCTTGAAAGTTTTGTTGCTTCACGCCACATACTATTACCAAAGAATCCTGGAGTTAGACCAATTGGTGTCGATCAGGTTTTGCGCCGCATTATTGAAAAAGTCATTGCCTGGAGTCTGTTGCATAAAATCCAATATTCAATGCAGTTCTTTTCTGTTCGGAGGTTTAATAGTCAATATTTATCAATTTAGGCGTTGCAGGAAGTGACTATTGAAATGGAGTGTTGCAATTCAATGTGTGGGGAGTCCGCCCATTGCAATCTTCAATCTCCAATTAGCTTATATTAACCATCAGAGACCTGAGGGGGGGTCCAGTGGACCCCGGAGCTATCTTTTTTTCTATTTCACTTTTTGTGCTGATGATATATCTGAATGTGTAATTTCATTTGAATCAGTAGAAGTATGCCAGATAGGCCAAGAGGTCCACTGGACCCCCCTCAGGTCTCAGAGGGTGTAGAAATTACCAAAACAAAATTTTTGTAATTAGATGAAAAATGATTTTATGCATGTCAACGATGGTGTACAATAAGTGAAATTCATTTATCGAATGTTTACATCACGCTCGTATACATGTGCGCTGTCGTTAGGATTTTGCAAAATGTGAATATTTTGTTTTCGCACATGATCGTGCATCACTGGCTGGCCTGCATGAACAAATCAGCACAAAATCAAGCACAACTCAGCTTTCACAATGAAAGCTATCAATATATTCATACTTCAACGCTAAAAACAGACAGTTGGAAAAGTTTTCACTGTAGTAATTGATAAGTTTGAGATCTCCACAGCTGTTTTGAGTGTCTTAGAATGGCTCAGTTAAGGCCTATTTCCGACTGGCATGAAAACTTTTGAAAAAATGGTCAAATGTGAGGGTTATACTGCATGTAATAAGTCAATTTTATTAAAATCGACTATCTGAGGTTATATGACGACAGCATGCTTCGTAAAACCGTCTCTTTGTACAACTGATACTCTGCTAAATGTCGTTGAATTACAAAAACACCACATTTTTGCATGTGTTTACTGAGAAGGCTGAAAGACACTCAAAGGATTAGTTATATCGCCTTGCTACATGCAAATATCATTGTTTTATTTAAAATCAACTTTCCTAATGATTTGATATCGATTTAAGGAAGTAAAGTAAGAATTTGTGAAAGTGGTCCACTGGACTTCCCCTCATGTCTCAGAGGGTTAATAAAGCACTGACGACATATATCGATGTTTTCCACTTACATCATCAATCATTGCTGCCAATTTCGTTTGTAAATATTTGAATCTGATTAAATTCGTACATATTGCATCATTCAAAGGAATCGGCACTTACAATCGATGCCAAAAAAAATCGAATTTCAAGCGCCTCTGTCCACGTTCCTCTTACAATAGAATCATCATCACTTGAACTCGATGAATCTAACATGCTGAGGAGTATTCATAAGCGATCTGAGACGATTGAAACTATTGAACTAAAATTGACGTCTAACTACATGTAAGTTTTATGCAACTCTTTTGGATGCCGCTATTTTCACTACACTGTAAACCGTTGACTGACAATTGACAGATATTTATCCTAAAAAATCTATCCTGTCGATCATTGTTAGTTCTTGTAGGATGATGATTGCCACTGAATACCTACAATATCTGACAAAAAGCGACAAAATGAATAGCAATGAATTATAGCTTAAATTTTATCAAAAATGTTGGTGATTAATTAGATTATGTCAAAATAAATCATGGTTTTGCCACACAATAATACAGATTGCCCAAAAGTCAGGCAATCACTAATCGAAAAAATCAATCAACATTCAACAGGTTTTTTTAGTTGATTTGCATACAAAGCATCTGTTTCGACGTCGGTGGAGAACCTACAAATTCGTCGGATATCGCAGGATATTGGAGGTGACAATCGTCGGTTGATTTTGTTATTGATTTTGTAGGATAATTATCGGTCTACTGTTTACAGTGTACTGAAACAGACTATTGAGTATTGAAACATTATTGAACTTCAATAGTGTGTTATATGCAACAGAATTAATCGATTTACTCCTTAATATCAACAGCTCTATACTATTGATAGCTCTACGGAACAAGTGCTTGGACACTGAATGAATATATTAGAAATGCAGCTGTCTTCTTCAAACTTGTGCAATTCATAAAGCAGGTGCAGAAGCTTTAGTATGGAAAATATTTACTCTGACGAAGAGAATGATGATGAGATTGACGCAACGAATGCGTTCAATACAATGAACAGGCGAGTTTCTCTTCACAGCATCAGAATTTCATGTCCATCGATCTCAACGTATTTATAAACACATTCAAGTGCTCGGCATCCTTATTTGTGGCAGGAGGTAAAAAATTATGTTCGCAAGAAGGAACCACACAAGGGGATCCCCTTGCCATGGTATGTAATAAACACTGTTTTGATAGTCCGAAGTTTGAGGAATGTGGTGCCGCAAGTAAAGCAACTTTGATTTGCAGATAATTTTTCAAGTGGAGATTTAGTGAAAAATTTAAAAACATGGTATAAAATCGTAAAAAATGAAATGAAAAGGTATGCGTATCTCATAAACGGAGATGAAAGTTATGTCATTGTAGAAAGACATGAAAAATATTTTCAGGCTACAGAAATATTCAAAGATGACGTTAATGCGACATTTGATAGAAAAAGACATCTTGGAGCAGTTATTGGTTGTAGCAGTTATGAAGACGAGTATTGTAAAAATATGATGAAAAAATGGAATGATTAACTTGTTGTTCGCAACAACTTTGCCAAATTTAACTTGTTAATTTTGGGATTAACTTGTTTGTCCCCAACAACTCACAACATCAGGCAGTATGCACACTTCCAAATTCTCCTTCTTCATGCGGACTATCGAAAACTTTGAAGATCATTCTGAATTACAATAAATATCATTTTAATTCCGACCTTCTCTAATTCGGACGTTAAGGCTTCTGGAACTTTTCAGCCTATCTCCTCGTCTTGGTGGTTTGAATGTGCCATCTTTTCAACTTGATTCACCAATAGAAATTAAATTAGCAAAAGAAATAATGAAGATCCATGTTGTTTGAATTTTATCACAGAACAAGTTTCAAGAAAATGACATCTCGCAGATAAAGCAAAAAGTAGAACATATAAAATGAGAAAAATTAAAGGAAAGGCAGCGAACAATTAATAATATATTATCATCAGAAATACTAAGAATTGTGCAACAATGGAGAGATATAGGAGCAGGCTCATCGTTAACTCTATTCCATTAGAAGATCAGGGCTCCGTTTTGAACAAGCAAGAATTTAGAGACTCATTGTGATTGCGATATGACATAGAATTATCAAATTTACCCTCTTACTGTACACGTGGAGAAACATTCTCAGCTAACCATGTATTATCATGCAAAACAGGAGGCCTTGTGGTGAAACGACATGACAATATAAAGGATCTGATGACTATTTTGCTATCAAAGGTGTGTAAAAATCTTGAATCTGAGCCATATCTGATGCCTTTGCACGATGAACAATTCCGTCTCAAATTAGCCAACATTTGTGAAGAGGATAGTGAATCTTGGAAGAACGTACGTGAACTCCAAGACACATCAAGATAAAACAACTGAAATCATCTTCAAGAAATAAGAACGGGAACGAAAATATCTTCAGAGAATAATTGATGAGGAGCACGGAATGTTTGCACCATTGATTTTCGGAACCAATGGAGGAGTGGGCAAAGAATGCCAAAAGTTCTCTTGTAAAGGCTAACAGAAAAAATATCCTACAAGGAAAGCGAAGAATCTTCATAAGAGCAAAGTTATGTTTGAGATATTAAATGCTGCTTTCTATGCGGTGGAAGATCACTTGTTCCTTTTCAGAGAAAAGATGATCTTCCCACAAACATTAATGATTTTGGGTTCCTAGTTAAAATGCCGACATTCTTTGATTTTTATAAGGAATTACAGTAAAATGCAAAGATCGAAGTTTTCCATTCCCCTCCTTCATGTGATATTGTACAACCTACTTGAATTTTTCTAACTTACCTTCACTTTCTGAACCTTGTATATAATGATTTTTTGAATATTTGTTTTTATTATTGGTAGATATAGAATTTTCACATGTGATTTTACCATTGGAAGAATTGAAACCATTTAACATTGGATATTTAACATTACTTTCAACAAAATGAGGCCCGTGAGAAATGCTTCTATACTCGTATGCCAAATATGTTCATTACATGGATATCTTAATGGTTACATTTCTCTATCGCCTAATTCATCAATAAATCGAAGCCATACAAGCGGCTACTGTGAAAATTTGTCAATTTTTTCTTCCCATTCTCGTAAATACAAGCTCGCGTATGAACCCCCAAAGGAACAGCCCATAGCAATCCCATGGGTCTGTACAAATCTTTCTCCATTAAAAATGAATTCATTAGAGTACCACATGATTTTCAGCATATTCAAAATGGTCAAATCAGGATAGCGATTGAAAAAAACGGCCACATGCCTCAACTCTAGCAACACTAGGGATACATGTATACAACTATGCGACATCAAGAGTGAATAAGATAGCATTTTCAGGAATAGCCAAATATTTAATGATGGAAAGAGTCACGAATATAGCGAGGGAGCTGCCGAACAATTAGAGACAGAAAATCCTCAGCGACAGTTGCATAGTTTCTTGATACACTGCTATTTTGTGCTATTATGACCTGCAGTCATAAACACGCAGGGCCACTCAGGTCTGTGAATCTTCGGTAAAAGGTATGTACAGGGAACGTTCACACACATCACTATGAGGACACAAAAATCGCAATTCTTTAATACTGATTAATTTCTGGCGATAAAGATGTTTGTTTAGTGGAACTAATCGCTGGGAAGTTTTTCGGTATAAACTTTCATTGCAAGGTGAATAAGAAGCACCATCAGATAACTTTCATCTAAATAATAGTCATCTTTCGCTGTAATATACCAACCTCCACCCTTATCAACGGGTGTATCTATTAGTGTTAGCAATGAGAGAATTCAATTCTTCTCTTTCAAAAATCGAAAGATTGTCATCAGGAAAACATGAATTGCAAGCTTTCAACTTAGAAATTTCAACTCAGCAACTGTCTTCCCAGATAAAGTATGTAGAGTGCAATTTTGTATTTTCTCAAAAAATTGTTAATGTTTGTTAATTGTTAATGCCCTCTGTGATTTTCCCGTGGCAGCAACCATTTGGAGTAGGAATAAACTTGTATGAACGACTAAGAAGACTAACACCACGTGCATTCATCGTTAACTCATTAGCCATCACATAAATGGAGTTATTACAATATCTTATAACCCTGCGCATACTATGGATACACTGTAAACCGTTGACTGACAACTGACAGACATTTATCCTAAAAAATCTATTTTGTCGGTCATTGTTAGTTCTTGTAGGATGATTGCCACTGAACATTACAATATCTGACAAAAAGCGACAAAATGAATAGCAATGAACTATTGTTTAAATTTTATCAAAAATGTAGGTAATTAATTAGATTATGTCAAAATAAATCATGGTTTTGCCACACAGCAATACGGACTGCCTAAAAGTCAGGCAATCACTAATCGAGAAAATCAATCAATATTCAACAGTTTGTGTTTACTTAATTTGCATACAAAGCATTTGTTTCAATGTCGGTGGAGAACCTACAAAATTTGACGGATATCGCAGGATATTGGAGGTGACAATCGTCGGTTGATTTTTTCAGTAATTTTGTAGGATAATTGTCAGTCTACGGTTTACAGTGTAGCAGATGCTAGTTTAAGCAGTCTTTGATGGATTGAAAAATAGAATCATTAAAAGATTGGTCCCATACATTATCATTTGTGTTTGACGAACGCTGATCAAAATTGACAACTTTGCAATTGACCGGAGTTTTAGAAAGAAACAATTCATTGAAGTCATCATAATCATGTTGATGGATGTCTGAGTTTCGCCATCACTTGCATCCGCTCTGAGCATAGTCGGGGAAGACTGGAAAGTTGCTGAAGAACGTGGCTTATTTGGCGAGGAAATTGCATGAGAATTTCTCTTTGAGTTTCTCAAGGAATTTCTCTTGGACATTGCAAGAGACAAATACTGGGAATTGCATATCAAAGGAAGCGGATGCAAGATGCTTTTCTTTATATAGATGGTAAAGATCATATTGTTAAGGAGAGAATTCACCATATAAACAGAAAGTTGCCGAAGAATGTTTCAATATATCCTTCATTCCGCGTAAATAAAAGTAGCTTGTTTTTTTTCACAATAAAGATCGCGTCTCCCCATATCTCAAATCAAGATGTGTCTACCAGCGCACGTGTGTGGACTGCAAACAGGCACCTAATTGCACGAATTAATGAGCATACTAAAGGTCATCATATATCATTCTGCTGAAATATCATTTCATCCTCATGAGGCCAACTCCAAGGATTTCTCTGTTATGGCTGTTAACCCGTGGCACATGATTTCACTAACGATTTATCTGAAAGAAACTGAGAATTAATTAAATGAAAGAGAAGGATCTTTTCCTCTCTTGTAGAATGTGGGACCATTCTAATTTTATGACTTGTTAGATTTCTATGCATGTGACAATGATGACTTCCAATCACTTAAAGGTACATTTAAGTGCAGTGATTCTGAACGCTGAACTCTGTTAATTTTGCGGTTTGCATCTATAGTGCACCATCTGCTTATTTGCACTGATTTTAATGTGAATTGTGTTATTTCGTGTAACAGGCTTGTATGACTTTCTCATCAGTTTCCGTTGACGAAGGAGTGCAATATGCTCTCAAACGCGTACGGATCGTTGTGTACAAAAATGGAAAAAAAATATTGGAAAAGTAAATCCCTCGGAGAATCAAAGAAAACCAATGATTTCTGCCCAAACCGGTTTCACCTGTCACTCAAGCTTCAGACGGGCAGTTGTATTTAGGGCAATATGCATTGCAACATAAGACAAAAATATAAGGAGACCATAGACAACTGAAGTTCAAGGCATTGATGGCATGGGAGGTCAGACGCATTGCTAATCAGAATAATAGAGTAAAAACGACCAATCTGCCAAAGGAAATTATCTTTATATGCAACATGCGTCGGAGAACCTGCTCCTTCATCAGGCGATCAATTTATGATTAGAAGACGCATGAAGATCGACATACCACACAGATATCTCACACACCACTAACATAAAATCAATAGAACCGCAACTAGGACAGCATGCACTGAAATTATCAAAATGTGCAGAGACACATAGGTCAAATCAATGCAGCATTGAAAGTAGTCCTAATTGAAATACTGAGCCAGTCAGCCGGTATTGGAGATAAAACGAACGGTGGACCTCCACGCCAACACCCTAAGCAGACGACGAAGGACTGCGCCGACTACTCAAAGTAGTGGAGAAGAGTTTGATCATCAGATCCTGATGAAGGAGCAGATTCTCCTACACATGTTGCGTATAAAGATATGTAATTTCCTTTGGCAGATTGGTCGTTTTTACACTATTATTCTGATAGACAACTGAGACAAAAATCGCTAAAGAAACTCAAATAACAAAAAAATCGCACACATAGAAATATGTTTACTAACATAAATTATTCTATTTCTTATCCCGTGTTTGGTGTCGATGAGCCCAAATTCTTGACCAAAAATAATCGCCGCTTTGACCGATATAAAATTGGTTGCAACCTCTGCATAGAATGACATAAATTATATATTTTGAGTAGCAATTAAAATTCCATTTTGCTTCAACACTATGCTGTTCGTCATTAACATCATAAGAATTTTTTCACTTTCAATTAAGCATTCACAACATTCGCACCTTCTGTTACCACATTTGCTCACACCCACAATAGTTTTCTGTCATTTCTGCCTAAGAACCGAAGTAGTGCGGGGGTTAACGATATGCATTTGTTGAAAGGATGTGACACGTCATATAAAGCAGAAAAAAATGGGATAAATAATGTTCTTGTAAACATGATGATTATTTGGATTCAACGTTTGCACAAAGAATATCATCGGTTTTGAGTCTTGTTCTCTTTGGACTGCATTGGTCGAATCCATCTCAGACCTTAGAATAGCGTTCGTAGCTAACCATTGAACAACAATAAAAAATAGTTACGTTAACTCCCATGTGCGTCGGTCGATTTGACTCATGAATGAATTGCTGAATACAAATGTATTTGAATGAGTTTGCATGTGAATGTAGACATTGATTTCATGCTTATCGTGATTTCCATTTGACTTAATATTAATCCCCATATCACATTTTCACAGGAGATTTGGCTCTGCAGTATCTACGACAGTGCTTTGCTGAATTTAGCAAGTATGCCTGCTTTTACACATGATGTGTTCCGTTAAATAAATACGGGCATGAATGGCATTTTTTTGGTTTGACTTTCGCGTTAATGTTACTTGTATAAATGCATTGCTAACGTTCTAGTACACACAAAATAGTTGATGTCGATGAATATATGAATTGGGTCATTTCGACCCAAACGGGGTCCAACCTAAGTAAGAATTTAAAATTCATATACCACACGATAAAATATTTGAAATGAAGTTTCATTATATTTAATGTAATATTATCAAAAGTAAAGAAAAGTTAAGAAATTTCAGCGTAGTTGATGCAAAATCAATGACACAGTCTAACTTTTAAAATTCACATGGTTCAAATCGACCCCAATTGGCATTCAAGGTTTAAGGTTGATGGATACCTAAAAATAAGAAGTTGACTTCTTAGTTCCAGAAAACGCAATCCCTGAATATCGGGTTTGGACACACTTCTGTCAATTCGTTACGCTAATGTACAAGATATGCTACGGAGATTGTGATTGGGATGAGCTGAGTTAAAAGGAATTTAATTGTCACTGTCTGTGGGTTTACTGCTTAAATCCGCTTCAATTCTACGGTCACATTCATAAAGCATAACATCCAAAAAAATGTAGCTTGTCTCTGTCGAACTCCATTGTGAATTTTATTTTTCCATCTAAATTATTAAATATTTCATGAAACTCGTCAATATCTTCATTGATTCTTACTACGGAATCTGTTCTCACACTTAAAATTATTTGTGCGATGCCCTCCTGTATTATAACTTGCACGGTTATTTCTTGTTTCAAAGCGATAATTCCTAAAACCTTCATTTTTCTGCAACTTACCCCCATTTTTGAATATTATCGTGTGAACGCAGTGAGATGCTTATCGGATTTGAAAAATTGGCTTTTATCCTCCCATATATTTTGACTCAATTTTTCTTCTATTTACATCCTTCCGCCAAGCTTATATCTTTTGGCTATAGCCATATTTCCATTACAAATGTTCTTTAAATAATTCTCAACTTCAAAATCTATTTTACTGTGATATTCCGTTTTTATTCTAGCTACAGATAGCATTCTATGGATTTCGTGCATACATTCCTCTGCCGTTTTAAATGATTAGCACAAATCCATCTCCTCTGACGATAGATGCGGTAGGGACTTTCTTCAAAACTTGCGAGGTAGTTAAGGATTCTCACCTCCCAATTCTGGTTCATAAATATCAGCTATATTATTCCACTGCCTGTTGATACAGCTGCTTCCTTTTAAGCAACATATTTTCGAGAAATTTCTCGCAATTATTCCCACTATTTGACTAATGCATTTTTTTCTTGGCTTTGCAAGATCATTTTTGATGCTCTCATGAGATGACACTTTTGAGTGGCTCATATTGATGTTATTGAGCATATATGTATTCACTGCAGGAACCAAAGTTATAAGATTCTCGACGTCAATTGAAATAGTCTCTATGAAAACATTCACTCACATATTACTCATAATTGGCACAGATATATTCCCCTTCAAGTGTATTGGAGTAAAAATCATCTCTCGTGCGGGCAATTGTCAGCTTTGCAGGGGAAATAAAATGACAGGATACTTATACTAAATGCACGGAAATTGATCTATTACATTTCCTTTACAAAAGACGACAGTATCGCGCTCTGTCAATGGGTGTGAAGAGTTCAAATCAATGAAGAGTTCAGCTTACATCTGTCACATTTTATTAGACACGATGGAATTGCTCGAAGCTGTTGGTAAAGTCGAGAGCAATCTGATATTAATTTGAGCATCTTATCCGAGAAGAGGAACAAAAGGAGAATTGATCATGACCTAAGTGTAGTACTTTTTGGGAAGAGGAGAACATACATTCATCACCTTTAGAGAAGTTCGTGTCATATTGAGCATTTCTCGTCATCTCGGCTTTTCCAATGAGGAGTTCGCAATTGACGAGTCAAATTCCGATGAGCGTTAAAATCCCGAGAAAATCCGTCATCTTATCATTCACTGCTGTCGCTTTGTCATTCGACAAATTGGTGAAAGGAATTTCCGAGAATATGTCCTTACGAGACAATTCATTCAAATAAATTGTCTTCAAGTCTGAGAAACTCTAAATCAAAGGAGATTTAATCAGGTCTTTGTAAAACACGGATGGGCTTGTCTCAGTATTTCTGCAGAAATACATAGCTGAATTAACCAATGTGGATGAACAAACTGACATCATTTCCTCAATGTATGAGTTCTATGAATCATAGACATCAGACCGCGTGACCAATGATTTTTTCGACTTTCGACAGGCAGAATTTTACTAACAAACTGACTGATTTGTCGATTTGTCGCAGACTCATAATTCTATATTTCTACCAAAGATTGCTGCATTTAGGCAGAAATCCATGACTTTGGAAACATTCTTTGTCAGCTTACCCTGTTGTTCTCTATCTCTCTCTCTGTTGTATTCTCTACTCTTTATGTGGCTAACTTCATGATCAACTTTCAATTGCTTTTGTTGCGATGTAGGGAATGAACTTCTATGATACAAAATTATCAACTAGAGTACGTCTTTAATTGTTTTCTCTTTAGACAATCGCAATCCAAAAGCTTTTCTACTTAGATATCAGCAAGTCAGACAGGTCTTCTCACAGAATTAGACTGGTCGTCTCTTCCGTTTGACTAGAAGGGAAACATTGGAATACCATAGAAATCGAACAATGAGCAGCCAGTTCAACATTATACACGACAAAGTGTACGACGTTTCAGTGACTGTTATCAATCGGATCACTCAGCAAAGAGACACAGACGATGTCAAGTTCTACAGAGAAGTTTGTGAACGTTTTTTCATGCGCCTGCTAACTTTTTTTAAAATGATCGGATGGCCCAACATTATCGAGAAGACTTTTGCGCAATGATCTGAATTCTTCGAATCTGAAGAAATTGTGGCAATCGGAGCATTTTGAAGGAATTCAGAGCAATCCGCAAGCGACGCACGACTATTTTTCCTATCTCTGTAAGGTATTAGGAATTTCTTTTTGCCCACTTATTAAGTTCCTGCATGTGCCATCTGTTTGAATCAGTTTGCACTTCTAGCAAAGTGATACGATTATACAATCTAATACTGTGGGTCTTCTAGTCGTCAAAATCCCAATCTTTCCGCTATCTATCAGGGAACAAAGTTAAGGGACCTCTATGTTTGAAACTCATTCATTTGGGATTTAATTGTTGAATTGCTCAGCGTAGATTCCACGCAGATTTTTAGCAGTTACATAGAAATCGGTCAAGTGTGGCGCATCACATTATGAAAGAATTGACATCACATACTCATCAGTCTCACAACTGTGGATGCAAGTGAATTAGCACACGCTGGGTTGTGACTTCTTCTGTTCGACCAGTTGAATTATCAGATATCTTTCTTTTCCAAATTCTACAGTGTGTTAGATAGTAGCAGCATGTATACCTGCCATGCGACCTGATGTATGTGATGAGCCCTATATTTCTAATGTTCTTATCCATTGGTGACTGAAAAGTGACTTACTTGTGACACGTTCTCCTATGGAAGGGTCAATAATCCGACTTGGCCCCTGAGGGTGGGCCCGTGTGGCCAATGTCGGGGAAATGTGGCACAAGTCTTGATTGAGCTGACTGAAATATGTCCCTGTTGATGAATTAATTCTTCAGGGGTGGAGGAATTCTCTCATAGAGTAGGGATATAGGTAGAGTGTCGACTCAAAAAAGTATCTGTATACAGTGAAAACTTTTATATGAAAATAATTCAGATTTTTGGGTATATTACGTTCTCGTGGTCGAAAAAAATTATTTGAGGACTTTTGAAAAAAGTCAAAATTTTGACAATTTATATACTACAGAGATAACGCCCCTATATAAGTAGCATGAAACAAGTTGGATATCAAAAGGAATCAATATTAGCTAACAAGCATCCTAACTAAGCGGAAATTAAGCTGATTATCAAGGGAATTTCATGATCCGTATTATAATGGAAGTCTTCATGAAAAAGTTGCGATATTATTCGTGCTCTCTTGGCTGAAATGTCAAATTTCTAATTCAATTTTCACCGGCATGATTTTATGATTCACTAAATTCATGTTTCAATTCTTGAATCTGAATAGTGATGTGGACCCATTTACATCTTTCAATGTTAAATGAAATAATTGTCTTTGATTATGTGATTTTGCTCTACCAGTAGCAGGTTGCTTGTGATATGATCACGCTTAAGAAAATACTCTTTGAGGTTGAGCATGAATCAATAGCAACCCATCGAATTGTTTATTTAACAAACATTACTTCTCAATGAAGTCATGATACGAACGATCTGCAGAATAATATCATTTCCTTCTGCTTCATGCTATCATGATCAGTCAATTCCGTTGCAATTTCTGAAAAAATGCAAAAATTTGCATATATATCACAATTGGAAACAAATTCCGTCTGTATCTCCCTTGAGTTCATTTAATAAAATCGAAAGTCTATACACATTGGGGATTTAATAAATGCGGAGTTACCATTCTACCTAATATATCTACTCTATGATTGTTCTTTTTACGAAAGATGTGGAATCTCAATTATTATTTCAGCGATTTCTCAGAGGAAATTGAATAACCAAATTATTTAGGTATTACGGACCTGTGACAATTAACCAACTTCTTTGATTTCATTTCGCACTGAATCAAATTGAAATCATTTTTCTACTAGCTAATAATGCCAAGACGTAGAAATTAGAACGGGATGACGCAATTCAATTGGAATGGTAGGGAAATGAATATCGTTTATTGGCAAAATTACATCAGCAGAACGCCTACAGGCTCGTATTTCCCAAGATTCTTCTCCAAAAATATCTGACTTTTAATCTGTCAAGTACATGCAGCCTAATCAGTGTGGAAACCAATTTCCTCCGTTCAGAGCTCTTTGTTTGACGATAGTCAAAGAATCTGACAGATTGCTCAACATCTGCCATGATCATGCAGGTAGGTAGAGTGGTAACTCCGCATTTATTAAATCCCCAATGTGAATGCACTTTCGATTTTATTAAATGAACTCAAGGGAGATACAGTCGGAATTGTTTCCAAATGAGAGATATGCAAAGTTTTGCAGATTTGCAGAAATTACCACAGATTTTGAATGATCATGATTGTACTGCAGAAGGAAAGATGTTATTTTACAGATTCTCAGTGCGATGACAGCCTTGGAGTAGTAATGTTTGTTGAATTAGGAATTCGATTATTTTCATGCTCAAGCTCAAAGAGTATTTTCTTAAGCGTGATCATATCACAAGCAACCTGCACTGGCAGAGCAAAGTCACGTAATCAAAGACAATTATTTCATTTGATTTTGAAAGATGTAAATAGGTCCACATCACTATTCAGATTCAAGAAATGAAACATGAATTTAGTGAATCATAAAATCATGCCGGTGAAAATTGAATTATAAACTTGAAATCTCAGCCAAGAGAGCACGAATAATATCGCGACTTTTTCATGAAGACTTTCATTACAATACAGATCATGAAATTCCCTTGATAATTACCTTGATTTCCGCTTAGTTAGGATGCTTGTTAGCTAATATTGATTCCTTTTGATATCCAACTTGTTTCATACTACTTATATAGGAGAGTCATCTCGGTAGTATATAAATTGTCAAATTTTGACCTTTTTCAAAAGTCCTCAAATAATTTTTTTCGACCACGAGAACGTAATCTCCCCAAAAATCGGAATCTTTTCATATAAAAATTTGCACTGTACATGTATGCAGATACTTTTTTGAGTCGACACTCGACCTATATCCCTACTCTATCGCCATGATTAACACCTCAAATATTTCAATAAGCTTTTCTAAATTTGTATTTAAGTATTAAGTTTACTTTTCTTGCGATAATGCTCAATGAGTTGCATACTTCCGTGATTTCATCACAGTTCTATCTTTCATGCATTCGTATTCTCTATGCTAAAAGGAGGTTACACTGAAGTCGATAGCACAACACCAGACTATGGGAAAATAATTATCTTAGTTTTGCTACTTTAGCTTCTCATGAATGTTTTTACACATAATTGAAATCAAAGTCCTTGTGGAAAGTAAAATATATGGCCAAGTTTTATACTTTTTTCGAACTTCTGAGTTTTAGTACTTTGGAAAAATCTTGAATTTTAAAATTAGTGAATGACCTCATGAATAAGGGCACTGTGAATCACATTATGATCATCTTTTACATCACAGACAGCGAATGCAGTTTTATAATTTCGAGCTTAATGCATATACTACTTATTATAGAATTTAGATGTAGAAGTAGTTTGGTGTCAGTTTCGTAAAATTTTCCTCTTATTTAGATTCGCAGGAAATCAGGAAGTCGACTGTCTCCTACATTTAACCCTTGAACGACCTATTATGAAATATCTTCGGATTTTTTTTTTCCAAACTGAATCATGTTCATAGTATACTAAATTTCCCACACATCCACAAAAATATTCAAATTTTTCTGTTCGACTACTGCTCAGAATTTGTTGCCTGTTAGAGGGTAAAATTTGAATATCAATTATGGTAGTTTTGAAACAAAATCTGTATTCATACAATGACGATGTAAATCAAACTATTTATCCCAGATAGAAAACACAGCATGAAGTGTATTTGTACTATTACTGGTAGTAATATTTATAATAGTTACCATAACATTATTGAAAGCGATAAACAATAAATTTTGTAAAAAAATACATTACGAAGTTAGAATAAATCGCGATGATATACTATATAATTGCTAGAAATATCATATTCACAAGTACGTTTCAAGTATGAGCACCGTAGTCAGGGAATATAAAACAATGTACATTACAAATTTTAAAATGAGTCACGAATAGAAAATAATCAGTAGTATATAAAATGCATGTTCCATCAAATGATATGGAAACTCTCTGAAAGTTTTTTTTATGTCAGACACAAGCAAACTTGACACTTTTCGGAACACTCTCTACTGCATGCAGTATTGCACACTTTGCATCTGTTCTTTTGAGCTCTGTACTCAGGCCAGTGTTGGAAATAGTCATATCATATCTTCCTTTAGGAGGCAAATGAACGGTAGCATGTCTTCTTCTCGTTGAAGACTGTCCTACAGATTCATCGGATGTTCATCTGGGCGATCTTCTAGCAGATTTTTGAAAGAAATTTTCTCAATCAGAGAATCTGCTAGTTTGCCGATGAAGGTCAAAAGCGACAATTTTGCTCCTGAACAGGAACATCCAACTGTCTACAACATCTTCTATACAGAAACCAGCCATTAGTTTTAGCTGTATCAACGGCATGGCAAATCAGCAAGAGGTACCATCTCCGTGTCTTAATTTTGCAGGGATGAAGAGAAATCAGCATATTGATCAACTCGACGCCCCATTGGACCGACTGTACACCTTTACAGTTTCAGGTCAGGGAACTTCGATGCGTTTCTTTGCTTCATGATCCGATCTCATCACAGTTTCAGTTGACTTAGCGCCATATTCAGGATAGATGGACACATTTGTTGTCGAACCACTTTACCACAGCTGTACCAGAGTTCACGTGAGTTTTACATGAAACGCTTCCTATTCATTTTTTCTTTAGTTCTTTGTCATCTCGTGGAGCACAACCGGACAAGCGGTTTGGTCAGATAGTTGCGGCGGATAACATATCCTCTATGCATTGTACTTGCGAATGCCACTGAACTTCGTCTTAGCCGGACAGTGCGTTCGTCCATAGATTGGTATTCTTCCTGCTCAAGTTTGTGACAGTTATCTACCAGCCTTTTAAGCACAGATGCTACTTTGAAATGTCTATAGTGTCTGTTTTCCTCGGTGTCCTGTTCCGTATTATCATTTGCATTGCGAAGTTTTTTTTATATTGCTTCGAGCTGATGACCTCTGCCACGGGAGCGTATCGGGCTTCTGATACCCAATAACTTTCAATATTTGGCATTTTCACGATTCCCATTCTCAATTGTATTCCAATGAGCTGATCAATTCTTGTTTACTTGTATCAATACCTACACCGGTCTTCTCTACACTATATAAATTGGCTTTATAAGAAAGAGGATTAATAATTCCGTCATCCAAAAACTGTTTAAAATTCCACGTAGAGGATAACTCATCAAAATTGTCAGGCTAAATCCAAGTCCTTTGAAATCAATATCCTCGGCTACTGGTGAACGATGGTTATATAAAAACATTATAGTACCATTTCTCTTGGTTTGTTTACGCCTGAAAGGTCATGTTTTCCTTATCACTTCCTTCACTTTGTATGATAAACGAACTTTCCTGGGGGATGACAACATTATTTTTAAGCGAGAAATTCTATGATACAGGTTTCTGGCGGAATATTTGTACTGTTAGCAGCCACAAAATATTTACTATTACAAAACGTAGAAAAAGATTTTCTCCTCAAACGGGCATTATTGCCATATGGCAACAAAATAATTACAGCTCATCCATTACGCATTGCATCAATTATTTTCGTCAGAAATTATATTAACAATGAAGGATAACATACAGTGCTTGTGAATAACTCAATTTGTGATTGTTTTTCTGGTTTTAGTGTAATGCATTGCTGAGTTTAAAAGTAATCAAACATAGTGAATACTTGCTAGTTAAAGATGATGTTATTCAATCCAAATTTTATACAAGAATTTATGAGCAAAAACGAAAAACAGGGCTCATATAGAGGCGCAATAAATTAAAAGTAGAACATTATAATAAATTAACAGTTAATTCTTTTAAATTGGTATGCGATTATGAAATTCTATATATTTTGTTGCCGTATGGCAACATCGCCCGTTAAAGGGTTAAACACATTTGAAGTTACTTGGAACTTTAGAACTTTCACAGATGAGCCAAATTGGATAATTTGGAATAAACATGTCCCATCATTTATGTCTGTTGTGTGGATTGCACTTATCAACTGTGTTCAAAACATTTTCGGGAAATTTTGGAAAATTTTTAAGAAGCAATAAGATTGACATTTTGCTATTGGTGAGTACGCCTTATATATGCAGCGGTAGGGCCTATATTTCAGAGTGTGAAGCGATGACAATGGGCCTAACAAGCTTCATTTCAGTCAATTTCAAATGAATTATGCATCACAGCTTACTACATGTATGTAGTACCTATATCGGTGCACGTGGGCTTGCCATTTTTGTAGACTATGAGGCAGAAATACACATATCCTCCCTCGCTGCGAGCTTAGACAGTCTTTATGGACAGTGTGGCGTTCACTGTTCATGATCACTTGAGTTTTTAGTTTAGTAAACTAACCCGCTGTCCGTGCTTGGAATCCTGCGATAGTAATGCCGACTGTGATTTATAAACTCATGCAAAAAGAAAAATTTATACAGATTCAAATCAGATAGCTGCTAAGCCTCCAACTGACTTGAAACTGTACAAAATTTACCTTTTCTGCTAAGCAAACACGGACGTGACTCTTTGTATGCTGATGTAGCTCTGAAGGCCCACATCGACCGAGTGTTTGCACCCTCACACAGCATCAGAACTCCTATGAGCCGTTAAAGGCATAATCGTTAGAGCAGGAAAAGACCGCATGCTAGACGTGCTGCACGAATAGTTGATGCTTCTTCTCTACCATTTTTTTTTCTATTCTTCGTTGTTCGCATCTTACAATTGACTCCAAGCTATAATAACATCACTAGACGAAATGTCTTATTAAGTCTGATCAGAACTTATTTTATTTAAGATCTTACATTTCCTGACCAGAAAGTATCAGACTTACTAAGTCATATCTTTTGCAAAATAAGATCTTATCAGATCTTACCAATTGATAATTGAATTAAAAGAAGTCAATTAAAATTTAAAACTTGAAGTCCGAATATAATGCGGAGATCAGACGACATCAATGGTTTTGGTTGTTAAATGACCTTGATGGAATATAAGTGCACTGGATAAATGTAGACAAACGCAAAATATAAGACATTTTTCTGCTTAAAAGATTTCTAAAAAATCACAAATAAAATCTTACAAGATCTGATGAGATTTGCTGATAAGACTTAGCAAGATTGATACTTTCTGGTCAGAACTTGTACGATTTCCTTAGTAAGATTAGGTAAGTCATTTCGTCTAGTGATGCCATCAAAAATAAGCAACGCAATCATAATATTAGTGGAAGGTACTGTATAAGGATAAGATCTTGATCTCTACTTTTATGTTATATTGGCCTGTTCTAAACTGCATGCACAGTGTAAGATTGATTGATCGCTATAGGCTATTAGAAATCACAGTTACTGACCCTTCGATTTCTTGGAAATGATGATGTATAATCACTTTGCAAACTATCCTGGCATTTACTTCATTATCAACAGTTGTAGAATTGTTTCACAGTATTTTTGTGAAGCTTGTTATATGTATTGACCTTTTTAGCAATCATTGTTGTTAATTAACAAATATCTAGACATTTAAATGATCAGATTACTGTAAATGAATTTTTAGACATAGCTGAACATTCTAAACCCTACTACTGTTAAATTCACTAGTTTTGAATGCGCAGACTAAGGAAGCCTTTAAGTTACTTCTGGAAAGACATTATTTGCCAAAATTAACGACATTTTCTGATGATTCAGAGTAAAACATTGAACTAGAATTACTCTGAATACTAATTTAAGCTGATCATTTGAAATAGTTTGATCAATTTCAGAAAAAATCATAATGTTGTTTAGTCTTTTGCTAAAACTTAAACAGCAACTCAGGCTTTCTTAGTTTTGCTAATTTATTCTGAACAGAAAGGTTGGAGGGTTGATATGCAGCCTGTAAATCTAGGAAAGTAATGTGAACATGCCCTAGATAATTTTTAATCCCTTGTGTGAGATTTTTGTGTGAGAAGTCTACCTTCCATGACTTTTCCTAATTTTTAATTGCGCATCTTTTGGGAGTAAAAGATTTAATTTTGGCCAAATATTTTGGCCGTACGAGCTAAATGAAAATTAGTTACGACGCCTAAAAATCGTTGGAATTTACTTTCTGCTCTCATTTCAAACATTTTCTCGAATAAATTAATGTAGTGTTGCATAATAGACACAAATTAATGATTTTGATAACATCAATGCTTTTTATACTATGATATTGGGATAGTATTTGAATGCTTTTTAGTCTTATATCCTTCATATACTACTCATGAATAAATAGTAGAAAAATGAATATTTTCTCATTTTTACACGAATAATGAAACTTTTGGAAAAATGCATCATTGTAATAATTGCGTATTTTTCTTCATTTAGGTTTCTTAGTGATAATATTTTAGAGCTAATGATAGATAGCCAATTTGGAATGAAATTCTCGCACATGAGAAAAAAAGACTTTTTACTGTTTCAATGTCTGAAATTTGAAATACTATTCATACAGCATTATTATACATGTATGAATCAAAGCAATAAATAAGCATTGATATAACAAGAAACATGCCAGATAGAACACTTTCGCGTTATGTTTTAGTATTTTTAACATTCCGAAGCGATTGGTTTTGCAACAATAAAAAATATCTAAAATTTGTAAAAAATGCACTTTCAAATTTTGAATTGCTATTTATAGCATGGAGAAATTAAAGTTTTGAAAAACCGACTCCACCACTGAAAAGATCATGCCCGAATATATAGTATGCATGTAATTTCATTAAATTTGAACATTTAGTTTTGGAAATCTGAGGGGGGGCGAATCGTCCCATCCCCAGGCTGAGAGAGTTAAAAAAAGCCCAGGTCAGATAGGGTTGAAGTTTTTATAAATTTGTAAGTAAGTAATGCGTTCATTGTAAGAGAATGATAGTCAGTTGTACAAAAATAATTTCACAAAATAAGTAATCTGATAAATTGAAAAATCGCTTGATTATACAGAAATTACAGAAAATGCAGAAGAAAAAGTGTTTTGTCGGTGTTATTTCAAACACGGTTTCAGACAAAATTCATCAGAACGAGTCATTCGTAAAGGCGCAAAGGCATGAAATGGATGAGCAGGGGACTGACACTTGAATGCTGTCGAAATCAGGGATAATGGAGCAACGACACTCTTCAGAACAGATGGTGCCATGCGCTCTTCTTCGAAATTTATTGATCTCCGATAACATTTACAATAAAGCGGAGTGGCGTACATATTATGTAGCTAGACAACACAGCTATGAAAAACTTCAATCAATTTTGCTTTGTAGACGTACCTATGTCTTTCAATGTTCGTATGACATGTAGGCGACGATGTAGCCTGCAAAGTGAACGGGTTAGTTTATCCTTGATTTTAACTTGCAAACAAAGAATGACATCTTGATGCCAAAATATCCCTTTTCTGTTGCGTTTAATGACATCAACCGGAAATATCTTTATGGAGCAATGAACATGGAATGAATCTGCTTTTATAAAAATCTATTGAAGGAATCCCAGAATTTGAAAGTTCATCCACAGATCAAGAGCGTAAAGAATTTCTTCATTCTCAGCTATGGCTCATCCTACATTAAAATCGATTGGATGAATTTCATTGGCAGAAGATTTCATGCAATAATTATGTTTTATATCTTTCATCATTTCCATGGTGCAATGAGAACCTATCATGTAAATTTTGAACACTGAAGATGTCGAAATATCTTTCTATGGATATGCGCAAACCAGGGTCCGCTGAGTCTGCATATGTACAGCAATTATTTCAATTTTTGTTGCGATAAAGACTTCTACGCGATTGAAGCACCTCTTAAATTAGATCAAATTGTTGTCTATACACATCTGTGGATCAACATTGAAAAAATTTCAATCATAAAACACGGAAGATTTTCCCGAAAACTTCGCACACTGCTTATCAATCATGTAAATCTCTGCTTGACCATCTTGGCATCGCAAATAGCGATCTTGAAGATTTATTGTCGAAGATTCTAAAAAACGCCCAAAATTGGTGATTTAAAATGTTGAATTGCCATTTATCATACGAATTACCATAGGTTGAAATTTTCCTTCAGCGACATGTTCAGCCAATGAACAGGCAGTTTGAGCCAATGATGGTGCATTAAAAATCAGTCACTGATCTTCGTGGTCGACCGTTTTGTTCAAGAATGTTGCATAGAAATTGATAACAATAAAACATCTAGAATGGAGGTAAATGTTTATGCAATGCACAATAGTGGCACAAAAATCGCACGCATTGTCACTTAGATACACTTGTCAGCATAGAAATTGACAACAATAAGACCTCTAGAATGGAAATTAAGCTTCTGCAATGCGCAATAACGGCACATAAATCGCACGCATTTTCACGTAGATGCACCTGCCAACATCTGCATCATTGGGTTAGAATCAGTCACATGAGTAAATCGAAGCTTTTAATTGGTGGTTCATGCCCCAACTTAGTTCCCTCGGATGTGCCGCGACCTTGAGTCAATTTCCAATTTCCATTCTAGCCAACTTCAGATAAACAGTTTATTTCTATGTTTGTCAGGGTTAGAATCAGTCAAATGTGCAATTCTAAGCTTTTCATTGGTTCTTCATCCCATTTCATTGGTTCATCGTTCACAACTTCAGTTGGCTCGCTAGCGTGCGGTTGCCTCTTGGTCTTCCTCGCGTTTATCAGTCTTTTGCATTAGACATTATCGGTCGCATCACGCTCCTATCACAGCGTATATGGTTGAATCTTATATCATTCGACTCGTCTCTAGCTCGTCCATCATATGTGACTTTTATTTCTTAATGAAGTCTCACGCCTCATTCAAATATTTGAATTGAATGATTTGCCTTTGTTTCTTGAGTGAGTCATGTTGTGTGACACGCTGACTATATCTCTCGCGATTGCTGCCCTATCTGTGCTTATCCCGTGGATAATGTCATCACCCACGTTACAATATTCGCGCTCGGAAATCTTATGCTTACGTCAGAATTTCCCTATTCCTCGTCTTTTACGTCGTCGCCAGTGGTTTTTCAAGTTGCTGCATTCATCCTCCAAATCTGCCCGGCTGTATGGCCCTCCAATTCCTTCGATTAAGTTATGTCATAATCCGTCACCATCACTACTTGGTCACAGAGCGCAACAACTTACCAGTAAAAATGAGAACTCGAAAATCAAAATCAGCAACGTTATGCCTCACATTCCAACTCACAGACCTTTTGATACTCAGCAAGTCAACGTAAAGGCTAGCAAACATCGCTCTTCAAAGCAAGTTCACACTCTAGTGGCCTCTATTCTACTGTTTAACGCAAGATCCCTTATGAACAAAGTTGATGATCTGACTGTACGTGGGTCTGAATTCAATACTGATATTATTGCAGTCACAGAAACTTGGTTGGACAGCCGTACTGATGACAGTGCAGTTTTTCTTCCTGGCTACAGTGTTCATCGTAATGATCGTATTCAGAATGGTGGCGGCGTAGCCCCTTATGTGCGACATGGTCACAGTGGTGCAGTGACGTTTGTAATATCTCTATTTAACCCTCAGAGCCCTGAGGGGGGTCCAGTGGACCCCGGAGCCACATTTTTCTATTTCTTTTTTACGCTGACGATATATCAACCACTCAAGCCCATACAAAATCATCATTTCTGACAGTGAATCTGCATGTGTTATTTCATTTCAATTGAATCAGTAGAAGTATGCCAGATAGGCCAAGGGGATCCACTGGACCCCCCCTCGGGTCTCAGAGGGTGTAGAAATTCCATCACAAAATTTTTGTAATTAGATGAAAAATGATTTCGAATATGTCCACGATGGTGTATAAAGAGTGAAAGTCATTTATTCATTGTTTGCATCATGGTCGGAGATGTGCAATGTGTTGGAAGATCGCAAAATGTGAATATTTTGCTTTCGCACATGATCTCCATGACTGGTTGGCCTATATGAACAACTCGACATAAATCCATGTCCGAAATGAAAGCTATCATTATATTCATAGTTGAGCACCAAAAACTGATTGATGACAAACTTTTCACAGCCAGTAATGATAAATTTGAGATCTCCACAGCTGTTTTGGTTCTAGAAGCACAGCAATTTTGACTCATTTTAGGTCTATTTCTGATAGCTTTGGATCAATTTGAAGGAATGTACAAATGGAAAGGATTAGCTGCATGAATTAAATCAATTTCATCAAAATCAACTATCTGAGGCTTTATGGTGACACAAAATATCGTAAAGCCGCCTCCAAGTACAAATGATGCTGTACTAAATGTGGTTGGTTGACTTACAAAAACACCATATTTTCGCACGTGTTTACTGAGAAGGCTGAAAGTCACTCAAGGGATTCGTTATACCGACCTGCTACACGCAAACATCATTGTTTTACTTAAAATCAACTTTCCTAATGTTTTGATATCGATTTAAGCAGGTAAACTAAGAATATGTTAAAGGGGTCCACTGGACCCCCCCTCAGGTCTCTGAGGGTTAAGGAGTTAAATCCAATTTATTGTGTTGTCGCATAGCCGAGCTTGATGTTTACATTGTCTTGATCTATCATCCTTATTGGGATGAGGTTACTGCTCATTCCGTTATTATTGATGCCATTCAAGATATTTTTGACAATCGAAGTGACGCTCACATTATTTTAACTGGTGATGTAAATTACCTTCGCCATAAATTAGATGATTTCCTTATTTACAGCAGCATGGTACAACTCGTTCAATCTTCTACCAGAGGTCGCAGTATTCTTGATATTGTAGTTACCAACCAGCCTAAGAAATTTCAGACTCCCCAGCTACTTGCACCGCTGGGGCGCTCAGATGAAATTCCCGTTACTACTAAAAAGGTTAAAGTGAGATCTTTCTCTCCATCCTCATTCTCGCCGTTTCTTGCCAGGTTCTCTCTTCAGTCAATTGGTTCGACACTTGTCTACATCATGAAAATATTGATGAGGTTGTCGAAAACTTTGAGGGCATTTTCCTTTCTTGCTATATGAAGTTCTTCACCGATAAAACGGTTAGGATGAGAAGTTCTGATCCGCCTTGGATCACTCCCGCTCTCAAAGCCATATGTGATACTCGGGATTGTGCTCTGAATAAAGGGAACTATGGGAAGTACTTGACTCTTAGTGAAAAATTTATCAAAGAAAGCTATAAGGCCAAGCTTGTTGAAATGCAAGACCAACTCCGCAAACCCAGACAAGATCCCTGGTTTCTTCTATCGGTACTTTTCCCTTGCTCTTGTAACGCCTATCACAGAAATTTACAATCGTTGCTTAAAAACTGCATATTTTCCTAAAAGGTGGAATAGAGCCTTCCGTTATCGACTGTATGACACCATGGAAGTCCGTGTCAAGTGGTGTATCGCAAGGTTCTGTTCTCGGGCCCACTCTTTTTGTTCTATGAATTGATGATTTGCCTAACTTTTGCAATGTTGATATTTTTGCCTACACTGATGATATATATCACTATGGTCCACCTCACAAACAAAGATGATTTAGTCAGTACTCAGAATCTTGTTGACAAGTTTGTTCTTTGGGCTGAAGATAAATAAATGACCATCAATGTACAACAAACGAAAAGTATGACTGTTAATAGGATCTCTCACATTGATCGTAGTCCGACTGTCATCGTCAACACCTTTCCCATTGAAGAAATTCAACACTTGAACATTTTAGGTGTGACATTTTCTAAGGATTTGAGTTGGAATGTCCACTTCACCGATATGTACAACAAATGCTGTTGCTCATTATCCCTTGTCAAGCGTCTCAAACGTATATGGATCTAGTATGCGTGGCCTGTTATTTGCGACATCAGTGGCACCATGTTTAAAAAGCTTGGAAAATTAGACCGTATTGTTAGGCGTTGGACCCAAGACATCAACAAGCCTCCTTAAGCAAAATGTTGAGTAAAATTTGTATAAAACTGATACAAAAAATTGTCAGAGATGAATATAATCATTCACTGTCTCAATCCTTCATTATTCGGCGTGAAAATTGTTCAGATGTCAGACATCAGTGTGTTTTGCTATCAAAGAAAAGGAGACTTTTTTTGTACAACAACTCTTTTGTACAATTTTCTAGATGCACGTGATGTTAACTGTTATGTCTATTTGCACTGTCATATACCGCTTGTTGTATTGACCATTAAAGAATTCCTATTGTTATTATTATTATTCATGCCCCAACTTAGTTCCCCCGGATGCGGCGCGACTTTGAGTCAATTTCCATTCTAGTCAACTTCAAAAAAAACAATTTTCTTCTATGAGTTACTGAGAATGACTGTGAACATCAATGAGCGCACGCGTGCAGGTCACGTGATCAAGAGCTGACAATAACATCTTCGAGGTCGATCGCATTGCTCAAGTTATAGAGAATGACTGGAGATCAATGAACACACGCGTGTAGATTACATGATCAACAGCTGACAATAAGGTCGCAGTCCCGCCGCAAAGAGAAATGTAAGACAGCTGAAGAATAAATTTATATTAAGGGCAGACTTTAGTGCAAGGAAAAGGAAAAGCAATGTCATAAGAGGAAGCTAAAACACATGCCCTTAACCGCTTCTCTTTCTTGCCTGGAATTGATTTCAGGCTGCTATTTCTTGCTCTTAAGTGCCTCTAAAATTCTCACGGAGGTCACTTGAAATTCACGTTCAAGAGTTGAGGTTGAGAAGTCTCCTCTGCATTTCATCTCGTGCTTGAAGACGGAGTTATTCATCGACTTTATGTCTTAGAATTTTAGAAGTACCTGAGATCAAGAAGCGACAGCATGAAATCAATTCGAGGCAAGAGCGAGAAGAACTTCAGATCATAGTCTTCAGCTTCCTTTTTTGTTCTTAATTCTACATTATCGACATTCCGCTTTTGCTCTACTTTGCACTAAAAGTCATTGGCAATGGATGTTTGAATGGTATCCAAACACCGAAAGCGCAAATGGCACGGCCAACAACTGCATGGAATTCCAAAGATCAGTATACCTTCATCTATTGTTGCTGGAATTGACAACAACATGGAAAGTCCAATGAAGTGTATATTCCAGGTTTTTCAATGTCACTGACAGATCAGCAGTAATTCCATCGACTGAGATTGAAAATGTGAAAACTACTGAAAACAACATGACTAAAGCCGACTTGTGGTGCTTTGATGCACTGTAAACGCTCATGAAGTACGTTGAAAAAACTCCAAATGCGAGTCGGTTTACAGTGTGCACCTCTTGACGCAAGTAAATGAGGTACAGGTGGTTATTGATACAAATATTCAATAGTACTCTTCGTAACTACGATCCATGACTGTCATATCAAGTGAAGAGATGAACCGCTTCAAAATACGGTCCTGACTAAACATAGACGAAGAACTTGCTTCTCAGTTTACGGATTATTTTGATACACACAAAGACGTAGAAAACTTGCCGCTGCTTTCTTTCTAGGAGAATCTAATTCGAGTGTTGTGTTGCATTATAATTATCGAGCCGATTGTGTTGCATCGAAGGTTGTCGTACAGTAGCGTCCACGTGTCGCGCAGTAACGGTGTAAGAAGTCACAATCCAGCGTGTGCAAATTCACTTGTACCCACAGTTGCGAGACTGACAAGTATGATATGCGCGACTTCTTTACGAGCGTGATGAACCGACTTCTATGCAACTGCAGAAACTGTATCTCAACAATTCAACAATTAGATAAAAAAATGAATGAGTTTCAAACATAGAGGTCTTCTAACATTGTTCCCTGATATATAATATCATGGCGATAGCAACTGAAGGTTGATCATGAAGCTAGCTACACAACAGAGGGATAGAGAACATTCGGTTAAGTTGATCACCTTGCTATTATGCATCAAGGCATCAAAACAAGAGATTATTTCTATGCTTCAATCTCATTTTTTTCGACACGATTGTTGAAGTGTAAAGTATACAGGTTTTACCAGTCATTCATGTAAGCTAAGAAAAGATAAGTGTTCAAATGCGGCATTACACATCTCAAATAGCAGAGTTCGTATTTCATGTGTACGTATAAATGACGCGTGTATCGAGCAAGTTGATTCGGTCAAAGTGCTTGGTGTGCATTTTGAAAATGACCTTGGTTGGGAAAAACATTTTAGTGAGCTACATAAACGGTGCTGTCACACCATGTCTTTTATTAAGAAACTCAGAAGCAACCGCAACAAGAGTGCTGTTATCTGGCAAGCCTTTGTCAGCTTCGTTTTTTCACAAATTTTGTATTCATGGCCTGTAATATGTGACCTTTGCTAGAAACACATGAAGAAGATCTACAAAATTGATATTAGCGAGAAGATGGGCAGGAACTGGACTGCGGAACAACAGTAATGTGCATGAAATGCTTCAAAGACCTTGCATAAAAATTTGCCAGGAAAGTTGGTAATAACAGATATTGTCACCCGTTGTCACAGTTTTTCACCTTTCGTATCAAATGCATGTATGATCTTCGACAAACAAGAATAATGTTCGCTGTTGAACGTTCCTCTGCAATGTACACCAATTCTTTTTTAAAGTATTCAATGTGTGTTTGAGAAGTTGTATCACAAAAAAATGTCATATACCGCTTTTGTATTGACACACTGTAAACCAGCACCTCCTAAAATCGGGGAAATCTGCATCCTAAAGCGTGGCACACTAGAATTTTAGGAGGTTGCGTGAAATAGAATGCTGACATACTAAAGAGAACAATAACTCTAGTGCGCTAGCCTCCTAAAACGCTCTACTTTAGGATTTTTTTATTAGTTACGAATAGTGTCTAGCTTTAGTGTGTGATTTAGGAGGTGCTGGTTTAGAGTGCAGGGAATAAAGTATTTTTTATTTTCTTTCTTTCTTTTTCTTGTTACTATTTTTTAGAACATAATTCCAATTCTCAGAGAAACTTCGAGAAATGTTTTCACATGAAATATTCGTTGAAGTGCAAGCGCAATATATCATTTAATTATGTGATCAATGGAAATGGTTTACGTTGTGTTCAGCATATAAAATACCTTAGTGTTTATTTCTCTTTTGATCTTTCGTTCTCATAACACAAATGTCAGGTCAATAAAGCTTATCGCATGATAGAGTTTATGCAAAAGAACTACGAAATCATTCAAGAATGCTCGTGTGTTAAAAATTTTGTATAACTTAGTCGTTCGTTCACGGCTGGACTCGCAAGTTTGGTATCTCGTCGCTAAGTATTATACAATAAGATTGAACGACTTCAGAAGTCTTTTGTAAAGCATGAATTCTTTGAAATTAACGTGATTTGACAGATCTGATAACTATGTAAACTTGTGTGACTTTTTCAACCTGACTTCTTGAGAAAGGAGGCGCATAATAATTTGTCAACATCAAGTACATCAAGTAAAATGCTAAAATTGCATTCCATGCCTGAAGAAGTGCAAAGCGCTCGGAAGCTGGCCTCTAATAAAAAATTTCCAATCCGAGATTGGCATTTTGAAGTACTAAATGCTTACAAATTATATGGATCTCGGAGAAGGGGAAATGTTTTACTTTGATACATGACATTGTATTTTTTTACAAAGTTATAGATGGTATTGTTAATTTCTCATATCTTGTATCTTCAATTCCTTTCCATGTGACTGCTCGCCGCACGAGACAATCTTGTACATTTTCAATCAAAACTTTTCGCATCAATACTAGGAAAAACGACTTCATTCCATCAGAAGCGCGCTATTGAACTTACTCGACGACACTGATGCATTAAGTACGTCCCTTTACACTTTAAAGCGCACTCTACGCTTTAACTAGTACGAAATGTGAACATATTACTTTTTAATTGCTTATTGTTTTTATTATTTTATTATAATTTTTATTGCTTCCACATAGAAACACAATTTTCAGCAATATTCAAAAACGGATTATACGCTGAAAGGAATCGACAATCGTGGAAATGGTGTAATTGAGATTCCGCGTAGCGGCCATGACATGGATTATTATCAAAGAGGAATATATACAAGGATCACATCCATTTGCATCGGATGCCCTTCCTAAACATACAGTGCGCGACAGCAAGTTGGAAACTTGGCATAAATCTACGGACACTTACATTTTTCAACACCTACTAAATTTTTTTGCTATTAGGAAATATCAACAAATTTATAATCATTTGAAAGAGAATTTTTTTGAATGTCGTTGAATTAATTGTTTTTGAAATTGGTGGTTCCTAGAGGCCCATAAACCCGAAAGCCCTAAATTTTCTTTGACTTGATTTGACAAGCGCATAAATCAATTTGAAACATTCTCCTTGTGATATTCAAAACTGTCACAAGATTGGTTCTCAGAAAATATATAGTTTGAAAGTGTTTTCTCGAAGTTTATAGGCAATATTTTGAATTTATTATAGATAGAAAATGCGGCGATTTTTTCATTTTCAGAATGTGTTGCAATAATAACAGAAATAACCCTGTTAACTAACTGGTGGCATTTATTTACCTCAAAACTAGTGTTTTCTGCTTTTGTTGGGTAAATTTAAGGCCCTTCGAAGAAATATTCTGAAAATGAAAAAATCGCCACATTTTCTATCTCTACTACTTTCAAAATATCGCCTACAAACTTCGCGAAAAACCCTGTCAAACTATACATTTTCTGAAAGCCAATATTGTGCCGGTTTCGAATATTACAAGGAGAATGTTTCAAATTGATTTATGTGCTTGTCAAAACAAGTCAAAGACAATTTAGGGCTTTCGGGTTTATGGGCCTCTAGGAGCCACCAATTTCAAAAACAATTAATTCAACGACATTTAAAATGATAGATCCGAAAATTCTCTTTCAACTGATTATAAATTTGTCGATATTTCTTAATAGCAAAAAACATTTAGAAGGTGTTGAAAAATGTACGTGTCCGTAGATTTATGCTACGTTTCCAACTTGCTGTCGCGCACTGTACTTTGAAAGTGCAGTATCTGTTCCTCCTTCGAAGAATTCATGGTGAATGACTGCACGTCGGCAGAGACGGTCAAAATTACCGTGAAATTATCGATTTTATCCAACTACTCACACGGCTCTTTCTCCTCTTTTGGCGCGAGCTCTCGCTGGACTTGCATTCAAGACATGCTGAATGCAGACTAACCGCAATTAAACATCCTTTAAACGAGAGCATTGCTTTTGGATCTGTAGATGCCGTTCAGGGCGTTCCAAAATCGACTGTTGAATTTCTTTATGTTAATGCTGTATCGTAGACAGAAATCAAGTGCCGCTGTTGATTTACATGTTGATTTACAGGTATAGTTTTCGGAAATACATAGAAATCGATTAAATGCAATGCAACACACTTGCAAAGAATGCGCATTTGTCATGCCTGCCATACTTGTCAGTCTCACAACTATGCGTGCAAGTGAATTAGCACACGCTGGGCTGTGACTTCCTGCACTGTTTCACCATGCGACAAGTGGGACGCTACTGAGCGACAATTAAGCATAGTATGCACAGAATTAGATTGTTTAATCGTATCACTTTGTTAGAGGTGCAAACTGATTCAAACAGATGGTACATGCAAGAACCTATTAAGTGGGCAAAAAGAAATTTTTAATACCTTACAGAGATAGGAAAAATAGTCGTGCGTCGCTTGCGGATTGCTCTGAATTCCTTCAAAATGCTCCGATCGCCACGATTCTTTCATATTCGAAGAATTCAGATCATTGCGTAAAAGGTTTCTCGATAATGTTGCGCCCTCCGATCACTTTAAAAAAAGTTAGCAGGCGCACGAAAAAACGTTCACAAACTTCTCTGAAAAACTTGACATCGTCTGTGTCTCTTTGCTGCGTGATCCGGTTGATAACAGTCACTGAAACTTCGCAGAATGTGACGTGTTTAATGTTGAACTGGGTGCTCATTATTCGATTGCTATGGTATTTAGTCAGCAGATTGTGCCATTTCAGTTGCGTTACATATTCCAATGCTTCCCTTCTAGTCAAACGGAAGAAGAGACGACCTGTCTAATTCTGTAATACTATGACTGCAATGTTCGATCTAAAATTATCTCATGACATGTGATACTTTTCCATAAGGCAAATTTGTATAGACGCCAGACCGATAAGATCTACGTCACCATGATTATCTGGCGTTTTCTTCAAACAAATCAGTGATAATATAATTACCATGTACAGATTGTTTCATAAAAAATGGATCACCCTTAAACATCGCTTTAACTTCAACTTTGTCTTACTCCGCCAAACTTGAACGAATTCCTCTGAAATTTGGAAGATATGTCAGTTGTGCTTACTAATATCATTGTTGGAAACTTCAAGCATGAATATTGAGTTGTTTTCCTGTTATACATGTAGATAAAAAAAGTAGTAGATAATTTGATCTTCATTTAGCAATGTTACACAAAATCATACCTCACTCTTATAAAATTACATTTGTTTCCTTTGTTATGTAATATGTTGTTCTACAAGCCAAAAGCTATCAAGCAAAACAAAAATAAAGAAAATCGGTCAATCAGAGCCAGTATAGCACCATTATTCATCAACAATAATGTAACTGCTACATGTGATTAACTGGACTTCATGTTCCATAGCTTCCTGACTTCGTTGCGGTGGTGTTGGCAGCACTCCTGATTGCTTTCAGCTAGAAATCTATCTCTTACCGGTTGAAAACAATACAAAGCACAAATGAACAATAACGTCCACAATGAACAAATGGCCGTCCACGCAAAACATCCAAACGTAGAGACCGCCTAATTTTGAGATTTGTTAAAGTTGATCCAAGTCTCTCGTTAACTGAGATGGCTGCTCTAGACTCGTCTATTTCTAAGTCCACTATTCGTAGAAAACTTATTGAGTCGAATTTCAAGAGCTGTTGTAAGAGGCCCTCTCAGATCGAATTATCAGATCAGCATACAAAAAGACGTCTCAGGTAAACAATGAGTCATTGTCACTGGCGAAATCAATGGGATCGGGTTGTCTGGTCTGATGAGACATCAGTCCGTCTGAAGGATAGTGATGGTCGATTGAGATTATGGATAAAATCTGATCAGGAAATTCCGAGACATTTACATCGTCCCCGGGTACAAGGTGGTGCGACTCTACTGATTTGGGTTGGCATTCGGACCAATGGCCGCTCTGAACTTCACATACAGCAAGGAACCTTGAATTCTGAACGCTATGTGAATGTTTTACGAATGAACATTGGCCAAATGACAGATCAACTTGGTGATCCATCGACTTGGTTATTTATGGATGATAATGCTACGTGTCACAGGAGTAGTAGAATCAACTTATGCAAGTCTCAATTAGGGCTTAGGACATTATCGTGGCCAGCTCGTTCTCCTGATCTGAAGCCCATAGAAAATGTATGGAGTATTCTAAAACGTAACGTTCGTCGTTCACTGCTACCTACAGATGGCGTATCACAACTTACGTCACTGTTAAAAAGAGAGTGGAGAAAGTTAGATCAGTCAAAAATCAACGATATCATCGAATCAATGTCTAGATGAATTGGTAATGTCATTGACAATAAGGGTAGGGCCACAAAATATTAGCTTCTTAAGAACCGTTACTGTATCATAGCTTATCAGATTATATAAGGACATTTGAATATATTAGGGACATGAAATAACATGAAAAATGTTTTCTGTATCATACTTATGTTTTATTTAGTCAAATTTTAGGATGACCCACTTTTTATGAAACGGATTGTATGAGCAAATACAGATTCAGACATACGCAGATTCGCACATAGACGGTCATTCTTCGAACGTCATTACATCTGCGCTGCAAATCATGTCATAAATACATCACCTACTTGATTATTAACGTTTTAGACAATGCGATAATTTCATTCAAATGCAAGAGAAACTTCGATGTAATCTGAGTTTTGACTAATCAGAGAATTTTCAAATATTTCAAAGAAAAAAGGTTTTCATACTAGATTGCTATCACGATGAGAAAGTCCTTAGCAACTGACGCAACACAAATTTTCTTATTAGAAAGAAAGATGTCCTCAGACTAAAACAATTTGAGCACGAATCTTCATTGACAGCCGTAGACGCTACAAGGGCCCATCAGTACGTCTTTGAATGGCCCAAACTAGCTTAAAATATCTATAGTGGCTGAGCAAGCTGAAGGACTGCCGAACAGGACAAATCTTTATGACATATTCTTATTCTTATCTTATTTAGGCTCCAAAATTGCTGTTAATCATTCTCCAATGATCTTAAATGCTATCAAATGATATTATTATTAGAAAGATGAATCATGAGACATTTTATAGCTACTATAGGTGATAACCATATCCATATTATCCTACCCGAGAGATTGGGCTCACTTTGTCGCATTTTTGCTGTGGTCTCGCAAAATAAAACCGGTCCACCCACAAAATTAGATTCATCTGCGCGCGCTTCGGTTTCCTAGAAAGGAAGAATTGTATGTAACCTTAATATCGAAATGGCACATCACAGAATTAGCTCCTTCTCGAATGGATAGTTCGTGTATCGCTTGCTATTGGAAATGGCAAACAATAAGCTGTCAGCAGAGGACACCAATGCCAGTGGGAGATGCGTGCGTGCTGTGATATCACTTCGCACACACCAAAACACACATCCCTGTTTTGGCTTCGATTCAATGTATGCACTATACAGAGAGCAATGCCGAGGAGAGGATGTGAAATCATCAAGTGAACTAATTTTCGTACGCCTGCTACTTTTTTTAATAATGATCGGAAGGGCCAACATTATGGAGAAAACTTATGCGCAATGATCTGAATTCTTCGAATCTGAAGGAATTTTGGCAATCGAAGCACTCAGCTGGAACTCACATTAATCCGCAAGCGACGCACGACTTTTTTCCTATCTCTGTAAGGTATTAGGAATTCCTTTTTGCCCACTTAATAGGTTCCTCTATGTCCCGTCAATTTCGTATTAATCACACTTCTAGCAAACCGAAGCAGATAAACAAAATATTTAATTCTGTGGGTCCACCTTATCCATTGTGTTTCAGATTTGCACCTTTCCGAACTTTTCTCCGACAATCTTTGGATTTGGTCTGCAGGAGGGTCTTGCGACTACAGCTATCTAAAGACTAATTATTAACATGTGTAGCGGTATTAGCAAATGATAAGCAGCGCTTTGTGATTTTTCTATTCATTTGAAGTCTGTAGGTTTCTGACCGTTTTCAGACGTGTTCTTAGCACTACAACTGAATTCGTAGAAGTGTATCTGAGGCGAGAGCGATGATCGTCTTCATTTCTAAACAAAACTATGGAATGATTGTGCGTATAGGCATTATTATCATCCTTACTAACGTGTTGCTGCAACATAGGCTTCAAAGTAAATTGAGTGATAGAAATCAAGACAATTTATCCTCAATGCTTGTAAGTAACATAATTATGTTTGCTAAGTAATAATAAATTTCTCCTCTTGATTGTGTGATATAATGTAAATGCTAGACAAAATGAAAACATGCCTGATTGAAGTTGCGGTGTTCTGTCCTCATACACATGCGTAGTCTATTTTTAAACACGGATAATGTACTTGGACCGACTGCATGGACCAGTCTCCATGCAGGTTGACTTAGCACTGGCATCGTATGAGCAATGGTGGAAAATACACTAAAATTACAATGTACACATGTAGGCTATTTGTGATAGATTAAATGCTGTTGACGATCCACTTTATTGCGCTACAGTTGCCTACAAGCAAACATCCACTCGCATCAGTTAATAGAAATATTTCATGTAGGAACGTATGTGCACTTGGCCTATCATGTTGATATTAGGCTGGCTTTATGCTTGGATAGCATTTGTAATTGTTTTAGGCATGACTAGTTGAGAACAGGTACCCGTGAGATTGCACATTAAGGAAGGTAGTTTTGCTTACGAAATGCATGTTAACTTCATCTATAGTAGTCTGATTTCATAGATTGTAGACTTACTATGAGCAGAATCCTTTGATTTAATTATCTACTAGCATACATTGTACATGCTGCCTAAAATTTGTGAGTTCCTTGGAGATACATGTACACGATGGACTTGCAGTGGTATACAATATGGCCTGACCTAGCTGATAATGGTTTTCTGTCGGCTTCAGATAATTTTGAATTGCCAGCACAACGGTAATATGAAATCTACATGTGAAGTAATAGCTTAGTCGCATGGGCAGCTTACATTATCGTATTTGGGAGGTGAACTCATTATTCGGTTGAGAAATCATTTCTACAAGGTAAATGGTTGACAATTTGGTGTGTATTTAATTGTCAACTGAGGGACTGTTTTACTGCTATGGACAATGTTGTGTCCATGTAACTGACCCCTCTGGAGATCTTCTCATCATGTCAAATGAATAGGCCTATCAGATAGGTTGAATTCAAGTTGCTCTAAAGTTAGTCATTACTCAGAAGTTGCATTCGACTTTCCAGAACAAGCTCGCATTGTTTTATAATTACATGCTCATTGAATTGACTAACCAGCTCATTGTGTTGCACGTTCATTGAATTAAAGACCACAAGTGACCGAATAGGGAAAGCTGAACGCATTGGGGGAGGGGGGGGTTCGTTCCCTATGTTTTTTATACTGGCTCTAAAACTGCAAAAGCTATGACTCCTATTTGTTAAGAATTCTGACTGCTATTTATTTCTGATGCGCTATCAATATTTCATCAATTTTGACGATGGGAACATGAAGCATTTGATCTTTAATTAAATGCACTTTTTAAAATGGTGACGTTTTGTCAATTTCTTGATAACTTAGCATCTTTAATAAATTCAAATTTCTTGGTGACTATCAATCCCAAAATTGTTGGATGTACTGACAAGTTGCTTTATGGAACATAAAGAGATTGACAGGATTGATCTGTGTGTGGAGTACAGCTGAAAAGTGGAAGTATGTTTGGAATTGTACCCTGTAGTTCTAAAAAAACATCAAATGTGATTACAAAGAAGATGAATGACTTCAAGATACCCAGAAGATTACAATGAATGAGAGAAGAGACAATCGGAACTAAGCATACTCTGAGTCTCAATACCGGTATTACCGCGACCAGTTTTAGCGGTACGTTTTATTTTTCGCTGTGTGATCTTAAATAGCCACTAGATAGGTGATTAATGGTATCCATTCGCTAAATTTTCAAAATCTGTCGAAATTAGCGATCATAACTTTCGAATTGCTATTTACACTACGGAGATCAGCGAGTAAGCTGAAACCTGCATTAACAAACCTGCATTAAGCCCTAAACCTGATAACTGACATGCATGAAGTCTCAGCAGGTTGTAATGAAGCTGCCGTTATCGAATGCTGTGTGATTATCAGAAATTACCATTAAGGAAAATACATAATTATCAGGTTTCAATGCATTGACTTTCAAATATTCTCTTCTCAAATGAGAGTTTCAGAATCCCTTCTGGTCGATTGCAAATTGTAGTGTTGTTCTAATGTACTGTTAGACAGCAATAATCTCCACTCTTGAGACGATGATGGAATTAAGTAAGACATTTCCTCCTCCGCTATTCATATGAAAGGCAAATAATTTCACAATATTATGAATAGTTCGACTGACAGATGAAACTTGATGACAACAGTGTAACGTTTACAAATATTCACAAGTAAGTGCAAGAATGCATCAGTGCAATGATGAGGGCAACCTTGAGTAGCTAACTGTAATAATGAGTGAAATCCACGGCCTTTCGGGTGGACAGCGTCCTCTCTCCACAGGCTCCCCCTGTCTTCTAACTGTCCAACGTCCCGTCTGTGATAAGTGTTTTTATGGACATTTTTCTATCCCAAAAAGTTGTTTCATGAGCACCGTGTAATGTCACCTGCTGTCAGACGATGAAATTACCAAGCAGAGTATTGATAATAGCTGGTTCGGGGTTTGATCCTTGTGTTGATGGAAATTGACAACTGAAACGTTTTCATCTTCTGGGTTACAATGTCAGTGGATTAATATTCATATTGATTGATTTACATCTTCTTTGTTAGAGGTTCTCCTGCTTTATATTGTACCCTACCATCGATGGTGCTGAATTCCTTCAACCCTTTGGGTACTACGCTTGAAGATTCTTTTTCTTTTTTTATAACGAATAACAACTGATGAATGCCCTTTTTCTCTATAGCTTCAGCGCGACGATTTTTCTCTGATACTGCTATTATCTAATTATTTCTTATCATTCTTCTTAACCCTCAGAGACCTGAGGGGGGTCCAGTGGACCCCGGAGCCATATTTTTCTATTTCATTTTTTACGCTGACGATATATCAACCACTCATGCCCGTGCAAAATCATCATTTCTGACAGTGAATCTGCATGTGTTATTTCATTTCAATTGAATCAGTAGAAGTATGCCAGATAGGCCAAGGGGGTCCACTGGACCCCCCCCCTCAGGTCTCAGAGGGTGTAGAAATTCCATCACAAAATTTTTGTAATTAGATGAAAAATGATTTCGAACATGTCCACGATGGTGTATAAAGAGTGAAAGTCATTCATTCATTGTTTGCATCATGGTCGGAGATGTGCAATGTGTTGGAAGATCGCAAAATGTGAATATTTTGCTTTCGCACATGATCTCCATGACTGGTTGGCCTATATGAACAACTCGACATAAATCCATGTCCGAAATAAAGGCTATCATTATATTCATAGTTGAGCACCAAAAACTGATTGATGACAAACTTTTCACAGCAGTAATGATAAGTTTGAGATCTCCACAGCTGTTTTTGGTTCTAGAAGTACAGCAATTTTGACTCATTTTAGGTCTATTTCTGATAGATTTGGATAAATCTGAAGTGTACAAATGGAAAGGATTAGCTGCATGAATTAAATCAATTTCATCAAAATCAACTATCTGAGGCTTTATGGTGACACAAAATATCGTAAAGCCGCCTCCTAGTACAAATGATGCTGTACTAAATGTGGTTGACTTACAAAACACCATACTTTCGCACGTGTTTACTGAGAAGGCTGAAAGTCACTCAAGGGATTCGTTATACCGACCTGCTACACGCAAACATAATTGTTTTACTTAAAATCAACTTTCCTAATGTTTTGATATCGATTTAAGCAGGTAAACTAAGAATATGTTAAAGGGGTCCACTGGACCCCCCTTCAGGTCTCAGAGGGTGTGAAAAAGCTCAGGTCGCAGAGGGGACCTTCAGGAGATGATTCCTGCGATGAAGTCCGTCGGATGGTTTCGTACATAGAATTATATTCATCTGCGCGCCTCGGTTTTCTAGAATCGAAGGATCGCATCTAACCTTAATGGCACATCACATAGTTAGACAACATGGTTATCCTCGAATGAATAATTCTTGTATCGCTTGCTATCAAGCATGAAAGCTAATTTGACAAATATTACCTTTCCAAGACTGTCATGATACGGACGATCTGTAAAATGATATAATTTCCTTCTGCTTTATGCTATCATGATCAGTCAATTCCGTTGTAATTTCTTCAAAACTGCATAAATGTGCATATCTCACATTTAGAAACAATTCCAACTGTATCCCCCTTCAGTTCACTTAATAAAATCGAAAGTGTATACACATTGGGGATTTAATAAATGCGGAGTTACCACTCTACTTAATATACTTACTCTATGAGTACTAACCTACATACGCACAAATATCTCTTCACCCAACACCACTTCACCTCACGAGAAGTCACCCTGAGTTGACCTTGACCTATCAGTAAGTAATAATGCCTCACCATTTTCTCACCTCATCTCTGAGAGTTTAATCATTAATTGCAACTGATAACGAGATTGACGTGACACTTCAAATTCACTTACTTGCTTTTTTATCTTCTGAGATCGCGTGTAGATCTATAAAGTGAAATCTCATAGCCAATTACATCACCAAATTCCACGACAACTTTTTGTTGTCAATCGCGATTTGCATCATTAATGAATTTAACGAGATTTGATTCCCATTTCATCTGAAATTGACTTCCGCCGCTCCAGCGCCCTCCCGCTAATGCTTGGTAGTCATTAGGATCGCATCCATCCGTCATTCAGGACTCCTCCCTTGACATGCCGATGACCGGAAGAGAAAACTCTTTGATTTAAGGATCAGCGGAAAGACAGATAGAAACTGAGAGGCGTCGAGTTGTAAAGAATCGTTGTCTAGAATTCATCGCTCTACAATTTCCGGATCGGGCTGCTCTGCACGAATTTTCTGACATGAAAGATGGTCGGAGAGGAATGTATGGGAAGAGATTGAGCGGCGTGGAAGAAAGAGGGTTGAAAGAGCAGACGGCATGAGATCCTTTGATTTATCACACACGAGAGAAAAGTTTAACAACAAGAGAAATCAGAAGAATTCTGATGCACAGATCCCAAACTCATTCGTGCGGCTACTTGATAAATATAATTCAGTATAACATTGCGTAAAAACATTCTATGATTGAGTGAATGATGATTTTCAATCAAAAAGTCTCAGTTGCCGATACAAATATCATGCGGTACCAGCAGACTTCACTGAAGAAAGTAGTTGAGCAACAGAAAGACATCAAAAAAAAATTGTGAACATTTGGGAAAGGTATTATACAGTGGTTTGTGCATAGAACGCAAACACGAACTAGCTATTTGCATTCGTGTTTGCAAGTTCAAATTTCTGAGAACAAGATTTGAATTATTTCATTAACTGTAGATGTCTGGAGGTCGGATGACGATTTATCGACATCTGATTTACTGATTCTCTACAATAGGGTATACTACACTGATGACGGCAAATAAGCCAGAAACGCTTGTACTTTCCGTAATGATTTAAGTCAGATTTTGTTCTCACCTCTTGAATATATATATATATATATATATATACACGTATATATATATATATATATATATATATATATATATATATATATATATATATATATATATATATATAAAACATTGGATTGAAGAACATAGGGAATTAATTCCTTCACGTTTTACATCAGATTTTATTTTAAACAGTATAAATATTATTCTCACCAATCACCAATAATTATTTCACATTCGAAGACGACTATTTCCTTCAGGTATCGGGGACGGCGATGGGAACCAAAATGGCTCCCACATATGCGTCACTAACTATGGGATACCTTGAAGTGAGACTTTATGAGAAAATAAAATATATGTATCCAAATAATGTATCAGAGGAAATAATTCAGTCTTGGTGGAGATATTTAGACGATTGTTGGTTTCTATGGAATAATAAATTTGGAGATTTAAATAAATTTATAAAATTCACTTCAACATCAAGCAGTGCATCTTTGAACTTCCTGGATGTCATAGTCTATAAAAATTTGAAGTTTAATAAAATAGAGAGTGATATTTTTTGAAAAATCCACGGACAGCTTTAATTATGTTCCGTTCAATTCAAATCATCCGAAGCACTTGCTTCGTAATATTCCTTTTGTGGTATCTCGGAGAATTGAGAGAATAGTCTCGGATGACCACAACAAAACTGTTCGCTATTTGCAACTAAAACAACGTTTGCTTGAATTTTCATACCCAAAACGTTTGATAAACAATGCCATAGAACGAGCTAAACTATCAAAAACATATGAAAATGAAAAAGTTGATGATAAATTAAATTCCACTGTGATTTCTTTTATCCATACCTACAATCCCAATAATCCTTCCTTTTTCAACAATGTAATAAAACCTACCACTGGATGCCTCAGTGTGAGTAATGCTTTTAAAAACTGCACTTTTAGACAACCTTATAGGCAACCGATCTTTGATCAACCTTTATCTTTGCTCAATAAGAACAACCGCATGAGCTTGAATGGGATTACGAAATGCAATGAGAAGTTATGTAAATGCTGTGATAGCATCATTGAGGGGATGTCAGTGGAGTTCATCATTAATAATGACAAGATGGAATTTGTTTAAAACATAACTTCAATTGCATGTCTAAGAATGTGATCTATAAGTTACATGCAGTTGAAAGGTTGCAAGAACTACTATATTGGCCAACTGGCGATACTGTGCGCCATCGCATGACTGTCCATAGGCAACATATTAATAATCCTAATTACGCTATATTACCTGTGAGTAGGGAGTCAAGCGGTTAATTATAAATTAACCGGTTAACCGACGAGAAACTAACCGGTTAACCGGTTAACCGATGTAATACTAGTAATAGATGTTTTTCAATTCCATGTGACTATACAAGGCTTATAAAGTCGCACTGAGTATAGTGTTTGAGTATATGCATGTTTGCCTGTTATACCAGTTGAGTAAGCTCGCTTACTTTATGGACATAAACATTTTCTACTGATTGCTTGTAGGTCTACTTCCTTAATATTTTATTTTCAAGAATACTGTTATGTTTTAGTATACCCTCGTGAATATTTGAGTTTAATCCGTCTGGCTAACTTGAACCTAAAATCAATTTCACGGAATGTGCCTAATTCCATGTTAATTATTCAAAATGATAAATTATAAAATCTAAATCCACTAATGATAATAATAATGTATATTTTACCATAAAATCTGTACAAAACATTCAATGTGAGGTTAATTCACAACTTATATAGGATGTGGCCAGATAATATAAAAACAACGGCTACACAAAGCTATCTTTAGGTTACTAATATATTTATGTTATTATTGATACATCAATATTAATATGTTGAATTCCTTGTAGATGGTCATGTGTAGAAGACTGATATCAATTAGAATTACTTTTCCTATTACAAGATCACTTGATATTCCTCTACTTTTAAATTACTTATAATGAGCCAAGACAAATAACACATAACAAGTAACAATATACCCGGTAGGCTATATCATTATTCTCTATTGCTAATCAAAACATCAATCTTATCTGGAATTAAAAACTTCCTTGTTATCATAATGGAATGGATCTTGGATGATCAGATATCAACTATTGTAACAACAAAATATACGTATAAGAGTATTTTATCAAAACAAATTGTCTGGGAAAACGAAGAAATCAGGTGATGCAGAAAAAAGATGGCTTCTGCTGTTTCGAGTCTCAAGTTCATCCGTTTTTCATTGTAAATATTTCCCATTAAGCTAAAAAGGCGCTCAGAGCTTGCTGAAGTTGCTGGTATTTGTAGGTATAATTTAGCAAGCTTTGCTATTCTTGGGAAACGATTTTCATTTGTCTTCCACCAGCATAACGGGTCTAAATCAGGACTGGTAGATGGATATAAATCGTAAAGAGCAAACTCCTGTTCCAATGAGCGGCTTGAGTTTTTTTTTTTGGATCCAGATGAACTCAAAAGCATAGTTAGTTTGCTTAACTTCTTTGGCGAATCATTTCCCGGATCCACCATTTGTGGCTCGCAACTTCCACTCATATTTTGGCGAACCTTCTCCAAAATTATCTGCATCACGGACTGCTTTGCAGACGAGTCAAGAAAACCTAAATCTAGGGTCTAAATACGATGCACACACATGGATGCTTAGTGTAGATAAGAATTCCAAATCAAGTATAGAGAACCTGAATTGAAGGTTTGCAATCAGTGCCGAACGTAGTTTCTCACCTTCTTGAGTTGTAACCTTCATATCTTTTAATTGTTTGACAACTGAAAAAAGAATTGGATAAACTGCGGAAACTGTCACGTACTTGTCGCCCTCCCAAACGTCCGTAACAAGTTTGAGTATCTCCAGCAACATCAATATATCACCAATGATGCTTTCCTCCATACTATCAAAGGTAAAATCTTGTTTATCAGATATTTTCACTATCCCAGGAACTTTCGTCGTGGTTATGAATGCTAGATATAAATCCATGAAAGATCGAAACATCGTGTAAATACTATTCCATCTCGTTTCCATGGACAGTTGGAGTTCACATTCCTTCTGTTCAGGCAAGAAGGAATCGCGCAATTTTCTAAACTCTTTCAGGAACATTTCGTTACTATTCACTTTTCCAATTACACAGTGCACTTTTTTCACAATTTTTTCGGCGGCCGTGGCTTCAGCGATACCGTCTTTTACACCCAATGATAAAAGGTGTGCGAAGCAGCCAACGTTATATTCGATGCGTTCTGTACGTCGCAATGCAGCTTTCATGTTTGCAGCATTATCATGGGTAGCACAAAATGCTTGTATATCAGCCTTCTCTAACTCACCATCAAGTATTTCTGCCAAATGTATGGCAGTATGTCTTCCTGTAATGTTTGGAGATGATAAGTTGTACAGTAGAATATTCCATGAGTTGTCAATATAATGCACCATCACAGAAAGGAAACCAACCATTTGCGAGTTTGTCCAAGCATCACAAGTTATTGCTGGCTTTCGATCGAAACTCTTCAAACGCTCCATCAGATTCTGCTTATCTTTTTCAAACTTCTGAAGCAGATGAGATCGGATTGTCGTGCCAGTAGGAACCTGGTAGTTCGGTTCACAGTAAGATAGAAGCTTTTTCATTCCCTCGTCCTCTCCAAATGACAGCGGCAATAAGTCCAATGTAACACAGTCAACAAGTAAAGATGTTAAGGTACAGGCTCGAGCGCTGGAGCAAGGACGTGCGTTCAAGGATGTAACATACGACGACATGTTGCCGGCCTCTTTTGGCATGAACTTGCGGCCTGAAGCGTCACGTTTAACAGATGCAGGCGTGGATGGAAGCTTATCGGATAGTAGATGCACTTTCTCGAGATGATTTACTAACGTACCATTACCACCTTTGAATGAAAATTCCTTTTTGCAAAGAATGCATTCAACTTTTGCTGTAGTGTCACATTTCTTAAAATGTTTCCATATCCAACTGGAGCCAGGCATCCAGGAAAGGAAAAATGGAATGATACTTAAAACCACAGCCACTGTTGTTCTGTTGATGCAGCGATTGAAGTAATGTTGATCTTGTTTTGCCAATAGGCGATCAGTAAAATTTTCGTCGCTATGGGAACACTTATCTGTAACGAATGCGCTGCGCTAACTGGATACATAAATACTTGTATGAGCTGTATGTACTATGCAACGCATGTGATCTTGGTTAGATACCGCATTGACCATAGAAGTGGATTGTTAGTGTCTCACGTGCCTAGAGTGCTCGCGTGTGGCACGTGTCCCACAGGTGCGACACTTACAATCCATTTCTATGGAACTGGCACAGACAGTCTATCGTAGCCAAGCGTAGAAGGGGAAATTCTATTCTGACTGAAACACTAACACGTCATAACGAACTCGCCCAAAGTCGTAGAATCAAGCAAGATGGTGAAGGTTAACGAAATGCCTCACTCCATTTCCAGGAAATTATTATTTGGCAATAGCTTACATCAGCAATGAGATATTATTGAAATTGGAAAATAAAATTTAAGCAATGTAGTTGCAATGTAGCAGAAAAGTTGGGAAAGCGTCGGTTAACCGATTAATTATTTTTTAACCGGTTAACCGCTTGACTCCCTACCTGTGAGTAGGCATATTGCTATGTGTGCCAGGGACCTTCCCATGAAATTTGTATTTGCGCCATTCTACAAGCTCCAACCCAATATATCCAAGCTAGAGCGTGAACATAAAGAGTCTATGTTCATCGAAAAGTTCAAACCTGCATTGAATGGTTTAGGTTTAACATCAAGATGATGTTTTTGTTAATGTGATATTTGATTATTTTGAATTGATTTGCTGGTATGTATTCATTCATATAATCGCATTGAGAAGCCAGCACAGCTGGTGAAACATGTTTGCGAATAAATTCCTTTCCATTGAAGCCTCGACTTTCTCTTTTACTTTAAATGTGATACATTTGCTTTAGTTCTCTTATTTATATATCTTTCAGATCAAAAACCTCAGCGATTCATGCGCTGTATGCTAGGGTGGACCAAAAAATTTTTTTCTCGATTTTCTATGTTCCCACCTCACTAAAATGTGCCACTTGATGAGAAAGTAATCTAGCAAAATTTTCAGAAGCATTGGTCATCGTTAAGTGGTGCCTCAAGGTCATCCAAACTTTTCTATGAAAATGAGTATTAAGCTTATGACCAAAACATTTTTTCTCGATTTTCTATGTTCCCACCTCACTAAAATGTGCCACTTGATGAGAAAGTAATCTAGCAAAATTTTCAGAAGCATTGGTCATCGTTAAGTGGTGCCTCAAGGTCATCCAAACTTTTCTATGAAAATGAGTATTAAGCTTATGACCAAAACATTTTTTCTCGATTTTCTATATTCCCACCTCACTAAAATGTGCTACTTGGTGAGAAAGTAATCTAGTAAAATTTTCAGAAGCATTGGTCATCGTTAAGTGGTGCCTCAAGGTCATCCAATCTTTTCTATGAAAATGAGTATTAAGCTTATGACCAAAACATTTTTTCTCGATTTTCTATATTCCCACCTCACTAAAATGTGCTACTTGGTGAGAAAGTAATCTAGTAAAATTTTCAGAAGCATTGGTCATCGTTAAGTGGTGCCTCAAGGTCATCCAAACTTTTCTATGAAAATGAGTAGTTAAGCTTATGACCAAAACATTTTTTCTCGATTTTCTATGTTCCCACCTCACTAAAATGTGCTACTTGGTGAGAAAGTAATCTAGTAAAATTTTCAGAGGCATTGGTCATCGTTAAGTGGTGCCTCAAGGTCATCCAATCTTTTCTATGAAAATGAGTAGTAAAGCTTATGAAATGGCAATTTTGTGCTATATTTCAACAAAAAGCAACAACAGTTCTTGTAACAGGCACTCTATCGCTTCACTCTCAGTCTATGCTTAATTCATTGGTACTCCGCCTTTGTTTGGCTTGGCTTCCCTTTGCGCTTCCACCACTTGCAGGAGGTACTGGCGCTGTTGCTCATCTCGAGTGACCTGCAATATATAAACTAACATATTTTGGATGGGAGAACACTCAGTGAAACTCAATCATTACTAACCTTCCTCGCAAAGTCTTTGATGAGCTTTACAGAGCGCTCTGCAGAATCATTCACGCACTGAAGTCCTTTGACAACTTTAGCCATCCGCTGAAATTCTTGGTGCTGAGACCACTCTAGCACCGGCTTACGCAGCCAGTCCCCGCTGAAGGCCAGAAGTTGGAATGAGGTCCAGCTCCTACCACTCATGAAGTCAGCTAGACGGGTCTCCATCGTGATGACCGTCGGGAAAATAGGCTTCCCTTTCCGCAAGTTGGGCGGATGCTGCAGTATCTTGGCCGCAGCGTCCTCCCTGTCTCCAATGCTAAAGGAGTCAGAGAACAGCCCGAAAACAGGTAGCTCCGGAGTAAAGTACCACAAATGCATGCCAAAAGCATCTCTGGCCGCACCTCCAACATCTGGATCCACATAGCAATATCTAATTAGATCTTTCTGCAGCGCGAGATCTACAGCTGCTGCCTCGATTGTCAGCGGAGATCGGAGCCAGGGCACTATGTAGAGCATGGCCACAAACTGCATGAAGCGGTGAAGTTTTGCTACGAATTCAGTCGAGTAATTAAGCTGCCCGCTGAAGAGAAGCATTTTCCCGTAGTAGAGGATATTCGCCATCCAGCGAGCGTGATGGAAGGCACCTGGCTTCCTGAATTTTATTTTCAGATCTCTGCCACCAAGAAGTGAATATGCGATTTCTGCCGCTTCCTTGTAGTCCTCACGTAGCCATTGGTTAGTGTTGGTCAACAATGCCCTTAGCTGATCCAGAACAGACGTTTGCCGAATAGCCATCCAACCTTCACGTATCTCCAAAGTTGACCAGCTTGCTTTGTTGAGGGTGGGCCAGATGTCTTTGAAGTCTTTGAAATCTTGTTTGGAGGGTCCGGTAGTTTTCCCGAACACTGTTGCTCCAACCTGGCGTAACAGACGCTCCAGGACATGATGACGGCAAGACAGCCACATGAGCTTCCTATTGAGCATCCGCTCCAAGATCACGCAAGTCCTTACATGTTTTCCAGTGTTACTAGCAGTTGTGTCAAAGGAGAGAGCAACAAGACCATCTTCCAGCTGCCAGTCTTGTTCCGCATGATGCAAAATAGCTGCTTGGTTTGCACCGCTCGATGAGTCCACCGTGGGAATCTCCAGCAGCTTCGCCCCTCCTTCCGCGCTCATCTTCAAGACCCTCACACGCCTTTGATCTTCGAGAAATTCACGATCTTCCTCTATTTTGACGATTTCTTGCAGCCGGTGATGGGAGATGTCGAAGAGCTTGTCTAGACCATGCCGGAATTGCTCTTCCCGCTTCTGCTGAGTGTCAGTTCTTCTGATGTGATCCTTTTTCACCTCTCGCAGTCTCTCGTAAAGCTTCGATATATATGTGGTGAAGTGCTTATGCTCACGTGTTGGAAGGTGAGCCTTCTCCCAAAGCCTAATAACGTCGTAACCGGTCTCTCAGGCACTTTCTGCGAGGGAAACACCGTTGATGATCCGCCTCATGAGCTGCTGCAAAGTTTCTTTTGTTGTGGGGAGTGTGGTCTGTGGCAGCACGAAATTCCCTTGAAGCTCCACCACGAACCGGTCGAAGTCGGATGACTGACGCGAAATTCGATTTTTCGACATGTGGTCTGAGCTGCAGGTGAAAATGTGTATGTCGAAGCAAGACTTCATTGGAGCGGATCGCGTGGAAATCAACTTGCGCTCTGTTTTTGAATTGGTCTTTGAGGTCTTTGAATCGATGTCAATCGAAATCTGCTCGCACTGAATGTATTCCTCAACGATGCACAGCCCATAACAAACTTGACAAGCACGTCTTGTTTCAAACGCAGACAAAGCGAAAATGTACAGAGCAAAAACTTTGGAAGTTGTAGACTGTGAGCTCCAATGAAAATTTGAAAAACAAAGATATCTGCTTCCTGCACAGATATCACTATCGTGACTCCTGCTTTTTCAATGCACAACAGCGATCCAATGTCTTTATTGAGGACAGATGAGTTATTTCCAAAACTTGGAAATGAAGAGATATAGGAGCTTTAACTCTTGCTGGTAGAAATGATAACGACTTTTGGTGAAGTTGCAATTGGTTGCTAGTCTATTGGAAATGCGGTCGACTATTGAAACAAAAGCCAGCCATGTCTTCAGATCCTAGCATTCCTCGTTTTTAAGACATGAGTAGACCTATATTGCCCTGCATCCTACCAAAAATTCGTGAAGATAGCAAATTTGCACAAAAAATGAGTCTGTGATGTTTGACCTTTTGATGACCTTGAGGCACCCCTGAGTGACCTCTGATCGAAAAGTGCAAATAGAGACCCGTTGAGTCTATTCTCCATCTATCCACGACTTATCTCAAGTCATGAGTAGACTCATTTTGCCCTGCATTCCACTCAAAATTCATGAAAAGGAGCAAATTTGCACAGAAAATAACTTGATGTTTGACCTTTTGATGACCTTGAGGCACCCCTGGGTGACCTCGGATCAAAAATTGCCACTAGAGCCCTTTTGAGTCTCTGCTCCATCCATTCGAGACTTTTGTCTCAAGTCATGAGTGGACTCATCAGGTCCTACATTTCACTCGATATTCGTGAAAAGGAGCCAAAATGAAAAAAAAAATGATTTTTTTATGCTTGACCCTTTGATGACCTTGAGGCACCCCTAAATGACCTCGGATGGAAGAGTGCTAATGGAGACTTTCAATTTCCTCATAAAAAGGAACATTTTCCCGGGCTGGGAAGTGAGATTGGAGATACTTCATTTTTTCCTGTGGGAGCTTGGACCACCCTAGCTGTATGCTCTAATTAACAGTGGAGAGGACGATGTTATGATAAAGACCCATTGAAGTTGAGAAGACAGTGCAGAGACAGTGGAAAAAAAGACGAAGGCGGCCTTGACGATGAAAGATTAAGTAGGCCTAATTCTACATTATACAAATATGAATATTCTATCAAACACCCTATACTTACACTTGTTTGACAGCAAAATTGTTATCCATCAGTTGTTTGTTTGGCTCTTCTATCATTTTAAGATACATGTATGCATGTGGTGTACGGAACATTACAGGAAGTTTTACCGACGTGAGATCATCGACCTCAGTTGCCCTACTCATGGTTTGAAGACAATGGGTACTCTAGCCACATTTGCACCACTATTTCCTTCCTCAAAACTTCGTAGTTGCTATTGTTGTATTTTTCGTAGCCCTCTACTTTTGCAAATCATCATGTTAATTTTTCGAAGACATGTTTGATAGTTTTCGTCTATTGTTATGCAGGGTGAGCTTGACTTTGAAAGTTTCATGGTACATGCAAAAGCTATTTTCAATGATCATCTTTTATTTCAGGATGAAAACCTATGCCTCCTATTGAAGTCAACGATCATGATCTAGATAGAGAAGTGCGATAATTAACTCTAAAAAGGTAAAATTGCAAGGGAGAAGCCGGACGTCAGAATTAGACAGTGGCAATACACAATGATAGTAGTCCTATATGTCATGGGATCGCACCAATATCTAAGTAGCTGCTGCTCCTTTGCTCAATATCAAAGTCTCTCACGAAAGAAAAGCTAGAAAGCAGTGTGGGATTCTGCAACAAGTGCTTCAAAGCGCTCGACGGCTTCGATTTCATGGCGACATGAACCGCTATGCATACTCCCAGCGACAACACAGTAATTTTACAGAGCAAAATAGGCCCACTAAAGATAAAATCACTGATAGAAGTGCACATGTGCGATGCATACGCATTTGCATGAGCGTTTTCTAGAAACTGTTATTCACTACTGTGAAACCTACTTTAATGCCATTTAACAACACCACAAAATAAATTTTGAATAAAGCTACACATTAGAATTATAAAATATATTGTTCTTATTTGAATTTGATTTCCATGTAGCCTGCGTGTAACTGAATAATCCATCAAGGCAATTGATGTGAGTAATGGATGTGTATAATCAGATTTGAAATGCTCAAGTAAGTTGTTTGTACTAGAAAAATTTTGCAGTTTTATAGAGTTCAGTACTTCAATTTTGCCTTATATTATCGCAACAAAAATCTGCTACTTTTTTAGGAGAGATAAGACGCGATGGCATACATATATATGTCATCATGGAATTCGATCCGAAATGACTCGTATTCATTGTATATGTGAAAGTATTCATGTTTCGTGATATATTTTGAATTCTGCAAAGAAATCACAGCCGCGTTTAATGGGTTTAACCTGGTGGTTACAATGAAATAATAGATGGATTTTTACAGTGATAGAATGTCAGTTTGGTCAGTGTAGATTTAATGTGGATAGATACATGCACAGTAATCCTACATGTTTAGCGTTTTTTGATTTTGAGTACATTATTCTATTTTTCCTATTTTTTCAAACTTCCTCTTGTACATCAAAAATGCATATACATGTACTTTGTTTTTCTTTTTCGTCGGAATTAGATGAAACAAACAAAAACAATTTCTCCATGAGCCTTGCTCCTACTGTCAGCGCGCCTACCATCCTCCCAGAATGAGCTCTGACTACTGCCAACGTTTTCCATGCTCTCCTACAGTGCTTTGAGTCCTGCCAACGTTTATCCATTTCACCAGCTGAGCTTTGAGTCATTTGCATATTGTATTGATCCGAATTCATTTCTGTTTAACCTCTTGAGGAGGAAGACGAGCACTGCTCGTCCCTGTGATTTTCTTTCAGCTACCGAGTTAATTAAATTGAACATTGTCACAAGTGCCGAGGACGAGCACTGCTCGTCCCTCATGAAAACTCTGAAAACACGAGTTAAAAACAAATTCAGACAGTAAAGTGCAAATGATTTGTTCAGACTCTTGATAATGATCACAAAAACTCTTGTCAGTAGTGTTAATAAATTCTTGTCTATATTTATTTTACTATGTCTTTTGAGAAGGTAAACGAATACTTATAAAAGACTTCCGCAAATATATTATCATCTTACATGTATTGATGTATTAATGTAATTCTATCTGTACTATTTCAAATATAATTTAATGTAATTTAATGTAATTTTAGTAGCTAAATTTTGGGTAAACTAAGAATATGTGAAAGAGGCCCACCGGACCCCCTCAGGTCTCTGAGGATTAATAGGGTGGAGAATTCACATTTTTCTTTTTTTAGGTCATAATTCCTCCCTTTTGACTAGTACAGTTTTTGCTCTGAATTTCTTATTCATTACCACTGTACTTTTATCAAATGTGGCATAAATATCATTGTCAATCCTTTTCACATAATCAGCGTTTTATTGCTGGGTCAAACCACGAATTGGTTTCACCGACACAAAATTTCAAATCACTTTTCGACAAATTATGCCGATGACCATGATATAATATCTAGTCATGATGTAATATCAAGTTCAGACCTTGCTAGCTAAAGAGCTGAAATGTGTTTGCATAGATGACAAAGGGTTGTCTAAAAACTATCATATAAGTTTCAATTACGGTATGCCCCTATTTTATGAGCTGTGTGCTTCAATGCATTTTGTACATGAAAATGTGAATATTAAGTTGAAAAATCGTTCGTGATGCTAGAGAATTTCACGTTAGTCAATGTATCTGAAAGACAACTTTCTGTCAAAGTTAGTTATGACTCTTTAGAAAATATTAAATTTCTGTATTAGAATGTCGCGAGCGTTACCCAAAATAGTGAAAAGTATTTTCCCTCGGAGATAAGAATGATTAACCAGTTTATACTACCAAAGATTATCGACTTTCCATGAATGCTAATCAATGTGATAATCAACAAAGTTATTCTAAGTCTATTTCCTAGTAGAAAGTGAACTTAATGTATGTCGCGAGCGTTACCATGACATACACCTAGTGAATTTAATCTCGAGCTCGAATCTCAATCTCGCGAATCCATATTTATCAAATACCCAGATCTCGAGATCGCTGATTCGATATTACAAGTTGGCCTAAATCAGATTGTGCCTATTACTCAGAAAGTGCAATTAATTCCAGACAACTGTAAATTGCTGTACAATAGTCGAATTGTTTGCCTAATTGGAATTATCTGGTTCCATTTGTTATTGAAATTAATGTAGCAATACCAATCTAGACTATATTTGGCATTCACTAATGCGCCCAATCCTTTATTGAAGTTGTCTATACAACACAGACAAACTTAATTCATGTGCCTACATCAAAGCGAAGCCTGGCCTTGTAGGCCTAAATACAATGACAAAAGCGGTGGCGAGGTAAGTATATGTACAGCGACTAAAGAAGCTCCATTTCCTGTCCGAAGCGTTGAGGTAAGGGAAGTTTCTTCCTCAAGTGACAGAAGCTTGTTCATGATTCATGGCTATGGCTACCCAAGATATAGTACCCTCCGATGTTGACGTTCATCTTTACATTATGCTTAACTTTTGTGTTATGATTCCGTTATGATGCTGTTTCTAAACTAATCTTTCAATCTTGTAATCTTCATTATTATTATCGCCTGTGATAACAAATTCAATGGCGAAATATATGTTATCCGTAGTTTTTTAGATGATGTTTCTAGCGTTACTACGGCATGTATTCAGTAATCTATTCAAACATGAAGAAATCATCAACTATTCATTATTTATCTATCACTTCGTTTTTGAAACTACAGCTTCTTTAGTTTAGATAAAATATCCATGCAACCTCAAAAAATCTATAATGAAATATTTATCTCTGTCGTGAGCGCTACCATATTAAATGATCTTATTAGAGATTCAAGGATATCAATGCAGATTTCTCCTAGCACAATCTGATGGGAAGAAAGATGTGTTGCTGCTTCAGAAGAGTTGGAAAGTCTGTAGAAGGTGTCTAAGTCTATAAACCATACTTCAGACCTGATGAGTAGACGAACACAATTTCACATTCAACTTTTATTGTGTTCACAAATTGAGGGCGTATTTCCCACATCAATTATTGCCACAGTTATCAGTCACATCAGTTTGTCTGCGTGGATCCGATAGAATCCTATCAGATGCCGAGCAGTCGGCTACTTCGTTCCTTATCATCGTTAAGTTTTCTTTCGTTTCTCGAGAACTATGATATTTGAACCCGATGAAGCAAGCTGTCATATCGATGCAAGATTCTGCTAACTCGATAACTGTCGTGAAGAGAAGATGGGATACTATTCCTGAACAGAAGAAAATGATCTAACCGCAGCCGTAGTAGATGAATACTCTCCTAATAGACTTCATTCCAACCGTATATCGACCAAATAGAATTATCTATTCTGTTGGAAGCGGATATTTGGGTAGAATAGTAACTTTGGAGGTCAAACGGCGGTTATTCTTCAGACAAGACGAAATAAATGGAATCTTTTTGCGTCTTTTCGCCAATGACCATCATCCGGCGTAATTATCTGAAAGTCTGATGCTTTTGTGTCCCTTTTCAAGTAACTATCTCAAAAGAAAAGATGAAACTATATCGCTGGGAAAGGACAGTATAACTGATTTACGATGCTGGATGTTCGTAAATCCTTCCTTGCTTTCTCTTTGTGTATCATCACTTCAACGTTTTTGATGCTCTCTTATTGCAATAATGACTCGTGCGAATTCAAAGATTATGAAATAGAGAGGTGAAATCAATGCCCTTGCTAATTGCTTTTTACAACATCAAAGAGATCAAAGAGAAGCTTGTCTTTGAATGTGAAATCAGAGATCTTCATTTGTTCGACATCTTTCGGATTGTCCTTTAATGTGTGATGTATTGTCTTTAACGAGGACATGATCCTATTCGACCTTGCAAGTTTTGTGACACAATCATTTCCAGCTTGATTTTCAAACATTATTCTCCCGAGAATTACAAGTTTGAAATTTGAAGATGCTCAACTGTTTAGAAAACATCTACAAGGTTAAGATGGCGTGTGTTTGAATGATCGCAGAAATCATATCAGCACAACCAAATTCAGATTTTGGTTAACAATACGAGCTAATTCAGAATCAATACGTTTTCAAATAATGAAGCAACTCAAAATGAACAAGGGATCTTGTACACTTTCCAACTGTCCATTAGTGCACCAGTTTTTGGTAGGTTCCACTGCAAGCTCTACAGCGTACACAACCAAATAGCAGACATTTTTCTTCCTTAATAGCATTTTCTACTTCAGTTTTTGTCATTGCATTATCTATGTTGTCATCATTAACTTGCTTTTTCAACGTTTCTGGTAAATGCTTAGCTTCAGTCGTTAAATGTGTATTGCTTGATAACTCATAATCGTTGGTTAAGATGTGATTATAAAAATCAAAAGCATTTAGCGCTTTTTTTCTGCGTTGAAATTTTTTAACACATTTATTTTCATTTACCAGTCGCCAGTAATCTCTATGATCATTTTCTACGAGCATTTTATGCGAACAGGGTTCGTGATCGATCACAATCATTACTTTACGAAATGGCCCCAATAATAGCTTCTATTGCACCTTTACGAATGTCATTTGGCGTGAGGACATTTTAGTTCGTGCTTACGTTTTCGAAAGTAGAATGTGACAAAACTTGCATGGTTATGTATGGGTTGGTTGGTCTTTTTTCCAACCTTGTACTTTCAGCTCCACAAACCTGAGGTGATCCCATGATTCGATCGTTCCCAAAAATGACAAGAATTCACAATTTTCAAAAAGTACTTTTTCCAAAGGTCAAATTTTTGATGCTCCCGAGTACCAAATTTGACAAAATTTCGAAGGCTTATCCGACACACGGAGAAGATAAAAGTCACAAAAACTTGCAGTCTGAGCTATTGTAGTTTTGGGGCAGTGTCATAAATGTGTGGGTCAAGGACAAAGCATGACTCAAGCCGCCGTATAACAATGGAATCAACTCCTGTAAGGTTTACTGATGACCTCAAAGTCTGGAGAATTCAGGAGTGCGCATGCAAGCAGATAGTAAAAGTTAAATTTGACTGAACTTGAATTCTGAATCCTTGTGAGTGTGAAAAATCTCATGGTAAGCGAATGGAAGCCTAGCGGGGATGTCCGCACCGTTACCCGCATTGCCTGCAGTCTAGTTGTTGCTCATGAGTATGTCAAGTTCCTAGCTAACATTGCTTTTTAGCGTGAAAGCTGGCAATCGAGAATGTTCTCACATCTGACATCGCTATCGGGAACAAACTATCGAGAAATTCGTTGTCGGGATCGTCCCACAATGACAACGTGAAACATAAGTTGACGTCAAACGTTACACGTCACACACACCTTTTGTATCAAACCCAATCAAACCAGGGAAAGTCAAAATCTCTTTGTCGTGATGATTGGCCTATTACAGGCTCTATGCCTACGTCATGCATGCCGCCCTGCCTGCTTATCGACTGTCCGGGTTTGAAGTAGCTGATTAAGTCATTATGGCATATGCCCGTGCCGTCCCCATTCCCTGCCTGTAGGCGAATACCCGCTGTCCGCAAAAATCGAGATGCCCGCAGCAGCCCCCTAATCGCGACCGCAGTGAAATTCTGTGTATTGTCGGAAGTCACCATGTCGTGCTCGGCACGCACCATACGGATATGCTACAATTATGTCTTTGAACAATTCACGTGTGACGTGCTGTGTACGTATTAGTCGCGAGGGGGTTATATCCACTTCCTTTGTCGCTTGTAGGGTTGGATCGCATCAAATTTTCCTTTCAGTGATAAAGCGCTTGCTGTAATCTCTCTTTGGCTTTATTATTCAGAATGAATTCTGTGACCTCAATCACCTTGTCATTTCAATTCAATTTCTTTGTAAATCGAGCAAGCAACAGCTTTGTTTAATCTCCATAATTCAATTGAGTTCATCTCTGATGTGTAAGTAAAATCAACGTTGATACTTCAACGATCACTCAAATTACTTGTTGTACAATTAAATCATTTGAGAAAATAAACGAAAAAAGTCAAATTTTAAGGTCAGAGGAGAGAGGAAATTGATGTAAGAACTCAAATTAATGTTCCGATGATGTTCGAAATTCGATATTTCGGTGAAGGTGGTACGGTTCACTGAATTAAGTAATTTGGTCGCTGAAGACATTTAGAAATGCCAAAATAAGGGACATGAGAACATTTGCTGAACTGAAGTTCTAAGATCAAATCAATACCCATCAATGTCAATTCTTGTCCAATGAACACCGAAGCAACTGCATCCTTCTTTCAAAATCGCTTCATTCAAACCTCGCGCCATCGGGGGGGGGGGAGGCGTCATTGAGAAGTTGATTTCTTGACAAAGTGCTTGCATGCAGCACTGTATGCCTTTCTATAGAGTAACTTTTGACTTAAATGATTTCTTCCATGACTCGAAAACCGTAAACTCTCGCCCCCTGGGGTACGTTTTTCGCCCACCCCTGGTGATTTTTTTGAGTATTTTTTTATCCAAGCAAGCTATGGCCACCAGATTTCTAGTCGACTAGAAGTCTATAGAAGAAAGCTATAGCTTACTTTCTACGTGTTATGCAACTTTTGACAGAAGGATGATAAATATTCAGAAATGCAAAATCTTTGAATTTGAAATTATCTACCGGTACTTATTGTGTATGCATGTTTGAATAAGATTCTTTATTATTTTTGTACTTTTTAGTTCTGCATCTGATCAGCAATTATAGAAAATTTCAGACTCATATTTCTTTTAGCTGAATGATTCGAAACTGAACTTTTATTCGAAATGATAGAGACTTCGCAGATCGCAAACTCTTGCAAGAATACAAACATCGAAAGTAAAAGGATGAAAATGTAGGTCGAGCAGAGACAAGATTATCGAAATCTAGTGTAGGATGATGGTTATTGACGCTGCAACGGTGTGATAGACTGATGCATCGATGTCCCATGCCTTACAAATGACCACTCAATAAATGAAAAATTCAACGAGCTATATTCCATATGTGTGAAACTAAAACCCGCTTCATAATTATGTTTAACCGAATCATGGCTAGATGAGACTGCGTCAAATTGCTCCTTATTATTCCAATAGATCTGATTCTCGAATGGGCGGGGGAATTTTAAGAAAGAGATGCAGTGCATGTATTCAGGATTAATAATCTGAAAATGTCGGTTTTATGATCGTTTGACATGCTACTTACTATTGCACTGTGACCTTAAACATGCCGCGATCCGCCCACGCAAAATTCAACGCACTATTGAGTATACAGTATATACGCGATGCATTGTCTAATAGTCATCCCCTGATGCGCTTAATGTGATATTCGTGTTTAGAATGAAGAGTTGGCGTGCATAAATATCAGTTTGCTGCGTATAAATAAAAGGCTGTCTCATTGTTCAACCAAAGAGAAGAAGTCGGTGCCAAGCGGATCGCCGTTTGTCCACGACGGAGAGACAGAAACGTGATTCCTTTCAAGCCTACAATTAAGCTGTTCTGAGGATACTATATACAGCTGTATACATGTTACTGCTGTCTTCGGAGAAATTCAGTGATTGATTCTCACTTGAGGAATTAGCTTCTGGCAAGAAGAACTGCCACTCATCACAAAGGAAAATCACAAACAAATAGAACACATGGTTCATGGACTCAGTGCATTTTCCACGATTACAGAACATAGGATCATACTGCAACACGTCATGAAACTTCGCATGCAATGCTTGTCTCACAATGCTGCTGTGCACATCCAACTTCGGAGACTGAAGGTAAATAGCCAGGAATACGCAAAAATATGACCAAACTCGTTTACAATAAATGACAGCTCCTATGCTTGATCTTCTTGAAAAGTTTAGTTTAAGTAGCTTACACTAAGACCTGTGCATTCGTCATGCCCTCCGCGTGTTTAGCGGAATTACAACATATTGTTACAACATGCATGCTCCTATACAAGAATTGACTTTTTAGCCCCGAAGCCAAATCTGATGCACTACTCCAACTCCCCATGACGTGCAGCACACGTCAATCGCTCATAACTGCAGCTCCCTAGATGCTCGTAATGATAGTAATAAAGCAGCGATGACGTGCAGTGCACGTCATGGGTAGTTGAGACACTGCTTGAAGCAGTTAGTCGAACACTTATGCAAGTACCCACATGACTCATAGGATCTCAAGAGGTTAATGCACAATTTCATTCATTGACCTCAGAACACTTTGAGTCAATTAACTTTCTGTGCCACTAGAACACACTAAAGCTGTTGTGTGAGTGTCAGATTGTAGGACACAAAGTATCACATATAACCCAGAACCTTTTCTCATATTGACAGTCATTGGTGAACTTAGCATTGCTCCGAACCTTATGAAATGAAAGTTTCTTATAATTATGAATATACATGTATTTTCGCATGTGAACTTTCAAGTGGTAAGTAAGTAAGTAAGTGTTTATTTCTGATACTGAAAATCATTAAATACATCAATATACAAGTCACAAATAAAGACCGGAGAAAAGGAAAATACTACATGGTTTCATTCATGACAACACACATCCAAGGTATGAATGAATGGAGTCTTCTGGCAGTTTTAACATTTGGGAGACACAAATGACCGCTACGTAACATTCGAGGAGGAATCAAATGATGCAATGGATGCTCCTCGTTTACTTCACATTTCTTGAAAACTGAAGATGCGCAGTCTTTCAGAACGACAGAAAACAAAGGAAACTTGTCACAGGTACAGTCTTTACCGCAAATCAGGCGGTGAGCACGATTATGAAATCTCTGTAATTTTATCTCGATACATTTTGAAAGCCAAGAGAACAGAGGAGCGGCATCGAGTAAAAGATTGCATATCAGTGAATTATACACAATGACAAGCTGGTCAGAAGAAACAAGGGGCTTTAACGTTAGAATTACGTACAGTCTTTGCGATGCAAGTTTCAACATTTCGCTGAAATGAAGATCCCATGTTAAATTCTTGCTCCAGTGAACACCCAAAATTTTCACGGTATCTGAAACCTTGATATTCGGATATATGATATCAAATTGTTCTCCATGACAGAAACTCATCTGCGAAGATTTCTCAAGATTTAGTTTCATCCCCTTGGCATTGATCCATTCCTGTACATGCCCCAGATTGTTCGGTATGAGATCGCGAGAAATTGGCTCAATAAGAGTAACATCATCAGCGTAAATAACCATGGATGATTTTGGTGACACACGCAAAGACCCCATGAAGGCAGCGAACAGAAAGGGACCTAAAATTGATCCTTGGGGTATTCCTAATGGTATTTTAGTAGTCGGACCATAAATACCATTCAATTTAAGACGTTGAGTGCGGTTGTCCAAATAACTTTGCAGCCATGTAATGAAACCTTGATTTATTGAAACTTTGGTGACAGACATTGGTTTCTAACTTTTTTATCTTCACTCATTCTAAATTCATTTCTTGCTAATTCTGCGCTCATGTTGAAAATTGTGGTGTTAACGCAAAATGTTAGCAAATTTGAGCCCTCGCAACGTCAAATGCACTTTTGCAGCTGAAATCACGAATTTTGATTGAAATGATTTTCTTCAATTTCACCATTTTTTTGGCCATGAATATCTTTAATGGTTGCGTAACTGGTTGAATACATTGAGAAGTTGCATAGGAGAAATGGAGAAGTTCGGTAAATGCATGGAAAAGTACCGAAACACATGTGGATGACTTTCCTTCGCTTCAAGAGTGCACCTCAAATGTGATTTTTAAACGGAATTCTACAGTTCCGACTACAGTCAATTGTGGTCAAGAAGGGTAAGGGTGACTAACAGAGACCAAGAAAATTCAATTGAAAGAGGGTGTTTGCATGCCTAAAGCTGTCATTGGTGCTTTTCCATGGAATTCTCTACTTGATGTCCAGCACAATGGGTGAACAATAGATTCACAGATTCAAGTACACTCTTTTTGAAATACAGACGCTTGAGACAAAATATTGGCAAAAGCTTCTCACTGAAAAGCTTGAAAATTTGCTATAACGATAGCGTACGACGGCCGGTTCGCTTTAAAGGGACCAGAGTGAAGATGCGACAGAGGGAAGAATCGGCCAGTTTTAAGGGGAGCGGTGTGATTATTTCATGATCGATTGTAACATCAAAAACTCCGAGTTGAATGAAATGCCCTCGTAGACAATAAGAGTCAAGGTAAAAAGGTGGAAATTTTTTGATTTCTAGTCCAACTACACCGTAGATCATCAAGTCCTATTTTAGTATGATTCTCAGTACTAAATTGAAGAGTGATAAAATTACCAAACTTAAGTTCACAGAAGTAATAAATGACTGTTACGTACTAATATGATGAAAAATCAATATCAATAAATGACGCGACACGAGGCCAAATTCAGTGAGTCCGTGTGCAGCTGGTACTGACGGCGCGGGCTTGGATCTGAATGGGTGCATTTTCGTGTGTCAAAAATGAAGGTTCGAAAATCTTTGATGTGATAGTCTAAAACTATGTAAATCAACACGCTAACAACGAATTTTGATATGACAACCACACCATTTCACGCAATTTTGATATTTCAAGCATTTAAGTTTTTAGAAGCGTCGGTCTGATGACAATATGTTTCTGTTTGATGAATTCAACCCTAGATTGTTAGAAATTAAACTTGTGCCTCTATATAACATTTTAGACTGCTCAATAAAGACTGTTCCGGGGAATCTTCACACCTACTAGCATATTCTAATGTAAATAAACCTATTTTGTATTAATAGAAATCCTTTGAATAAAAAGAAGTCCGTGTGTCAAAAAAAGATCATTCTGGATACAAAAAACATCTGCATCCAAAAAATACAGTTACAAAAACTTCCACTGCTTCTTGTTGAAGCAATCACAATCTGCATTAGGACTGTAGTGGCATGCTAGCTCGCGGTAAAATATTTGACCGTGTTCCAGTTCACATGATGACAATTCATTATCCCACTCATTGGTTTGAGATTCCTGAGCAAATTCTTCCATTGGTTAATCTCTCGTTGATGCACCTACAAAATGATAATGTCAAAAATTTCAAGAATAAATAATAATGCACACTTTATGATGATTACATATTGAATAAATAAATATTGATATATGACCTTTTGTATTCCTTCACATGTAACTTATCTTAATTCATTTAAACTGAATTGATTGACCAACTTTCCCCCTTTGAAGCTAATAAATGCAGACTAGAAAATATACGCTATATTCTATACAGTGTGCTACTCACCAATTTATGCAATATTTTCGTTTCGGAATCAGATAATATTGTAAGCAAGTTTTTGGCTGAATCAATATTTCTTCCCTGTGCCACATGATTGTCAGCCATCCGCTTGACGGTCGCGCCAATACCGTCGGCTGGTCCTTTGCCGTGATCCGAGTACAACCACCCAAATCGATCGATTCCATTGATCTGACATACGTGGGTCATTAGATATAATGTGTTCCGGTTTCGGTACTGGCTTGATGGCAAATCTGATACAACAATGAGCTGAAATACGAAAATAATTTTTAGTCTGATATCTATGATTTTTGTGCATTGTACCTTTCTGGTAGCCTCTATTAGAAGTACCAACCCAACCTTATTAATTTATTATCTATTAATATTTCCAAAAATTAGCGTGTCTAACAATTTGCTTCAAATCGCATATAAATGCAGGTATGAACTTGCAGCCGTCTCTCTATAGAGTATATCGTTCATAATTTACATCATGAAATGTCTGATAAGAAAATATTGAAAGAACTTTATTCATGTTTTCACTGATGCGGCGTCCACGACGCTGTAAATTGAAAGTTATAAATTTTAATATCAAATTATAACCCCATTTTTGTTAACAAATTGTTTAGAGCCTCATTTTACAGAAGTCAAGAAAGAATTTTACGTGAAGTTTTCTTACTTTTTTACTGAATCGACAGATAAATCAATGAGTATTGCGTTGACATGCGCTGCGATCGCATCCGCAGATTTTCTTTTGTCATCTGATAATGTAACAAAGCCATTTGTTGGAGATCCAGGTCTGTAACGTACACCTTGATGAATCGTAACTTGCGACCTGTTGCCAAAGTGAGCAGCCTGAACCTCTTCACCACGCTTGCAAGAATAATTTTCAGAAAAGTCTATGTGAATCAATAATTCATCTTGTTTCAAATTTTCTTTAACTCCACGAATTTCGCTGAACGGATGTCTTATTTTGAATTCATACATTGCGTGTGCCTTCAAATCATTCTCAAATCGTTGCACCAGACCAACAGCGCTATCCAACTTCTGAAACGTTCAAAATGGCCTATGGTTTGTTTGCTTATTGCATACACGCACATGTGGATTGTGAAGTTTAGTCTATGATAGAGAATAGAAATTGTCTACATTGATCAAATAGACAATTAATGCAATTTTAATCAAATATGGGTTGATTGAATGTATTATAATCGTACAAAAGTATATTTCAAGCGATAGCTGATGTATACTTTAAGAGAGAAAAGTCTCACCGAAACACATCTTGTTGAAGAATAATTGTTTTCATCGATGATTTTATCCCAACGAAAATATTTCACAACAGATGACCTGATCTTTGATGCATCTACCGCAGACAACTCTTGACAATTTTCACATTTGCCTTCACACCATTTCAGGTCATTGATGGAACAAAGAACTTGTGATAATATGATCGATATATCTCGGAAAGAAACCATGTTGTTGACGAGAAGGGCATCAGTCATAAGCTGAAAACATGAATCAGATAAAGCAAGGAAGATTGCATACACATTACACATGTGTATTAGGTATCCCTTAATGTTGCATTGCAGCATAAGCAGTGGATGTAAGATACCGTAGTGAAGGTTGAAAACGTACAAATTACACATGCACAAATATGACATCAGTCGCAATAAGTACGATGATTTGATTAGGAAAATGTATATGGATAAAATCAGGAGTTTAAGATCAAAAAACATATTCAAAATTGTCTCTACATATGCAGAATTCAAATCTTGATTACTCCTAATGAATTACAGATGCGGGTCGTTAATGCGCATTATTATTGACTTATTGACAATAGCTTTTGCAAAAATATAGAATAAGGGTTACATGTACAATTGCCGATAGATATTTTCATTATAAATTCATTCACATGTAGGCCTACTGGCCCCAATATCTACGGAATATATTCTACACAAGCATATAAATATGTAGTATTAGTATGCATGCGTGATCCAAGAAATTTATAATTGACATAAGCTCTTGCACATACGACTCACTTCTCATAAAACTTACAGCGTGTAATACAAACAGGCTACTCCTTATTGAGTATGGATAAAATCAATCGCGAACTAGATATATGACATTTAATTAAGCTTATTGATTTTTATGAAATTTAATAGCCCGCAGAAGCAGAGTGCCTGTATTTAACCTAATTAATAGTATAATAAGGTGAACATATTAAGATAGTTTAATATGTCTAAATGCATTTATGATATGATATGTAACATACGTATGAATTACCGATATACAAGACAGATTATCAACAATAGACACATTGTGCTACAGATTACCTGCAAATTCGAGCATTTGATACACAAGCATTGTTCTCTATCGTTTTTTCGAGGTCACAATACCCAGAATGGTTTGTATTTGTAGAAAGTCGTCCTGCCAATCTGAAGATCATTAGACTCCACTAAGAACTTTTCGTATAACAAATCTTGTGAAAAATGCATGTAACGCTTCTGCATTTTCAGTTTCTTTTTCGTTACAGTCTCTTTCTTGCCCGCTGTCATGCGACTATTGTCGTCTCGACAATAAAACTCGCTGATTCTTTTTTCTGTAATCTTCTGCTTTTTCTATGCAGTGGAGCGGTGTTCACTTTCTTGATGAGATTGACGTAGCGCTTTATTGGCGATTCTGGTTGTGCGTTGAAAGTGTTTCTTCATACCTCGATACCTCTGAGAAACCCTCCTGTCAGTTTCGATTAGAATCTTCTTCCTTCCGTTATTCAAATCGTGCAACATGGATAAATGCGCTTGCAAACTGACTCGTGTTTGTAATCGGTTCTTCATGATATCACTGACCATTCTACTCGTAGAAGGCATTGCATCGTGTGTAGGTTCGCGAGACTCATTGGAGAGATTGCAACCTTCGTATCTCTTCTTCAGATTTGCAAAGCGCTTCGAAAGTCGCCAAAGAGCTTTCTTTTTCAGATGATTTTCTTTTCGAAGACTGCAGATCTGTACTCTTCTTTCCTGGCATGACAATATCGGTGCCAGCATGAACCAGACTGAAGTGGTACATCTGCATCCATTTCTATTTCTATAGCCATGAATTCATATTCACATTCTTCACATATTTTCATTGTATGCATTCTATTGTCATCAGACCGACGCTTAGTGTCATGATGACATATTGTGCTGTATTTTGCTCTAAAAATTGTTTTATCATATACTTATAGGTCATATTAGGTCATTATAGGTCATACTTATAGGTCACATTATAGGTCATTATAGGTCATACTTATACTTCAGTCACTGAACTTCAAAATCATGCAGGAATCATGCAAATCATAAGGTTTGCAAATATTCCTCCTATACTACCAAGCATACATTGACAAAGACGCGTCGGTCTGATGACATTTGTGGTGGATTTAATTGATACTTTTGCTTCCCTTTATTCTATGGATTTGTATCACTTAATCTCAGAATCCTAGGATTTTTACTCAATGATCTGTGACCTTGGGCGATGCTTATGACACATTTAGAACATGAATAAAGTTTTTTGATGTCCGAAAAAATGCGTCGGTCTGATGACATCAGAATTTTTGGAAACATCAAAAACATCGGTTTAGTCAATTATATGACTTTCAGGCACAAAAAAACGTCATCAAAATAAAGTTCAGTGTCCTGATGATCAAACTCGGGCGCTCGCTTTGTCAAAAATCGGTAATACACTGGACAATTCGTTGCATGATTAACCCTCTAAAGACGGACAGGGCCTTTGAGGCCCTATTTTATTTTCAAACTTGGATATCTCAAAAACTGTTTGAGATATATCGATGAAACTTCGTGACATCTTCAAGTTCTTTATTGGCTTCCATTGCATATCATTGTTTTGATATTTGCAATAATTTCATCGATGCTACTTTCGTTTTAAAAAAAACTTGAGGCCCTGTCTCATTTTTCGCTAAAATTAATGCTATATTCTTATCAATTAATATACTTTGATGTAGCTGATATAATAGTGAGCATTTAGCGTTTAAATGCAATCCATTATTAGGCAAAGTATTTTATTTGAACTCCATGGGAGCAACTGTTTATTATCTCGAAAGTTAGGCCTATAGGCATACGCTGGCTAGATTGATGTATTCACCTATTCCTTTTTCCATATCGATGATAACTTGATACACGAGACATGTCTACGCGGAAAAGCCGGTGTGGAGGAGACAATAAGCAAGTTTCCGATTGGTTCCTGGTCATCACTCGCGTCACTATCATGTGACTGCTGCAAGTTCTCACGGACATGCGAGCATTTTCCTTGTCGAGTTTAGTTAGACAATATGCATCGGAGTCAACGGCAAGCTGCGGCAACTGCTTACAGAGCAATTTGGAACATTTCGACTACTGGTTTGGATTCCGACGGAAATGTATCATCGAATGATGATTATGACGACGACGAAGACGATGCCGTTCTTTCTGACATCGATTCCAACAGCGATCCCCATGAGAATGGGCCTATTCAATCAATTTTTACGTCCCATGACACGTCAGCTATGCCTTCAACCTCCAGTGTGCCCCAACTGAATATGTTTCTCGGAATGGTGAAAGATGGAATGCAGTTCCCGACATTCGATTTAGAAATGCTCAAACACGTCAATGGAACAGACTTCTTAGAGAGTCGCAAGGACCAACTCGTCAGGCTATTCAATCAGGTTGTGGTGAAAGTCCAGCAGATGCTTTTAAGATTTTTTTATCTACATCAGTTATCGACGAAATAGTTCTCCACACTAATTCTGAAGCTCGTCGACGATTGAGCGGTGCGGATTGGAATGAAACAAATCGAGGTGTGTTTCATAGGTTTACTACTGCTGTCTGGTGTGTACCAAGCAAAAAATGAGCTATGTACAATAAAATCCGCCAGTACTTCGTGCCAATGACACTTCTATGGGGCCCATAGAAGTGTCAGTGGCACGAAGTACCGGCGGATTTCATTGTACATAGCTAACTTTTGTTTTTATTGAGCCATTAAAGTCTTCAAGAAGCGATCCAACCTGTTTTCAACAACGATGACAATTATAAACACGTTTCTGTTTTTGGCGATCAACTCGAAAAAATGAGCCTATAGCCGAGTTATGGAGCAAAGATGATGGGAGTGCTTTCTTTGCACAGAGTATGTCCAGAGATCGTTTTAAAAGTATTCTAAGATTTATTAGATTCGACGATCGAAATACGAGAACTGAAAGGTCTACAAATGACAAACTAGCTCCTCTGCGATCAGTACTGAATTCATTCATAATCAAATGTCGCAGCTCTTATAAAGCTGGGATTGATGTCACGATTGATGAGCAGTTGATGACGTTACGCGGCCGATGCCCGTTCAAAATGTATCTACCGGATAAAACTGGCAACTTGGAAGTCTATACTGGAAAACGAGGATCATCTCGTGAGGTCGGACAAAGCAGCAGAGTTGTACTTGAATTGACAGATTACATCTCCAATTCTGGCATAAATGTGACCGGAGATAACTTTTTTACCAGTCTGCCTTTAGTTAGGACATTACTGGGAAGAAATTTAACTTACAATGGTACAATCCGTAAGAATAAAGCTGACATACCTCCTGAGTTGCTACCCAATCCACAGAGACAGGTTGAGTCAAGTATTTTTGCATTTCAACGAAACTGTACGATGGTATCAAATGTACTTAAAAGGAACAAAGCAGTCATTCTTCTTTCTAGTGGACATGATGATTCTTCTTGTGATTCGTCCTCTCCGTTGAAGCCCAATATGATTCTAGACTACAATAGCACAAAAGGTGGGGTGGATACGCTTGACCAAATGGTTCGTCAATATTCCTGCAAGCGCAAGACTCGACGTTGGCCCCTGGCCTTATTCATGAACATATTAGATATTGCATCATATAATGCATACGTAATTTTTCTGTCTATTCATCCTTCATACAAAAACAATGCTCCAAACCGACGCCGACAATTTATTATCGAAATGGGAAAACAATTGATTGCAGAATATACATGTAGGCTTCGGCCAACAAATGAACCAATGATGCATGAATCAACTCAAGAACTGTTATCTCCTCGTCGCCGTTGCCGCTACTGCCCATATGCAAGACACCGAAAATCAACAATGTCATGCATTGTTTGCAGGAACCCAATCTGTAAGACACATGGCAATCTGATTTGCTTGCAGATGGCAGAAATAACTAACCGTTTTTCTTGTAAGACCTCCCACTCGTTTTGCGCTTTTATAGATACGCTTTCATAGAATGTCATCCACAATAATATACCGGTATGAGTTCTAGTAAATGATGGTTTTGTATCATTGTTGAAATTGTCTACACTGGATCTAACTAGGGACCTGATGGGTACATGTACAACAGACAAATAGTGTGAGAAAAAGGGATTATGAAGTTTAGCATGAGAAGTAGGCCTATCTAAAAACGGAGTAAAAAGATTGAACCCAAATATTTTAAAAGATGACTTGATAGAGCAAAGTTGTTGTGATTTTCGAACTTGATGGATGTAAATTGATCAGAAACAGTACAATGTCTGCATTGAAAGCGACGATAAACAGCTTTTTACAAATAGCCGATTTTACCATATTTCCCATTTTTTGGAGACAGTTCAAAAATTTATCTGACTCTACCTCAAGAACTTCACTAGTTAGAGAAAAGGGAACACTTCTACTGAAATTAGCAAACGCCAATTGACCAGAAACAGTTTAGAAATCACCGTCACCAAAAATAAGTATGCTTTTGTAGAACATTTTTTACCAATAGGGCCTCGGAGGCCCTGTCCGTCTTTAACGAAAGTTTTTTCTCCGTCTTTAGAGGGTTAAAGGCGTATGAGCAGTGGAAAGCTAAAAAATGTGTTTTTTCCCAATTTTAACGGGTATATTCAATAGAAGATAGCACGAGATGGAGATCTAGATAATTGCCCAGTATACTACGATATACTATCTCAGTATAGAATGCAAAAGTTACAGGAATACGAGTTGAATATTCAATCTAGAAGACGGTGGAACGAAAATTCTCGAAAATGCACCTTTCTGGCGGATTTCCCCGAATAAGTCTTTTTGTTCCCAGCTGAGAGTGCCTCGTAGATGATGTGACAAATATCGACTGTAGGAAGGATAAAAGGGCGACTGTTGGAAGAATGGCGACCACGCCGCCAATGAGCTAGTCTACACCATTGTTCATAGTTCCTACACCAAAATCGTCACTCGGGTCACTTCTGTCTCAAGTAGCGAGTGGTCGCAACTGGAGATGACGGCTTGCTGTGTTCCAGAATATATAAGTGGGTGCAGTGAACAATAAATGTTCCTGCAAACCAACCTGTGTCATTTTGATGATATTCTCTTAATAAACCCAAGACATCAATTTGGATCGAAAGCATCCTCACCGATAGCGCTTTGAGTCCTGCCAATATCTATCATTTTCTCCGACTGTACTTTGAGCTATGTGAACGCTTGCCATCATCTTTGACTGCGCTTTGAGTCTTGTGCATATTTCATTGATCCACATGTAGTTGTACTTGATTACCAAAGCAGTTCTTAGATGGAGGCACGTGCATGTACAGCCATGACCAAAAGTCACCGGACATAGACACTTTTATGGATATTAGTTGAAGTATTCAATGCATCGTTTCGATATTCAAGAATAAAATGCTTGTAAAATTTAAACAACTACTTCAACTGAAGAAATACTTCAGATAATATCCATAAAGGTGTCTTTGTCCACTGGCTTTTGGCCATAACTGAATATGTGATATAGCGGATGTGTTAGTTGATATAGATGTGTCGGATAGATATTACATATTATCAGTGGCGTCTTCTCCCTACCTGCGAGGCCTTCGGCGCATCCTAAATAATAATTTACCAGCATTTATAAAAATGAAAAGTGTCATCATTCATTATATTTCAATTAAATTCGATAGCTTCTTGTGGTAGCTGTCCGCCTCGAAATCAAACGCTCAACCTTAGAATGAACAGTTTTGCTGCGTGCGCACGAACTACAGCTGTTTTCTTCTAACGATTAGACACACATGCTTGTCGTGTGTTCAGACGGAGCGAAAGACAGTTGTGTGCGTCTGAGGCATTATTTCCCGATAGACATAATGCTTTGCCTTCTCCAATTTTTACAATGAAATTCTCCGTTATTCTTGATCGAGGCTCGGTACCTAAATATAGAAAGGGAAGCGCAACCCAATTGTTCCTGTCCTTAGTTTCTCGTCGGAGAGGCCATTACGTCAACAATAGCAGCTGACTGACGTTCAGATAAGACTGTGATCAGATGATGAGCGTTCGCCAATGAGTGCAGAGTAATGCATTTGACTCAAACACCCAGATTCCGTAGAATTCCATGATTTGTTTTTGCGTGGTTGATGTGACGCTATGTTTAGTACTGCAGATGAGATCATAATCACGCCTTTCGTCCGAAGGGAATATACTGAAAAGATGACAGTCGTCAAGCAAGGTGGGCCAACACCTGATTTAAAAATTGAAAGTACTCACAGAGAAAGAAATAAGAAATGCACAAGACATTTGCATCAAAGTTCAAACACATGAGTGGCTGACCAGCCGTGAGAAACGCAAGGAATTGTTTCCCTTCCTCCTTTTTTCTCGAGAAAATGTGGTCTGGACAGACAGATGATATAGTAATCTCAGCTCCTTGAGTAAGGCGGTTAGGCGACATGAGCAATCACTTCTCATGTGCACATTCACTTGGCATTGAAAAATGATCGGGAAGTTGTTATTAAAAATTCATCTTTTATGAAAATCAATGTCATAACATTAAAAAAGTCTAGTATAGAAATAGTATTCCAATGCCGAGCGAAGGCCTGTGGTCAGGCAGCACGCGACGCCACTGGTATATTATATTGTAGATTATATATAGTATAGATCTTATATAGATGTGCGTATATAAGATTGTCCGATTATTAATTCGGCAATAGATGTGCCGTATTGCATCTTTTTGCATTAAATGAGTACGAATTAAGTACTGTGCTTTCTAACCCAAAGAGTTCTAAACTAAGTACTTATATTTCCGAACTCGAAGAGTACTAGACTCTAGTACTCTTTCCAGAACTCATTTGGGACTTTTTGAACAACAGTGTAGCAAAACAAAATGCCAAAAGTTGGATGTCTGTGTTTGCTTCAAAAAGCAAACGACCATCTCCAATATTTGACACTTTCTAGCGTGATGTTGAAGCAACATCAACATTCGAGGGAGAGGACATTCGTATTCATAATATTATCTTGTCGAAATGTGCTGTCACCTTCAAGTTGATTCAGCAGAATAATTTCTTGATGAATTCGTGATATATCATCAAATTTTGTGATTGAAGTTTCAGAAATGCCAACATTGAGTTATTCTAGGTGATGGAAATGAAAACAGACGTCTGTTCAAACACCAAACTTTGCTAATACATGTAGTTCTTGTTCAAACCTCATTTTCATTTGTATATGTCTACGTTGAATCATATTTTGTTTAACTGAGAACGTGAATTTCACATTTAATGGACATAATGTCGAATATTTACTCGATGAGAAAATCTTCCAATCAAAGAATGTTGCGTTCAAACCTTTTTATGAACATTCAAACGCTGACTCCAATGTCCAAGAATGGACCACTTTGAGTTTTTGAGCTAACCCATTAATGCCTGGAAAGAAAGTTCTCTCATTTTTCCTGATTTTTATACTAGAAACCACAGAATTAAATATTTTGTGTATCTGCTTCGGTTTGCTAGAAGTGTGATTAACACGAAATCGACGGCACATCGAGGAACTTACTAAGTGGGCAAAAAGGAATTACTAATACCTTTCAGAGATAGGAAAAAAGTCGTGCGTCGCTTGCGGATTACTGTGAATTCTATCAAAGTGCTTCGATTGCCTCAATTCCTTCGGATTCGAAGAATTCAGATCATTGCGCAAAAGTTTTCTCGATAATGTTGGCCCTTTTGATCATTATTAAAAAAAGTAGCAGGCATACGAAAATTAGTTCACTTGATGTTTTCACATCCTCTCCTCGGCATTGCTCACTGTATAGTGCATCCACTGAATCGAATGTTAGCCAAGCCAGGCATCGATGTGTGTTTTGGTGTGTGCGAAGTGATATCACAGCACGCACGTATCTCTCACTGGCTCTAGTGTCCTCTGCTGACAGCTTATTGTTTGCCATTTCCAATAGCAAGCGATACACGAATTATCCATTCGAGAAGGAGCAAGTTGTCTAATTCTGTGATATGCCATTTCGATGTTAAGGCTAGATGCGATTCCTCCATTCCAGGAAACCGAAGCCGCGCAGATGAATCTAATTCTGTGCTAGAAACACATTATATAGAACATTTCATCATAGATTGTCGATTCTTGATTTGAGACATTATAACATAGAAATCGGACCAGTGGATTGTAGTCTGCCATAGGCAGAACCATGTACAAAATTGAACTCTTTCACTTGTCAACTATATTGTCAGTGCACACATTGCTGAGTGATGAAACCGGGAAATGCATCATGTGAATCAAACACGTTGTGTGTGCACTGTGCATGGACACTGCATGCATATTGTGTCTGCTTGTGCGAGCATTTTGCAGGTTTACCGCATGGTACGTGCACGTGTGCAAGATGTTTGTGCTGCATGATATGCATGCGTATGCCAATACATTATCAAAGATTCATGGGTAAGGGTGATCTATCGACCCTTTGCACAATTTGACACTTAATACTTCAGGTGAGTTGCATGGCTGTAGATCGACTTGCTGAGTCAGCGTCAAAGTGTCATTTTCATGAGGTCAACAATCTAAAAAATGTAGTCCTACACGCACTGTATGCAGACTCTAATAGTTTTAGTAAAGAACCATAGTCATGACAAACGTTTTTATATTTAGGTTTACATAAAAGGAAGCAAAAAAACTACTTAAAGTAAATTTAATACTTAATTCAGTCTTTGCCATGAGATTCATGTTAACTAATGGGACTGCACAATCACATCGAAATATAAATGCACAAGATGGATCGATATTTCTTAAGTTGCGCACAGAGAATGGGGGCAGCACAATGGAACGATGGCGTTTTACAATCATGACTGTGATTAGTAAAATATAAAGTGATTTGAATAGAAGTACAAAGAACATAAATTTCTGAAGTAGGCTACATTATTAGGATTATTTAGTAGTTTCAGTTAAAGATAAAAGTTTCCCAATCATTATGTCTTGGATGGAAGATACTTAGAAAAAAAGAATGGTAGGAAGAAAATGATCTTTTATCATAGCTTCAGCACTGTCAAATGATTACACTTTGCTGTAATAATTCATATTATGTAAATTATGATCGTGTAAATTAGTACTGCAGATATGGATGCTTGAAGCATTAGGCTGCATTATCATAATTACTTTCTCGTCCGTCTGTCTGTACTCTTATCTGCCTAGCGTGGGCTATATTCCATAGCAACTTTGAAATGCTGCTGCAAGTTTCAAAAGGTAAGTATGAGCTCTTTTTTCAAGTTTAAGTAACTTTTGCATAATTCGTTAAGATTTGGAGCACTTGATTGATTTATGTCATTTCGAAATGACACCAATATAATCCAAGATTATTGTTGCTATCTTGTTATTGGTCATCCAAAAATGGTGGCAAAAGTTGACAAATAAGTGGATCTGCAAGCCAAGAAACTTGCTCTGAATCTGATTTCAATGCTACTGTATATTCTAAAGCACCAAAAAGAAGAAGACGAGGTAAAGAGCTCTTTGGACACAAAAGCATTACACAAAAGCAGCACAATGGGTTGATGATGGATAATTTGAAGCATGTAGGCCAACGTAATAAGCCTTTTCTGACTTATCTCAGAAGCTGAATCACCATGATGACATTCGCATTATACCTGCGAATAAAATTACTTGCTTTATAAATAAAATCTTAAAAAATTATTAATATAAATGCTTCATATTAATAAAGCATCGTCTATGAAGTATTAGTTGACACTTTCATCAACAAGTGCACCTACATAGTATTCTACACAGCCTTTCTGCATGAATCATTTCAGCTGAAAGATGTTGAACGGTGATACACAAAAATAAAGTAACCATTTTGTACGAAGTTTGATTTCACAGATATTTGATCAGTCCCAAATTAGTCTCTGTTTCTTACTTCAGTCTTCATTGTAGCAGTTCAAATAGTCAGCTATATTCAAGCACTGTGCACTTTGGAGTCACTGATCGTCAGACAGCTGTCACGAGGTTGCTCCGTACACTACTTGCCAAATAAATCCAATTAAGTGACAGATAATCGAAATATACTTAACTGAATCAACAAAAGGATCTTTCAAAATCAACAAACTGCTCAATGCACATTATAGCAAATCAGGTGACTTTAATTGAAATTCTAAAAATAGTTATAGCAGAACGCATGAAATCATCCGCCAAGGGATTGTCAATAAAACATTGAAAGAAAAGATATTATTTTCACGAATGCCATTTTCATGCGTAGTCTATTTAATGCTCATTTTTCCAGCAATACGGCGTAGAATTTCGGATGGATGCCTATTAGGGATTGTCACCCAGGTGATATACATATGTATGCACTTTGCATTATAAAAGTCACTGGTCGGCTTGCTGAAAATTCAAGCAAGTTTCCTGCGCACTGACACGAAGACTCACTATTGTAGTATATAGAAGAAAGTTCATTTTACTTCGATCACTGTTGTTCCCACGGTCAGCATTTATGTGAATTACAGCGATATTTCAAAGTTTTCTGCTGATGAAAGTATGAGTAATGATGTTTCTGATGGAGATCTGTCTTCTACATTTCCTTTCGTGTGTGTATTAACAACAATGAAATTAAATAAACGATGGATCAAATTGCCATGCAAAAGATGTGCGGCTGGTAGGATTCGAACCTACGACTACGGTTAACTAGACCTGTGCTCTACCAACTGAGCTACGATCCACTTACGCGACTCTGTCAATTGGCAGGATCAAACCCTCACCACCAAGGTTGTCAAGGCAATAATCATCAATGAATAAATAACACGTCACAATTGTGACCGCCAACATTAAGGCAAGGAGCGGGGATCGATTGTCCACCAAAGCATCTTAAACCATGTCGTGAACGCAGTTAAGAACAATTAATAAACGATAGATCAAATTGCCATGCAAAAGATGTGCAGCTGGTAGGATTAAAGCAGCCGAGGTTAACTAGACCTGTTCTCTAACCAACTGAGCTACGAGCCACTTACGCGACTCTGTCAGTTTGCAGGATCAAAAGGATATAAAAATTTGTGACTCAGTGAGTCTCTCCGATGTAACCTTCTTGTAACCTTCAGAGTCGTATTCGTATATAATAGAAGAACATTCTTCAAATAGAATTCCGTCTTTGTATTAACATGTGTGCTGTGTTTTGTTAGGTTTCACGGCGACAGGTTCTAGGCAGTTTTTGAAAAAATCCATTCGTATTTCGGAATTTTATTTTCATGATCTTCGTCAGCATAATTCCTACTGCGAAATATTTAAATCTACATTTCTCCTGCTATGCGTTCACCCTCTAAAATGCTAGTTTGGACGTCAATTGAATAATTGATAATCTAGTACCTTAATACATGAATGGGTGGATGAGGATAGACTATCACCATATCTGTATTTGAATGCCTCACCTGGGATAGACGGCCGGATGATGTCAGAATATGTTTAAGTGAGTAATGAACATGCTGCACAATAATCATTCTTTAGATGAGGAAAATATCAGCATGAACATTCGTTTTTCATAATTCGCAGATCGAAGAAGTGGAAACATCATGCATGTTTTGGAATAAATCCATTTCCGCTAAATGTCCCATTTTGTGGGACGTTTACTTCAAAGCATTTTTCTTCCCTTTGATCAAAAAAATATTGTCCATTTTTCTTCAACAGTGGACCCCGGAGCCATATATTTCTATTCTACTTGTTGTGCTGCATCAGCCGCTCCTGCCGCCCGTGCAAAATCATCATTTCTGACAGTGAATCTGCATGTGTGATTTCATTTCAATTGAATCAGTAGAAGTATGCCAGATAGGCCAAGGGGTCCACTGGACCCCCCCCCTCAGGTCTCAGAGGGTGTAGAAATTCCATCACAAAATTTTTGTAATTAGATGAAAAATGATTTCGAACATGTCCACGATGGTGTATAAAGAGTGAAAGTCATTTATTCATTGTTTGCATCATGCTCGTAGATGTGCAATGTGTTGGAAGATCGCAAAATGTGAATATTTTGCTTTCGCACATGATCTCGCGTGACTGGTTGGCCTATATGAACAACTCGACATAAATCCATGTCCGAAATGAAAGCTATCATTATATTCATAGTTGAGCACCAAAAACTGATTGATGACAAACTTTTCACAGCAGTAATGATAAGTTTGAGATCTCCACAGCTGTTTTTGGTTCTAGAAGTACAGCAATTTTGACTCATTTTGGCTCTATTTCTGATAGCTTTGGATAAATTTGAAGGAATGTACAAATGGAAAGGATTAGCTGCATGAATTAAATCAATTTCATCAAAATCAACTATCTGAGGCTTTATGGTGACACAAAATATCGTAAAGCCGCCTCCTAGTACAAATGATGCTGTACTAAATGTGGTTGACTTCCAAAAACACCATATTTTCGCACGTGTTTACTGAGAAGGCTGAAAGTCACTCAAGGGATTCGTTATACCGACCTGCTACACCGGCAAACATCATTGTTTTACTTAAAATCAACTTTCCTAATGATTTGATATCGATTTAAGCAAGTAAACTAAGAATTTGTGAAAGGAGTCCCACTCAGGCCTCAGAGGGTGTGAAAAAGCCCAGGTCTTTAACCGTTTACTGTGCGTTATAATGAACCGACTGTCTAAAGGTTTGTCTGCGTCCAGAACTTTAATTCTCTGACATTCTGGCATGCGGTTGTGTATTGTCTCATGTCCTGCGGTAGCTTGTTTTACCGATCATTTTTGTCGCGATTACCTGGTTCTTCATGCAAGTATTCGAAATAATTCGACTCGCCAGGATTTGGTCTATTTGCATCTTAATTGTATTGTAAACCATAGCCGTTTTTTGGTAGATTTATTAGTGTTCAATGTTTAAAGTGTGAAATTCGCTCACTTCATTTAAGAGTACTCATTTAATTTTCATCATAAGAAAGATGCTTAGGGATGAGTTTGATCCATTTGTAATTTGCTTTATCCGAAATAATTTAAAATGCAGCTATCAAAGATTCAAATGGAAGAACATTGTTAGTAGTGTAAGACCAGTTCTAAGTGGTGTGCCCCAAGGGTCATCATTAGAGCCTCTGCTTTATGTCAGGCTTCGTGTGAGATGATGATAATGACTGCATTATTGTGAAATATTATGCTGTGTTACGTAATGTAGAGCGGCAAATGTAACTGATAATAGGGGCGGCTTGTCCGCTCTATATTCAATGTTCAATTCATTTTATCTTTCAAGCTATTTTTGACTATTGCAAGTGATGACTCTCATCCATTGCTTAACCATGTTCCTCGAATTATGTCTATTATGTCTCGTTCAAATCGATGCGAAATTCCTTTGTGTTCAATTACAGCTCCTTCGAAATGTTTTCTCTTTTCTATGTGCAAACTGGCCAATAGTGGTTTCAGCATCTTTCAGTGAATATGATGATGCTTACCTGTTTTTATTGTTATGCTAATTTCTCTGTCTGAAAAGTCTGTTGAATCTTTCACTCCTCACGCTTTCTACATGTAATACTGAGGAGATTTGAAGAAGTAAACGTCATTTATTATAATTATGTTAGTAAGACATGTATTTAATTGCATTATGTAACTGACCTTCTGGTTATATTGTATCCACTCACTATGGATGATAATTGACATCTGTATACATCGGCTTTGATGACATGGCAAAACAATTACGGCAATGTAAAATAGACCAAAGAACAAAAATAATAATCAATCTAGGCAATGTATAGCAATGTGCGGGAATCCAGGCAGGAGCAGTCTCAGTAGCGGACTTTTGGGGAAATCAAAGACTCGTTTTGGGAATTATCATTTATTGTCACTTTTGAAACCACTATCATTTAAGCATTGCATATGTTGCTGTATACATATAACAATTGCATACTTGCATTCATGGATGGATGAACATGTTAATTATGGCTTCATATTTGTCAACAGACTGGTATCACCATTATTTTCAGAGCTTCGCCGCTGACCAGTCTAATCGGTGCATCTATAGAGAGTGTGGCTGACAAAAAGGACAGTCCAGTTCCGTAATTGAGATGATAACTAGGGGACGAATGCATTCATGAGGTTACCTGGGTCAGTGAATCAGTCATGAAGCAGTAATGAAGGCAGTATAGTGCAGTAAAGGCCACTGACAAGATAATGGACTGACCTTATCAGAAAATGCACTATGGACACTAAGAAGGTCGCTTGTCAGTACAAAAAGATATCAAATGAATTAACAATTTTGTTTACAAATTTGTTATTTATTCATTTTCGTGATTAAGTATGGAGTCCCGACAGACTATCCTAGCCAATGTGACTACAGTCTCTGGTCACTACGTACGTGTATACGACACAAATATTTCGCATTTATGTGCATCTTTTTGACAATATTAGACAGACCAAAAGTCAACCCGGCCGTTGTCAGGCAATTAGAAATCTCTCTATATTTACGTATAGTTATCGAATAGGAAAGAATCTTAAATTGGAATTCTCAAAAACTGGAAACTTGCACTGCCATCGTTATCACTATATGTTCAACTGTGACTTCAAAATATAACATATTACTCCTGGAGAGACAATCATTTCTTCACTTGACGCCTAAGAATCCCCCGACTTTGCGGTGTTGCTTTAGCTTGGAGGAGATACCGAGACAGCGACAGTTGTTCATCAGGATAAATAATTTGCTTGCCTCACACACACTTCGGGTCTACATATAGGCCGATGTAGGTTGCAGTTTAGATTCCTATCAAATGAGAAGACTCTGACTCCGCATACCTTAACATCACTTGAATACACATTCGAGTTGATAGTAAAGATTTCTCGGCCCATGGGCCCAAGTTCTTGTTCCGCGCTCATGCCACAGGCCCATAGGCCCTACCATAGATCCGTCGTCCCCACATAAGGCAAGTGACGAAAGTCTTGAGAGTCTGACGGCGAAGGGGGAGAATGCCACCACAAAAACTGCTCAGCATGTATTGCAACTGATCTTTGTAATGTCGATCATTATCAATATCTATTGATTATTGATCGATCTATGAATTCACCAGTCCCAGATAATGACTTTATGCGTTTGATTGCTAATATTGCTGTTTTCAGAATCATGGGAAACACAGCCAAAGAAGTTCAGTGTATGAGACCGATGAGTACCATGTATGCCCGACAAGCTCAATTCACTCATATTACACATTGTTGAGATTTTCTTTAACTTTAATATCTGAAAACCATCGATCATCGCGCTGGGGTCTGTTCAAGTTAATACATTGATCTGACATACACGGATTCTCAAGCGTGTACGAGAATTTTTAGAAACAATGCACTTGTGTTGGCTACAATTGCTGCCTAAATTTCGTGCCCATTTCGAGTTTACAGTGCATGGTACAGGCTATAGCTTTAAAAGTTGCCCCAAAAAGTTCAATTTAAAATTTACATTTGCAAGCACGTTTACCCCTTTGTGCATCGATTCAACAAACGGTTCACGCATATTTCTTGTTCATGGATCAGTCTTCACGGCGTGGACTATACAGCAAGGATTCGATTCAGATGATGAGTAGTAAAATTTGCATGATTGACCTTTTGCTTCTGTTATCATTTGTTCCAACAAGACAGTACATGCCACCAGTGTGCTTTAAGCTCACTATATTTACAGCGCATCTCATTATTGTGCATTCGCCATGATGCTGAAATTATTTAATTTCAATCAATTTTTCAGACACAGTTATATTGGTTGATTTTGATTTTATGTCGGTGCTTCCTTCTGACGTCATGTCGTATTTTGCATTTTTGTTCATGATGCATTCTTTTTTTGATACAATTTATGCCATTTCATTATTCTTGACGGTGTCCTTCTTAAGTACAGTTCACTGCTACCAATGAAGCAGGCTAATTTTTTTCGCTTCAACAATAGACTTCAATACCGTCACCGATGGACTATCATTATAAATACGAATGAAAAGAGGTTGTATCATAGACACATCACACGACACTTGTGGTGAAGATGGCTGCTCCGGTTGAGGTGTTTTCTAGCGCGAAAAGTCGAGTACTTTTAGTCAGTCTTTTCTCAGTAATCGTCATATTTCTTATCTCTATTCAAATTGGAGCATTTTCTGTGCAATCTTTGTTGCTCCATGAGAATATCACAGTCAGTGAATATACTGCTGCGCTCTCAGAACCGTTTTCAAACTTGGAATATGAGCTCATCGTTGGTGTTCCGATATTTTTGCCACCTCTTGCAACCGTGTCTGGCGGTATTTTAACTGATTACTTTGGAGTGCCTGTTTGTGCAGTCATCAGCAGTGTGCTTTTTGTCTTCGGTGCTATCATTCGTGCAATTGGAGCTCAAATATCATTCATACATCCATTTGCAGTGTCACTGCTTATTTCTGGACAAGTTGCATTTGAGGCTGGATTCTTTGTCATAGTTTTTTTCCAGCCACATGGAAGTCAATTGTAGCCGGAATTCTGAGCACTGCCGGAAGGGTTTCAGCGTTAATTGTTGGAATTGCCGTGCCTCGATTTGCTCTGCTGATAAGCGTTGCTGTCACGTTCTGGATCTTTACAGGATTCGCCATTCTTTTAACAGCTATTACTATTTCACTGTATGTATTCTCCAAACTGTCACAGAGCATTAGAAAATCAGATGAGGAGATCAGGAAGAGGAAATTAGCTGCTTTTTCTGAAGAATGTTCCATTCGAAGAGTTTAGCAATCCTACCGCCCTGAGTTTTGGCTGCTCCTCACAGGAACCTCTTGTAATCGATGTATTCATTTCATCCTGGTTTCTAATGCCAATGAAATTTATCCCGTCTTGTTCAATGCCTCGATAGTAGATGCGGGCATCAATATCGCGTGGAATAGCTTTGGCGATATCATTGGAGCGATCAATTTTAGTTTGTTAGCTGGATATTCGCAGCAACATGTCATACTTGGATTTATTGGAAGCCTGCTTGGTTTATGCTCAGTGACCTTGTTGTTATTGTCGCAATCAGCAAATCCTACCGTTGCGTACATTTTATCGGGTATTTGTTTCAGTATTATTCAAACTTGTAAGTATCCAAAGACAGGACATTATGTTCCTAGTAATTATCTTGGGACCGCAATGTCTCTACATCTTACTTTGTGCACTCTCAGGGATTATGCTTTTCTTGATTGGATCTTTTCTTTCTCATGGAGATGAAGGTGCAACAAAGACACAATGGATACAAAGCATGACCTCCTTAGTTGTTCTGGCTTTGGTGGCAGTCATGTGCATGATAATTCTGGTCATTCTTGAGATAATAGAGAAATGTCGTAAAGGCAAAGAAGACGAGGAAAACCTGCTTAAACCCACAAAATCAAATGAAAAGTAGATCAGTTGACATTCAACCCCATATTACAGGGATATTTTGAGGCCCAAAAACCCAAGGGGATGTTCCAATGGTTCAATCGTTCTCAAGATGCAAGTGGCATATACCGGTTTCATCGGTGGCTTCAACTTTTACCAACTTGGTCATCCTGTTCCTATATAAATAGCAATTCAAAATTTGAATTCTTTTTTTGAAAAATCGCAATGTTTTGAATACATCTATCTTGTGGAACCTGGCAGTTGATTTTTATCAGTATCGCATCAAAGTGTCCAAATGTTGTATTGGGAAAAGTTTTGCTTGGATTGCTGCAATTAGCCGGTGCTGAATACAACTGAAATAGAGATTTTTCGATTATGCAAATTAGAAATAGCTTGCAGGAATCTAGTTCAGCTATTGAGCTGAAAAAGCGCAGTAACTGCACCTTCAGATCAATAAGTCCATCATGATATATGACAATCTACCCAATTGACTACTTGTATTACCTAGAAATCTATTGTGAGTAGTCTTTGTATGACATTCCTGTAATCAGAATGATAATTACATAGATTCAACCGTGGGTAATCAACCATGCCAATCAGAATCAGAATCAGAAATCGTTTATTATCAAGTAATTGAAAATCAAAATATTACATTTTTGTAGAAATCAAAGAAGTCAAGGCATACATGTAAAACACGTGGTGAGGAGGCCTATCTCAGTGAGCCTACAGATTTGTTGAAGAGTTTGATGCATGATGGAATGTAGGAAGGCGTTGACTAGTCCGGCAAAAGGGAAAATACAGTCTCGTACCAGATTGCAGGAAATCTGGAGACAAGCAGCGCAGTGTGTGGTCACTGTTTCTCATCATTCTTTCGAGGAACTTCAAAGCTTGCTGCTTCCTTCGTTCATTGACAGACGGAAAGGATTCAGAGTTGCATGATTTCCCACATAATAACTTGTGCGAGCGTTGCTGTATTCTTTCTAATTTTTAATTGCAGTACTCCAGGACACCGAGCATGTAGTTGTTGTAGACCTTGATCAAATCACTTTTTATCAACTTTATCCTTCAGTTGACGCACGACATATAGACGTTTAGATGCCCTCTTGCAACGGCGGTCAGTCTCAAGATTCCATCTTAAACAAGGCTGATACATGACACCCAGAAACACCAGGGCATTTACAATTCTTAGGTCTGACGGTTGTGGCAGAAAACTCATTCGATCATCAAAATGTAAAATGGTAGTTTTTCAATTCAAGTCCATTTGAGGCACACCATTTGTTCAAATGTTCTACTTCTTCACGTATAAGTTCATATCCATCACATGAAGCGGTAAGAGGTAGGAGGCTCAGAACGTCATCAGTGTATTAAATCATGTGAGCTTTAGTGGAACATGGAGCCAAGAACCCATGTGCGCGGCAAAAAAATATGGTGCTAAAGCGGCACCTTGTGGCACGCCAGAGGTTACAGGAGAAATGCTACCCTTTATCGTAGAATTGATTGATACACGTTGAGTACAGTCACGCAAGTAACTCAAGCACCATCAAGCGGAGACAATTGTTCACGGTGTCCCCAAATCAAGATTAAGATTAAAAAAATATACCATGAGCGAAACCGTGATTTTCTGTTAGAATACAACCTTAGGGTCTGAGAAACGTGAAAACAAAAATCCTTTAAAGCCAAATTTTTGAGAAATCGCAATTTTAAAAAACTGTGAGGATATCAGTGAAAAATGACCTCATATTTGTAGTCTTAACAGAAACTGCGTCAAACAACTCCATGAAATACGGTAGTTAAGCCTATATACATCATATATTTAGTGGCAAATGCAAATTATCTGTATTATATACATACTGAAAGCTTGTAATTGTTTATAAGTAGTATAATATGCGCTTTGCAGCAAATTTAATTTCAGCCGTAAAATTAAGCCAAAAATTTTCGTAATTCTAAATCATTTATTATCATTGGTGAATATATTATTAAATTAAGCCTTTTGCGTTGCAAACATACTGAAAGCTTGTGTTTTTGTAAGTAGTATACCAGGTGTTTCACAGTAAATTTAATTCACGGTGTAAAATTAAGTGAAAGAGCTTGTAATTCTAAATAAAAAATGTACTGTATACCAAACCTAAAACTCATTACTCATGTATCACTAGATGAAGATTAAAAAGCAAACATGTGTACTCGTAGATAATAATGTGATTAGATAATATTTTATTGTGTGTTCGATAATATACAATTAAATCAGATAAATTAATTCAATCAAATCAGTCGAGCTCCTTATGCATGTAGGCCTATAATTGTCAATCGGTACAATCATTTCAAATATAAACAATTTTTCGAAAGAAATTTTATAACATATTATCGCGATAAATAACACGAAATTGAACTAGAAAACAGATTGCAAAATTAGTCTACAAGGGTTGACTATTATATCTGGAAACAGCTGCTAACAGCCTTCTTCCGTAATTAGGGTTATTCGTATCTCGCACTTTGAAATTGTTCCATACTGTGGAAAAGTCATAATGTACAGATTCGCTGGTCTGTTCACTCCATGGCCCTAAGCCTTGGCCGGTAAAATTGCAAAACTCCGCAATATGAAAAAAAACTGTATGCACCTTCGGTGTGACAGGAATCTTCAGTTTCAGATAAGAATATCTGAACTTCTTGATTCTGTCTTCGAAATCTGCACTCAATCGATTTCCATAGCAAGACTGAACTACACCATCAAAATCATAGAAAGCTTGAACAAAATGGATGCATCGCTGAGGTACAAGCTCCTCAAGTACATGGACATTTCGTAGTAACTTTCGACTGGAATTTCCAGTGAATGTTCCTCCGTGCAACAATTCTCTTGTTCACATTACACTGTTTTGGCCATTTATCTGCCTCTGGACATACTTTTTGCATTGCACAATACATGGTATTGACTGGCCCGGTCAAAAGATGTAGTTCTGGCGGAGGTATAACGCGAACAATAGCTGTGGAGTCTGGAATATTGTCACTGAAAATCGGGGGATGAATCACATTACCGCATTCTTTGGCCTTTATTTTCTTTGATCCGCTGTCGAAGTAGTCCCAGAAAAGATTCTTCAGTGATCCCAATGTCCTCCGTAATCCAACACAATTCATATCCCTGTGCGAACGAATCTTGCGAAAAACTGGCGGATGTCAGCTGCAGAATATCATGCTACAGTTCAGTCATATTTGCGGCATATTCGCTGGCGAAGTTCGCCGGCGACAATTCGCGCTCTATATGTCACCTTTTACTTTTGACTTTCTCTCTTATTTTCTTTAGTGATACGCCTCTACAGCCGAGGCTCTATTTTCTCCCTCACCTCCTCACCATCGCCCACATATGGCTAATCTATCTAAGAAATAAGTGCAGACTATCATTCGTTGATAATGATAAGAATATAGAGAATCCGCATATATCAATTTTCATAACATCTCTTGACATTCAATAATTTACAACAATGACAAATATTTGAATAATATAGTATTTACTGCGACATTTACGGAAGATAAATACTTTTTAGTTTAAGCCTTCGTGAATTAAAAAAAGATCCCTTTTTATCAAATCAGTCCGAGTATACAATATATTCATGTGAAGGTAATATATACGAACATTACTACTTACCACTAATTATTTGCTACAATATCCACGATTTCGCCGGTTGGCGAAAGATCAGCTCGCATTAGTAAACAAATGTCTACCAACTGAATATAGCAACTTTTTCGCCACCTGTCGTTTTTTAATTTTACACATGTTTTTGGATAAATGATGACCATTTTCACATGCGGAGATAGTTTTTACACGAAAATGAACCTTAAAATTATCCACAAAATCGCTACCTCACCAGATAATCTGTTGATATTAGCAAGATGCGTTCCCACAGGGATCTTGCTTGGTAGCATCACACCAGCAGCACGGATGTTGTGAGCTATGTGACATCAAGCCTAAAAGATTGTTGCAAAGCTTTAAATCCGATGCAATTGTGAAATCTCTTTCAAGCTGGTTGATGCCAACATTTAGCCAGAGTTGCTTGAGATTGTAATATGACTCCTGAATTTCCGGCACAATTCCGATGATGAAACACTTTTTTACACCAGAGTTCATAAAATCACTGTTTTGGGACGCAGATGAATCGGAGTATGGATCAAAAATCGACAAACAGCACTTTAAGAATCCTCCTCCACCGTCGATGCCGATTTTGATCAATACAGAATCGAGATCACGCTTGTCAATGACGAAATCAATGAATGAACTCAACTCATTACAAACAACAGTCCATTGCTTCTCTCGTGTATGGTCCGACGATGTTTGAGTAATATATTCCAATAAACGAAGATCAAAAAAATCGTCGAGTGTATGGTTAATCTGAAAAAGTTTATCGCGTACTCCTGTTTCAACAGAACCACATGATCTCAGATCATGAGAAAGCTTGTTTACCCCTCGTGTGCTAAGATTAAGTCTTTTTTGGATGTGAGACAAGTCTGGCGATTTGATTTCCTTGGATTGAATTGAAGAAGTGTAAACCGTTGTTACAGGCTTACTCAATGTAGATAACGTGGGCGATTCTTTGATTATTCGGGCAGCAACCCGTTGCTTTGTTTTTGCATTTGGAGAATTGGGTAGAGCCTCGGCGTTGGAAACTTTCTGTCGTATGGAAGAACACATTTGTGCCGAATGACTGCAGCCTCCATAGAGTTTAGTATAACAATTACCACAGACTTTATAGTCAACTTTAACCTGTTGATTCGTAGTTGGACGACCAGATTTTCGTTTAAGTTTGATGGCATCTCGCTTGTTCTTCTTCGCGACGGTACAAATTCGACATTCACATGTCTCCGACGAACGAGTATTGATAGACCGCTGAGGATCGTAGTCGTCGGCTAAAGGAAGAGTAACATCCTCATTCTTATCAGCTTTCACCAGTAGCAGATGACAACCGTTGCAGATGCCAGATGGAAAATCTGAGTTATGGATGGTAAAATTATCAATCAGATGTTCTCTTATGTAGTCAGTTTCCTTCGGTGATAAGGCTCGAGACGATTTGCGATAACAAATAACACAAACTTTTTATTTCGGTCGTGAATTTCGTCGACGATTGTACAGGCTGCAGCCATTTCGCTCGATTGCTTTCATGAGAATCGATGTAAGCTTATATCAATACGAAGTGATGACTCATCACGTTATGCACGCGCCTCTACTAGATGTGTGTTTCAAATGAAAATTGTTTCGATCTCGTGATGCGCTATGGTATGATGACTGATGTGTGAAAAGGACGGACACGGACGCACGCGTCATCTACTTGTTCAAACTTAGATATCCGACAGCAGGACATAGCAGCCAAAGACAATCGATGCGTGTACAAAGAAGAATGGTCGGATATCTATGCTTCTGAGGATGCAATATGCGCGCTAAAATTATGAACTGAGAAAAAATATTTGCTGACATAATTAGATGGACATAAACGGTGATGTTTGATTTATAGGCAACCACTGACATGCATTACACATGTTATCATTTGAAATTACAAGCACTTTTAACTTAATTTTACGGCTGAAATTAAATTTGCTGCAAAACGCCTATTATACTACTTATAAACAATTGCAAAGCTTTCAGTATGTATATAATACAGATAATTTGCATTTGCCACTAAATATATGATGTATATAGGCTTAACTACCGTATTTCATGGAGTTGTTTGACGCAGTTTCTGTTAAGACTACAAATATGAGGTCATTTTTACTGATTTCCTCAATTTTTTAAAATTGCGATTTCTCAAAAATTTGGCTTTAAAAAATTTTTGTTTTCACGTTTCTCAGACCCTAAGGTTGTATTCTAACAGAAAATCACGGTTTCGCTCATGGTATATTTTTTTAATCTTAATCTTGATTTAGGGACACCGTGTGTTATCAAGGGAGCGAAGTATGGAGTCATCAGAAAGCTTGTCAAATGCCTTGGACATGTCAAACGAGATCATCAGCACATCTTTAACATTGACATTGTCGAATGCAGAAGTTACGAATTCCTGTACATCTATGTAGGCGTGGAGGGTGGAGGATCCTGGTCTGAAACCGAATTGATTTTGGCCATACATATCGATTAGCTTTGATTTGACACTTTCAAGGACAATTTTCTCTAGAATTTTCGAGCATATTGGAAGCTTGGAGATGGGTCGCAACTCAGTCAACTTAGTGTACTTAGTAACTTAGTGCGTTCGATTTCTTTGGGACAGGGGTTACATCAGCCAATTTCCACTTCTTTGGCACTGTCATTGAAGAAATAGAGAGACAGAATAGGTGGGTTAGCGGAGGAGCTAGTATCCAATCGGCAACCGTCAGAAGACTAGGAGGGACACCATCACTGCCTGGCGATTTGTGTAGCTTGAGGTTTTCAAATATTCATAGACCATTGATGCCGAAATAGGAACATTCCAGTCACATGTGCCGTTGGTGATGTTGATTGAATTCCAATTCGTTGTATTCGTAAATGACTTTTTGAAACTATCTTGAATTGCCTCAGCAACTTCAGTGGGTGTGGCGAACATTGTTATTAATCTGTCCAGATCATTTGCACTCTTTTTATTTGCAATATCATTGACCATTGACCAAAGTTCTCTGGGATTGCGAGAATTCACTGTCATCCACCGTTTTTTACTTTTCTCAGTTTCTTCCTTGATCTTAATTTTGTAGTGATGACAGATATCAAATTGTCCAGTTCTGAAGGCCATGTACCTCTTATTGATTAGCATCTTGATAACAGATGTTACCCAGGGATATTACCCATGTCTTTTATGCTCATGGGGAGGTACTGAAATAGAATTTTTGAAATGGCATTCTCTAAAACGTCATGAAAAAGTTCTCATTTTTCGTCGATATTCATGTCTGATTGGAAGAAAATTTGCCATGGGTATGATGATAAATAGTTCATAAAGATACACAAATTGATGTCTCTATAGTCAAATCTTTGTGAATTCTTGGAATTACATTTGTTGATTTTTTTGAATTCAGAAAGACAGTTCGATGATCGGAATTGCCCAAGGTCGGACCGATAACAGGAGAAAGATAGTTAGCAATCATGTCCTCAGCATCTTATCCAAGATGGCATCGCCCCTGGTTGGTGAGACAACTGCATTTCTTACACAGAGACTCGCTTCAATTACTGTTGTAGGAAGATGATTGATGTCACCTATAACCATGAAATGCAAATCAGGCGTGTCTTCTAGTAATAAATCGCTGTTATCGATAATACATTCGTGAACACTTGTATACTCAGATACATTCAAATTAGGAGGCACATACAATCCTATCAAATTAACAACAATGAGATTAGATACACGATAGAACAGATTGCCATGCAAAAGATGTGCGGCTGGTAGGATTCGAACCTACGACTACGGTTAACTAGACCTGTGCTGTGACCAACTGAGCTACGAGCCATAGGAGTTTTTAGTCATTGCATCCTCATTCAATCTTTTCATAGATTCCTTAAGATCTCGTCTTCTAAAACTCTAATTTGCCTCATCAACATCTGTATATTTTCTTCTAGATCTTTTAATTCATTTTTCATTGATTCAATCACTTCAGCTTTAGAGCTTTCTATCATTGCTTTCAGTTCCGCCATTACGACATTTGTCTGTGACCCTGATCTCGTTTGTCTTCTCTCGCTTGGATATACCATGTCAATCGATTTGGTAACGCAGTAGCTTGATTACACAATAGTCAGTGTAGCCTACGTCAGCAATAACGTCTTGAACGTCTTAATATCTTGAAAAAATGTGTCGAGAGGGTTTCAAGATCGGCTGTAAAATGATTACAATGGATGATTACAGATGATTACAATGGCAGACGAACAACTGACAATACCAGTCGTCTAATAATAGATCCAAGGAAAAAAGAATGAACGTAGACTGCGAGGAGGGACACTGCGGAAATCCAATTTGGAATCACAGACCAGTAACGGTGAAGAAGTGGCAGCTACAGCAAAGTGAACGAAGCTCGCCGTTGGACAAAACCAAACCGAAAAACTCCTATACCTAAGTAACCAGGCAATGGAGAAAAATCGGACCAAGACGACGAGACAGACAACCCAATGACAAAGGCAGCACTATGAAAAATTCCGAAAAACTGTACGAAAACACATTCAAACGAGGCCTCGAACGCAATGGACACGAGAGCGACACAGACACAACCCGACCAGCGACGTATCGAGGAGCGATTCAATGCCTTGCCATGGTGTTTGGCCGAAAGCAAAACCATTGCTTTACCTTTGTGAGGTGCGCATGATTCTAAGATTTTCTCTTTGATAAAGCCAAGCTCGTAATCTTGATCTTCTCGCTGCTAAATACATTTTCCTCAGCCACGAATCGCGATATTTGATTGAACTTTAAACGCGCAGGGCTTTCATTGCTAGCCGATGCGTTCAAGTTCGCTGTAGTCTACATGTATGAGCAGGTTGCCAGTAGTGTCAATAGCTTATTGTATCATTCCAAGGCTTTTCTTAGTTCGTCATCTGGTCCGGCTTCTATGATGGCAATGATATTGCAATCTTTTCTGTAAATCATCGTCTAAATAGTTTCAGGGCCGCCTCCCAAAAGGGGCACCCGTACACCCATCAGTTAAAATTCAAACTTTCTTGTCTTAGAAGTTTGAATATTAATTATCTTCTTTCTGTTTGCCATAATATATTAAGTGTTATGTTTAAACATATGAAATTATTCTTTTCGATAATAAATACATTCAGAGATGTCGCAATAAAAATGTATTGGGGTAGACCTGCACCCCATTTCGAAATCGAAGGGTCAAGCAGTAAATTTTTAACTCTTTATTAATATTGCAATAGTAATTTATGATTCAAAGCATGATTCAGCACAAGCAGCCACCAATACAGACCATAAACAGTGATTTTCAAATTTGATAAACAATTTCATGAAAACATTATCGAGCACTTCATAAAAGCTCTCCTTCTAATGTTTCTCACTAATACCAATCATGTTTCTATCTAATATCGACGAAATCTTGCAACATGGCATCAAAAAGCGCTTCCACAAACTTTATCACGCTAGAAATGCGTGTTGGATAAAAAATTGTTTCATTCTGATGTCAGAGCTGTAGACATATGATACAACGGTATCACGAATTTCCGCTTACATACACGTAAGACGATACCTCAAAATGTTCAGAGCATTCACATGGGAACATTCGTTAACCATTAATTAACAGATGCCTTGAATTTGCGTGACATGTTTGACATTATCTATACATTGAGAACGCCGCAAAATGTGCAGTTGTTTTCTCGTGCACTTGTAGAGACCGTTCGCTCAATCATATTACTATCATTCTTCATTCCAATGTTTCTCAAATGGCAGGTGTTCATTGAAGGGCCTTTTCGAAGAACTGCCCTCTTTTTGTAAATATTTTGTGTGATAACTTTAAATTGAGTTCAACCATTTTCATACATGATGATGGCAATTGAATCAGCTTAAAACCTTTCACGGAAATCTGCTAAAAATAATTCTCACTCAGTCCTGATGTCGATGTGACTTGTGCGTCAAAAGTCATCAATAAGATGAAAACTAACTAGAAAATGAGGTTAATTATGAGAAATCTTGAGTACAAACTGCATGGAAGAACTTGCTGATGGGGCAATTTAGAAATGAGTGGTTTGGGAGAGGAAGTGAAGGCAGCTTTGAATAGATAAATTAAAGACAAATGAGTGCAAGAAAACATTAGATATTCATCTTATTTAAGAAAGTCGTCACCACCTACTCCACACTTAATATAAAACATCGGTAAAATTATCGAAATATATTGATGATTGAGAAAATGCCTGAAGAAGGAAAGATTTTCTTTTTCGGATTGAGAGTGACACTGATAAGTGATTACTATACTTTTCCTTCTCTACTGATTAGTTTCATTCGTGTAGGCCTGCATCATAACAAGCATAATCAAATCAGCTACAATCATTGACAATATGTGAAGGAGTTCAATAAAGTATGCCGACTCTTCGCTTGCTATTGGTAGGAGTAGGGATGCCTATAACGAAAGACGTGACAGTTAAATAAGTTATAGATTTTAAAAACTTGGGTTTCAAAACCTAGTATGGTAAAATCGTTGGTAAATGGAAAACGCTATGGTAAAATCCAACCTTGTTGTGCAGTAATCAGAATGTTGCAAGAAAACACAAGAAGATAAAGTCAAATAGTAAGCTCAGTTTCCAATGAGAAGATGCGAAGAACTCTCTCTCTATCTCTCCTTTTGTCATTTTAACGAAGTTGATAAAGTTATTCAACGAGACCAGTCCTCCGACAAAGACAGTTTTTGTCTTTCTAACCACGCGGGAAAGAGTGAGCGGAACCAAGTGTGGATTTTTTCTCACCTTTTTTCACTGGCTCTCTCTCTCTTTCCCTATCTCTTCCTTTCACCTCTCTCAGAATGCTTGTCTGGGTGACTGTAAACCATGTGAACACGTGAATTTTCGTTTTATGCTTTACCTTTCTACCTAATAGATCTTGCGATAAAATGAAGCTTGAATAAGGTCGGAAAAGTCATGTTTGCATGTCTACGTTGCAGATGATGTTACGAAAGAAGTCTGGGAATGTTTAGAAAAGGAAACATCAGCTAGATTCCTTGTTTAGGAAATGGCTGAAAGTTTTCGTTATCTATTTGGTAATAGTCAATGAAATTTGGCATCAATCACGGAAAATTAAATGTGAAGAAAATTCCACGTGAAAGATAGAAATGACCATAACGAACCAATTTGAAGAAGATGTTACTTCACTTATGGACTTCACTTCGTGTTTTCTGTTCTTTGTAAAACATTATTTGAAGACAATGCCTCAACCTTCGATCTGCTCGGTGTATTTGAAATTAGTCACTATGCGAGAAAAAGTGACTGACAGTTGACAATAACCTGAAACAAATGCAAGTGTGTTTTCGTTGTAGACTTCCCGAAATCTGCCGACGTACATGTCCTCACAGTACATAACCTGCTACGACTCATTGATATGGACTTCAAAGACCCCCGTGACCTAGCCTTGGATGCGTGGGACTTGGTCGCTAAAATGAGAAAGCAAGCATCATGAGTAAGCTCACGTCCCTGTAACCAACATTGCATAATCGCCTCAAACTTGAAACAGTTATCATTTAACCCTCTTGAATATCTTTGATTCTTATAGCGGTTTATTAATCACATCGGTAGTTGTGTTAGGTCTAAGTATCAATTAGATAGCAAGGATCTAAAGTCCAACCTCTGAAAGGATTCCTTGCTTTTTACTGTGAGTCAATCAGGAGTAATACTGGTTATTCTTATTTTTGGAGTGTAGCCTCGACTCAAGATTTTTTGAGGAATATTTCTAACGTGAACGTCCTCTCTATGCAAGTTTTTGACTTCTCTACTCTTTATACAAACTTAGATCAAGGTGCTATCAAGAATAATATTTTTCCATCCTTCATCTCACATTCAATTCCACTAATCGTAGATACTTGTGTGTAGGATATGAGAAGTCGTTTTTCTCCAAAATCAAATAAAAGGGGTATTTTTGTTATGACGTGGACTCTTTTAAGAAGGCTATTGATTTTTTATAGTGTCTGAAGTCTACATTTCTTTTTCCGGTTATGTGTTCAGACAAATTCGAGGAGTACCAATGGGAGGGTATTGCAGTCCTTTACTTGCCGACTTGTTTCTGTTAAATTGCGAATTTGCTTTTATGAAACAATTGGTTAAAAATAAAAAGTTTGGACTAGCTAAATTATTGTCAAACACTTCGAGATATATAGACGATATATGCGTAATAAATTACAAGCATTTCAATACCTTAATTCCAAAAATTTACCCAGTGGAGCTTCTTGCAGATAGAAACGGAATCAATGACAAAGCCGTTGTTTACCTGGATGTGAGACTCCAATCTAGTAGTGACGGTCTTCGAACCTCAATATATCATAAAGTGGAAGATTTTGATTTCCCTGTTGTTCTGTTGACATTTCCAGATAGTGCAATACCTTATAACATGGGAATTAATGTATTTGCCGGCCAGGTTTTACGTTATTGTCGCATCTGCTCGCATCTTGAAGATCTAATTAAACGAATTAATATGACACTTTTTGTGATGAGCAGCAGAGGATATTGTAAGTCTAAAATGAAGGTATGTACTGAGAAAATACTAACCGGTCATGACAATTTTCTAGTCAAGTTTGGATATTTCTCAGCCAAGCGGTTGACATCACAGTGCGCATTTTAAACAATAAAATTAACACTGTTTGTTTGTTTTCTTAGCATTTTTTTATTGGTTATACCATTTCAGTATTTCACACATATATTTTAGTTTGTTTTGGATGTATCCGTCTTTTGGAGTTGTTTTGTTTTTGTTTTCACTATTACTGTCAGTATTACTTATTATTACACATATCATTACTGTATTGATTTTAGAATGCCAGCCGCATACAAGTTTATGCAGGGCCCCGCCCGCCTGGGCTTGAGCGTTCAGGTAGAGGGGCCGAAACGCGACCAGGCGGGTACCTGCTGACGACTGGCTATTGTTTTATTTGTTTTAACGTTGTTTTTTATCGCTAACTACCCTAGTGTGATGAATGGACTGTGTCGGTTTCTGATCTCCATGGGGTTGACATGGTGATTACTAAGTGTCTATTTATATATAAGTTCCTAATCAATCGAGCCTGAAACTTTGACCAAGGAGATCACTTGTTAAGCGGCCTTGTACGATCTCGTACACTTAAGGGTGAAGTCCAGCCCGTATAGCGCTATGTTATGGACCCCCGCGAAGGTCCGCCCGGCACGCAATCAGATCCGTCAAGTCTTTGTGCCTAAAGACCTTCATGCATTCATGCATTTGTCGAGGATCACAAGTCAGAGGACCATTAGGGATAAGGTCCAGCCCCGCTTTAGAAGCGCTGATTGAAAAATGGACTAGTGGGAAGGTCCTCCACACCGATCTCGTCAAGTTTGGCTCTAAAATGTAGTCCTAGGATAGTCAAAAGTTTGACGCGCTTGAACGTTTAATGTCTGCCGGTGGGAACGCACCACCTGTCCTCTTAAGGGCAAACCTTAAGTCTTATTAACTATAAGTTTATTAAAATTATGAAACATTTAGACGTCGTTATGGGAATGTCCCAGCTTCAATTTTAGATGTTAAAGGATCCGAAACGAGACGAAGGCAGTTGGTCATTTTGCTGATGAGTCCTTTGTACATATTCTTGTATATATTTGTTTTAGTGTTTGTTTCTCAAGTTTTATTTTTATACTTTCGTTCCTGTCTTTGTGAACTTTTAAGAATCCATGTGTCCAACCCAGTGAACGCTTGATGAGTCCTTTTCAGGAATAACCTTACATTTATTATATATAACTAATTTTTATATTATATTATATGTGATATCCACACGTTAGCGGACTACAATTGTAAAATTAAGCCAAGAAAGCTATGGTCAGCGAACTTCTAATAGTTTAGTTTCTACGTGTTATGCAACCTTTGACTGAAGGATGATAAATTTGGCAACATACTTTTGGCGTGAGATCTATTTTATTTTGAAATTTGGATGTTTGGAATATTTTGGCTAATCTTGGCATATTCACTTCTATTGCATATTCCTGTATGAATTCTTGATGAAAAAAGTTGAATTTACAGAAAGGAAAAATATTCAAATATGATTTATTATTATTTTTGTACTTTTCGTTATGCATCTAATCAGCAATTAATGAAAATGTTCAGAATTATATTGCTTTTAGCCTAATTGTTTTGACAAAAGTACATCGAATTGTGTTGCTTCTTTACCTGCACAAACTAAATACTACAATGTGAGATTTTAGTGACATTTGAGTTGAACTAAAAATTTGAATCATTTGACTTTTGACCTCATCTAATGACCATGATGTGCTCTCATAATGATTGAAATTCACCATTTAGTAACCACCTTGAACAGATCTTCCGATTACTGAATGGTTTGTTTGTTTTTGTTGTCATTTTCCACTTCAAATTTGCCAAAAGTATTCTGCGCTAGCTCTTGCGATGCCCTTAGTGTCTTTCCTAAACAAATGCATTACAGAACAGAATCTGCCGAATATTCCTTCATCTGCCTCTTGGTCAGGCTGTCTCAGTAACATGCTGCTGTCGTGCGTGTGGGCTAACCTTTTAGAGCCGCATTTCTGTCCGCGCAGCAATGGCAGGTACATGGACAACAACAATCAATTTCTTTTTGTCAGCAATCTCAGTATCTCATTCATGTTTTCTTCGTAGACAAGACATCTCCTGAAAACCAGAATATCTGGTGAATTGGCGGCTTACAGACAGATGTGTCCTTTGCTGCTAAAATTGACTTAGCGTTAATGAAGTAGAAAGGAAAGAGAACGTGCCTCTCCTTGGTTTCATATAATTACTGAAAGACATTCCATTTCGGAGTGACAGCCTTCTGTCGTTGGAATCCTTGTAGCTTTCTTTCCCACCTGGCGGCGATATTGGAGAATTTTCACTTTCTTCTCCGTTCGTAGAGGCTAAAATGAAGTAAGGATATTATCTGAGTGAAATCTCAATCCCTTTAATGAATGCAAATCAGCTTATTCTTCATCTGGCATTCATGCATTGAAATTACCTAACAATCATTCATTCATTGAAATTACCTAACAATCATTCATTCATTGAAATTACCTAACGATCATTCATTCATTGAAATTACCTAACAATCATTCATGCATTGAAATTACCTAACAATCATTCATGCATTGAAATTACCTAACAATCATTCATGCATTGAAATTACCTAACAATCATTCATGCATTGAAATTACCTAACAATCATTCATGCATTGTAAAAATTACCTAACAATCATTCATGCATTGAAATTACCTAACAATCATTCATGCATTGAAATTACCTAACAATCATTCATGCATTGAAATTATCTAACAATCATTCATGCATTGAAATTACCTAACAATCATTCATGCATTGAAATTACCTAACAATCATTCATGCATTGAAATTACCTAACAATCATTCATGCATTGAAATTACCTAACAATCATTCATTCATTGAAATTACCTAACAATCATTCATGCATTGAAATTACCTAACAATCATTCATGCATTGAAATTACCTAACAATCATTCATTCATTGAAATTTCCTAACAATCATTCATTCATTGAAATTACCTAACAATCATTCATGCATTGAAATTACCTAACAATCATTCATGCATTGAAATTACCTAACAATCATTCATGCATTGAAATTACCTAACAATCATTCATTCATTGAAATTTCCTAACAATCATTCATTCATTGAAATTACCTAACAATCATTCATGCATTGAAATTACCTAACAATCATTCATGCATTGAAATTACCTAACAATCATTCATGCATTGAAATTACCTAACAATCATTCATTCATTGAAATTACCTAACAATCATTCATGCATTGAAATTACCTAACAATCATTCATGCATTGAAATTACCTAACAATCATTCATGCATTGAAATTACCTAACAATCATTCATGCATTGAAATTACCTAACAATCATTCATGTATTGAAATTACCTAACAATCATTCATGCATTGTAAAAACTCCCATAACGTTTACCATTGTTGTAAGTGCATTTAGGAATCAAAAACATGTTGTTTGTTGCTACTTTTGCTTTCTTGGATGAAAATGAGATCAAATTTGAGCGGAATTACTGCATTGTCAAAGGACTAAAGTATCCACATAAGAACCAGGCTGCCGAAAATACCAAAATTCCTAGCAACAGTTTTGTTCAAAGATGCTAATTTTGAATATTAATGCCAATGGCTAGCAAGTGATGTTTTCTGTGATGATCATGATCTATGCAGGAGATGTCTATGCACTCTCAACATGCATGCGTAGTAGTGACATTTATTTCTACCTTCAACCCCCGCGAGTGCTTCATTAAATGAGCTCATTATCTCTGCTCATTTCGAGGCATCAAATGAAGGTTCTCAATATGAAATTTTTTTTCAAGAAAAAGAAGAAAATGTTTCAAGACCGTTTAATTAAAATAAAAGTAAGTATGTACAAATAGAACATTTCGGCGGTCGCCTTTCTGGAGACACAATCACTTATGAAGTCAGCAAACTATTAAGCACAGGGTGACGCTGTTGAATTTCTTTGAACTCTACTTTTTGTCTGGTAGCTGTGGAACATAAGCCGCGGTGCATGACAGACCAATTAATGCTGTCAATCACACTATCTGTAGAGCCGTGAGATAATACATGGACATAGACAGCTGAGGAGGCTCGAGAACAATGCTCAAGAATGCGAGAACGAATTGTCCGTCCCGATTCACCAACATATTCAGCATCACAAATTGTGCACTTAATTAGATAAACAATACCCTTAACAGCTTGGGACGAGTTGAACACGCACAGGTATTACAATTCGAGGGGCAAAGATCTAAATAAGGCTTACTACAAACAAGATTACTTAGTTTACGAGAACGAAAAAAAACTCTCTAAAAACTCCCTTTTTTAGATATGTCTGCGATGAATGTTAATAACGGTTTTCAGACTGGGCTTTTCATGAAGCCTTTACATTCTGGTTGTATTCTTCTCTGGACTTCACATCATCCGGTACAGTTCAAGATGAGAATGGCTTCAAATGAATTTTTGCGAGCTATTAGACTGAGCTCTCCGCAATTTTTTCAGTCCAGCCTCGTTTTGGTTGAGAATAGACTCATTCAAAATGGTTTTCCATTTCGCATTATCAAGCGTACAAGAACTCGTGCTTTTTCGTTCAAATCTGAGGAGGCTCGTCGTGAACAGTCAGCTCGCAAAACTTTTTAACTTTGCCTTTTGTAAATGATGTTTTTTCTAAAAAATGTAATTCTTTAATTCGTACGACTGGTTTAGCTGATATTGTGAATATTAATTTTCGTTCTCGTAAACTAAGTAATCTTGTTACTTACATCTCAGAAGCCGTTTCACATCAAGTAAATCACACAAAATTCACTCATCTCTGTTCTTAAGTGTCTTAAATGCTTGACTGATGTCATTGACCCCAAATTGCATCAGAAACATGTATTTCAGGATTTGCGCACTCGAAATGAGAAATGGTTGGACTGGGTTTGTCTTTTTAGTGCAGACAAGCATGAATAGTGACGATGAATAGTGACTTGGTACACAGGGTTGTAGCCTTGTGTTGTTCATTTAATTACACTCATGTCGACCGTTGGCGACATTCAGTCAAGAAGAAATTGCTTAGTCAATCAATGCAACATAAGGAGCATGTAAATGTAACATAATTTGAGAGTGTCTACTGATTTGTAACATGAATATTTCGAATCGTTCTTTAAACATTTGAACAGTTAAAAAATGGTTACCTGCAGCTTACACATACAGCTCAAACCTTAATTTATCTCAAATGAAGTTCTCAGAATCTATTTTCTAGCCTGTATGAATTTTGAAAGAATTGTGCATTCTTCAAACTATCTACTGCAAAATTATTCAAGATCTTGAATCATTTCACTACATGGGATAGTTTATACAACACGTGGAACTTCCTGGTAGCTGCAATGAAAAATGGATTTCAAACCTTCCACACATCACTCAAAGTATGTTTAGTTTATTAGAGGTCGGCTTCTGAGTCCATTGCGGTTCCTTAACAACTCTTTTGCTCCAGCAGCTTTCTCGACCGATACACACATGCACATCAATGCCCGCTTCCGTCATTATTTTGAACATCTGTTTTCAATTTGCTTGTGTTTGCTTGACTTTGAAAATGTAGTTAACGGTATCATAGATCACATAGTAGGCCTACAACTCACTAGATTGGTGCATAAGTCATTGCGCACATTACTACTCATCGACAAACTCATGACAAAACATTTTATCAAAGTGCAAATAATTGTATTGTACATTATTGCATGCATTCCAAGTATAATATTGTATTACAACAGGTAGCTCTGACTTATACGGAGTGCCGAATGGCCTACTATTCATGTATCTGATGATCAAAGCCTTAACCAGCTGGTACAGAGGCTCAGCGTCCCATCCCCGACCAACCGGTTTTTAATAAGCCGGTCATCGACCGGCCGGTTTTAATCTGTCGGCCGCCGGCCCGGTCCCGGCTGGTCGGTTATGGTGACACCAGTTACCGGCCCGGCTTCGCAAAAACCGGCTTTTGGCCGACCACCATAAGTTCGGTTTCAACCCTGTGGCACACTCGCGACTTTGATTTATTTAATGCCAAACAAGTTTTATGCTGTAATTGATATGACATTGCTTTGAAAAGTGATTGCAATAACTTCGCACCTCATTGCGAACATTTAGACTTTCTCAAATTTATGTTTTTACCGTTCATGAAGATAAAACAAATGCTTAATTGGATGAATGTTAAAATTAATCAAATCACACATGAAGTTCGAATGGTAAAAAATCACAGCGCAACCACCTTCAATTTAAATTGTGAAATCTTGCGATATGAGACCGAATTTCGTGAAACTGAGTTGTGGAACATCATAAGCGACTCCGCATGTGTGGATGAGACGATTTTTTGGGAGTGGTACATTCGAAATAAAAGCGGTATTTCATCTTCACACACGGAATGTGTCGCACCGTGAATTCAATGTAATTCGGAGTGAATGAGCAGAAGTCATGGAGGGCCGTAATGACCCCCACCTCGGGCATGGGAGCACTTCTGAGCCAGTTATCGGTAGAGTTCTACAGTAATGGACAGCTGTCTGCATCCCAGAATGCATTTCATTCAAATTTGCAGACTTGAAATCATCACAACTCATAAAAACGCTGATCGAATGGAAAGTTCACGACATGGAAAAAGTGGCCTGGAAATGGAAGTATATAAACTTCCCATTCAAGTAAAAATATTCAGCGATTCACACGCTATATTGCTGTGCTGAATGAAGAGGATCTTCCCTCGAGTTGCTATTTGTCATGGAAATCCGGGTTGACTCCAACTGGTTGAGGACTTTGAATAGTTTTTAATGACTATCATTGTTAGGATCGGAAGTTTGAGAGTTAGCGTGCATAGAAATATTGAAAACAATTTCTCTCTCGTATTTTCCATTCTGATAAATATAAATGACTGTCTGGCTGTCTAGATAATTGTCATGCTTCAGTGAGAATCTTTATATCTGTTATTGCATGATATCATTCGTCCAGTCGCATTTCACTGAATTTGCAGTCAGCATCATGATTTTCTGCCAACGGCGGCATCCCAGGTGTGTTGCGGACTGAAAGACTTTGAAATCTTCTTTTGAGCGGATTCTCTGCTTCATGGTGGAATAATGACCACTTTTCATTAACTAATCAGCAACAGCATGATGTTTGTGTGCTGTGCATACGACTTGTTCTAAGTAGCAGCAAAGATGCGTAAACCACATCTGTAAGAAATGGTAAATTGATGAAACTTTTGAAGTCATGATTCCATATACAATGCTGCAGCTATCGTATGTGAACCTTCTCAGTTCTGATATAAATTGGAATTTTATTCCAGAAAATTTCACCAAATATTGCGGTGGAGATTTTAGGATACCAAAGCATAGAGTGATGTTTTCAGTCTTTCACATTAAAACATTATTAACATCCAGAACACTAATTGGCAAATCGCCTTAAATCTGTCTACATTGTGTTTGCAAACAGCATCCATTAGTTATTGCAGGGGCATTAACTTAGGCGATTCTCCAGTAGTGTGTTTAGAGTGATATTTAATAAATGTCCAATCTTTTTTCTTGGAACATACAATTTCTTAGAACAGACATTGTTTGACATGTTTATTTCTCTGCTAGATTCAGCTATGAAGCATGTCGCTTACTCTTTTCCATGAGGTCAACATTCCTTTGTAATTTGTTTGAGGTTGCACAACGTGCGAACACGCCAGTGGTAAGTGCACATTATAACTGCATTGTGAGATTGAGCCATAGAAATTCGCAAACCTAATAAAGGCCCAGAATGCCTATGGATATTGAAAACAATCCTGTGTGGAGGACATGAAAACGGCACTTAGACAATGACTACTTCCGGTGGCAGACAATCGGCAGATATTTTTAGATATAAAAGCGCTTTGATGATACAACGCCTTGCGATTGTTGATGTGAACATGCAGATGATGCAAATTTCACAATTTAGATTTTTCTTAAGATGTAACAACATAGACAAGCATGTAAAAATCGGTTCCTAGCCTATATCTGATTATCTGATATATCTGATCCTATATCTGATATATCTCGTTAACTTAAAGAGAAAAGTCGGATTCACAGAATTAGACAGGTCGTCTCTTCTTCAGTTTAACTAGAAGGGAAACATTGGAACATGTAACGTTAATGAAACGGCACAATCTGCTGACATAATGCCATAGCAATCGAACAACGAGCAGCCAGATCAACATTAAACACGCCAAATTGTGCAAAGTTTCAGTGACTGTCATCAACCGGATCACACAGCAAAGAGACACAAGCGATGTCAAGTTCTACAGAGAAGTTAGTGAACTTTTTTTCATGCGCCTGCTAACTTTTTTAATGATGATCGGAAGGCCCAACATTATCCAGAAAACTTTTGCGCAATTATCTGAAGTCTTCGAATCTGAAGGAATCGTGGCGACCGGAGCATTTTGAAGGAATTCAGAGCAATCCGCAAGCGACGCACGACTATTTTTCCTATCTCTGTAAGGTATTAAAAATTTCTTTTTGCCCACTTATTAAGTTCCGCGATGTGACATCGTTTTAAATCAGTTTGCAGTTCTAGAAAATTGACACGCTTAAACAATCTAATTTTGTGGTCAGATTTCCCTAATCATCACTGCTAAGAATTCAGATTGAATAGGAGATTCACGAACAGTATACCAGATAGAAAAAGAAGCCTCCAAGCGCGATAAAATCTGGTCCGCTGTCTACTTTCCTGCTAAATATGTCGTCTGTGTCATGAAAATAATACACCTGCTTTGCACGTTGTCTAAATAGCTTCATAATATTCATCACCGCATTTCGAACGCTTTTGTAACCAGAAACGAAGCGCATGACTAACGCGGATTTGAGGGGATGGATTTAAGAAGATGTAGGCGGTAATGCCTGATTATCTGAAATTGGAATACTTGCTTCATTCCAAATGATGAAGAAGATCATTTCTCACTCCAATCCCATTAGTAACGAAATGAATTTCAACAAATTTCTTGAATATCAGGGTTTTTTGCAAACTTCTCTCATATTTCGTTGCGCAATTGCTTCCATAATTCTTATCGATGAAGAGCTCACGCTGCTCAAAGTAATCCAGTACGCATGACGTAACATTTAAAAGCTTCCTTGGAGAAGATATTATATAAGTCGACTTACAATTTTGCTGAGATGAGGCTAATTTTGATATTTTGTAAAAGATCATCATTAATTGGAAGCTAATTTAGTGAGTGAATGAATCTTCCAAATCCAAGGGCTTGAGAAGTCCAACTCCTGGGTTTTCAGAATTGAAAAGGGACGACTTAAACGGGGCTAAAATAACATAGAAACAGTCGTTGATGATAAAATAATTAATACATTTCATATCTTAATGTTTTCAACAATAGAGCTCACTATATTGAACAGAGTTACAAGATCTGGAGCCTCACCCGACTTAACATGAACATATTTGGAGCAGAGAGAGAAAGTTGCCACGTCAGTCGAACACGAATGATAAAACCTGTTGCCAAGAACACTGCAGTTATGAAGTACAGTATTGACCGGAGCGAATGACTCTTTTCATGAATTTGTGTTGCTTTCTATTAGAGTTGATTGTAAAGATGCCCTTGTAGGATTAGGACTACATGCAGGACATCTGCGCTGTCATTGGTTCAGAATTGGTTTCCAGCTTGAAGTCATGCATACCACGAAAACTCGGGACATCCAAAAAATAGATAATCTCCGATTGCATGTCACATGGCCTCAAGCTATGCGCATTTACAGAGTCCTATCACTTGAATTATCCTCTTTTGACTTTCTTTATAATCCAATGTTTTGGACATTATGTACACTTAAAAGTTTCACAGCACTAGATAATCTGCATACGCCTATATATCTGCTGCGTCATCCATTATGTCCAATACTGTATATGCAACAATGAACACAGCAATACCGGTGCCAGACTAAAATTCACATTCCACCAATGAAGATGAGTAATACCAATCAAACTCTGTGTTGGAAATGTGAATATAAAGGATACGTACAGGATATAGCGGTCGAAACGCGATCGTCCTGACCAAGTTCCTGTTGATGACCTGATTTAAGTATTCAAATAATTTGCATGCATATTTCTTAGAATTTCATTTCTCGTTTTAGCTCCTGCACACCTTGTAGATTTTAGATAGCGTAATCCCGCTGCGTTAACTAAATCTTACTCTTATCATCTGAAGGGGCAGACTGTTGAATAGAATCTTTTCAATATATGAAGTGATCGACAGAATTTTGAGCAGAATGACTTAGTCGCCAATTCATTACACATGAGGAGAGGAGAGCCGTTGTTTGTTCTTCTATCAAGCATTTTAATTTCTTGACTTTTTAGGATACAAAAATCTCTTAAATCATGCTTTGCACTTTCGAAAAAAACTATTCGTTAGCTTGTTTTTTTAATTTTGCTACATGGACGCAATTCGCTGAGTTGAATTGAGCCATGGGTTCAAAGTAAATACAGAATTTGTTTCATTCAAGGATTGAGCACGTAATTTTTCCATTCTGTGTTGTTCGGCGTGAAAACGACGGGTTTGTTCAGATTCTGAGTAAACAACGAAGTTTACATGAGTTTACATGATCTTGGCTGAAATTCGCTCTTTATCCTTGAATGCACCTCTCCTGAGCAGATAGCATGAGGATAGACCGTCACATACTTGCGCAATTTCCGTAGAAATTCACCGTTTTCCATTACAGCACTCTACAAACCATCAAATGAAAGTACATTGCCTGAAACACAACGCTTACGTAATAGAATTCGTTTATACGTCATTGTTGTATGAGAATCATTGTTTTCAATCAATCAACTCTAATTTTGTTCCTTTCAAAATTCTTCGCAAATTCATCAATCAATATTTATTTCGTAACGTGCAGTTCATTGGTTTTCTGACAGAAATAGAATTCGCAATGATGTTGTGTCAAAATCTATCAATTGAAAAGATAGTATATAGATAGATAGAGGTACAGGGCGATTCTTATCTTCCCGCCGATTTTTTTCTTCATTTATTACTTTCGAAATAAAAAATACAAATTCCTTGTTACATGTTTATTTGAACAGACGCTGCTCTTTATATTCTATCTGGTCTCCTTCACGTTCTATGCACAAATTAGATTTCCGTAAGAAAGAGCCATAAGCCCTCGGTATGGCATCACAATCGATATTGTCTATAAGACTGGTCAAACGATCCTTTGTTTGATTAATTGTTGCTGGTCTCGGAGGTTTGTACAATGAGCTTCTTGTCTGTCCCCATAGTCACAAATCAAGAACATAAAGTTCTGGGCTCTTATGAGGCCCCGGATAGCTCCTTGACGGCCAATCGGACGACTTTTCATATGTCAGTTCAAAGTGTCTCGCACTTTAGTATCCAGCAATTGGTAAACAACACCGAAATGTGGTGAGACCATCGACCAACATGTGACCGCTGGAGGAGTACTACTTTGTCTTCAACGAAAAGATGAAGACTTTCTTTTAAAAATGACGATACTCCATCTTCTCTCACTGATTGCAATAATACACTGACTGAAAGTTCGACAAACACTGCTGTAAGCTGACATATTCAAATTTCAAATACAAATTAAAAATTTAAATTCATGAGCAATGTAAGTCTAGTCTATGTGGAACAATGTCGTTTTGAGAGACCAATGATGCACTCCATAGATATCGATTTTAGCACTGTTTTATGAGGAGAGAAAAATGGCGGGAAGATCAGAATCACCCAGACACAAAGTGCAATAATTGAATCATCTCAAGAAAGTAGATAACAAAAGAAATCCTTTTGATGTGTGCATGCTGATTTTCTCGTGTGATCTAAGCATTTCTGAACTCAAATGGCCAGTTGATAAGTATCTCTTTTAGGTGAACTTTTTAGCAGTTAAATTGAATTTTACGAGAAACCAAATTGAACAAGCAAACATATAACAGTTCTTGTGTTTGCTATTATAATTTTTAGTTTCGTGCAGCCGTATCCGTTCCACTATGTACTGAAGAATGGATCGTAAAATGAGAGATGATTCAGTGAGCTGCCTTAATTGAATAATAATAACAGTATATTTCAGAATGCCTCAATAATGGAAATCGTGAGGCTAAAAGTCAAGGTACAACACATAAGATTTCGTAATACAACATAAAAAATCAGAAAAAAAATATTAAGACACATTTTAAAGCTGACGGAAGTACGCAAAAAAAACCTAGTTTACAAAAAACCACTATTCAATAGCCTAATCATTGTGACAATAAAGCAGTTCCTTCTCATTGCTAAGGTACTTACTGGCATACGGAACTTTCCAGAATACATTAATACTTGAGGAGCTAAGTGATGTAGTAGACGATCTCTGGGATAGATCGAAGACAATTATTGTAAATGGTCACAAGATCAACAGTCGATAAAAAAGGTCTTAAGCTTCGAAGCACGAATGTCACAAACATTGATGAAATTAACATGAGTCAGCAGAGGACTGTGATCTCTATAGTTCATGTAAACTCGTGGAAAAATAAGTATTCTGTAAAATTAAATTTAATTCAAGATCTTTCAATCACAGCGCGCCATAGCCACATAACCATTACAAGCTTCACGCATGAATTATGTGGTTCTATGGACTTAATGCATTGCGGAACAATTCTATGAAGGCTAGCCCCATTTTGCCGTGGTAGGGAATCCTGACGCTGCAATTGCCCTGGGGGTGGGAATCTCCATCATCCGCATGTTGGGAACATGCGTGATTGCATTGGGGTAATAAAGCCGTGCTGCATACAATTCAGATGGAGATTTTGGAAAATAAATGTAAAAACAAAATCGTCGGTCTTTTTACAAAACCTGCTGTCTCGAATTTTGCAACTTTCCGTAAATTGAGTAAAAATGTTTTTCAGTTTGATTATTTGTTAATTTTTTTAATGTAAGTCTTTCATTTTTCAACGTATCACGTTCATATTACACATAGTAACTTTGATTGATGACTAACATCTGCGAAAAATAAGAGTAACTAAAGGTCAATACAAGTAATCGATAATTATTGATTTTTGAGATACGAGGTTTTGTGAAAAAAAATCTTTCGGAAAAAATAGATACGAATTATAAAAAAGTAAATTTATAAAACTGCATTACACTTAAACTTAGTTTTTATTAACTGAACGTGTCAACCTAAAGCCGAAGGTCATAGACAACGCAAATTATCGATAATTATTGATTTTCGAGATACGAGGTTTTGCGAACAACTTTTTTATGGTTACATGATTTGAGAATCCTAAAATTATTGATTTCGAATAATAAAAAAATCATGTAAGTTTTATGTACCATGTCCGTAAATTAATCCTTCCCCTATAAGTCTAAATCAATTCCCAGTCAATGGCTTATGTCTATAGTGTATGAAGCAAAACGAATACTGATTGCAAATCAGGCACCCACTATTAAACCATCATGCGATTTTGGAAGAAAAGATTTTCCAGTTAATATTCTCGTATTGGTATTCGTGTCAAAGTGACCTGTAGGAACTAGCAGCTTCCTGTTCCCTGATCACCGCATTAGTGCCAATTGTTAAAAAATAAAGATCTCGGTACTTCTCGGATGACAATGGAATGAGACTGGTGTATGCTCTTTGTGGATGCTGACAACTCGATCGCATATTCATCGTCAAATGTAGCTCTTTGATTTCAATGTCTTGATGACTTATCTTGTACATGATCTTTGATGGATTGCTTTTCTCAACACGGATAAATTTGACCATTCAACCGAACTAGATGACGACCTCAATTTCTTCGAGAGGTCCTTGAAGTCCAAAATATCATCGGTGTGGAGACGGGTGACACAATATGTTGGGTCACTTTTCTTTGCTAATTTGAAGATGGTGTTCAGCTGAGAAGGTAAGGAAATGTTTCCAACATGCTTCATTGCAATGTGTATGGTCGAATGCATTGAATCGCCTTCACTTTGTCCATGGTATGACTCGGAAAATATGAGATCGATATCCTCGATTGATTTGGAATTTCGGACAAAATCAAGAAACATTATACTATTCTTATTTTGCCCAGGGCAACCATCTGCGAATAATGAGACATGTTTGTCTTGGCCATCTTTTTTTGTAATCATAACCTTAATGCTGTGCACACTTCATTTGAGCAGCGTTTTGCCACAGTCTCATGCCAAGTATAAAATACCCTTGCTTTGTACTCAATTCATGTACGGTTTCGCTATAAGCAGTGAGTTTTCTACGATAGTACGACTGGCTCTCGTTTGTTTTTGGCAATGAAATAACTGCTTGTAGATCAAAGCATGCCGCCACAAAGTCACTGCTTTCCGTAGACTTTGCCTTCGCCGCGTTTTTTAAATGTCTGGATCTATCAATTTCACCCCGTGCGCAACAAACGTATTCTGCAATTGTGCAACTTCATCCTGTTTGCTGTTCGTGACTACAGTGCGGAATGAGACGCACAGAGTACATAAATCTTTTTTGGGGGTTTGGAAAGGCAAGTTCATCGATTTGAACAATTTTCGATAGAGTTTTTCACTAGCTTGAGGAGAAGGTCACGTTTCTAAGTGCATTCGGTACATGGTGGTCAGATTGAAATCTTCACTTAGAAATATTCTCTCGTTGTTGACGACCGCCAATAAAATGATTGCACAAGGAATCAATTGATGTGATCAGTAGCATATGGTCGAAGAATATCATCGTTTTCACTATTTATTCGTCCTCCACTTTGCAATGCGTGAAGAACACCATCTTGAGTTCAATTGATCAGACTGTAGAGAATCTTCAGTCAGGACTCTTCAATTCAAGATTCTCCGAGATATTGAATGTCTTCAGAAAGAACGTTTTAGAAACTGACAGATCATGGTCATGATCTTTCGACAATTTATGAAACACTGATCGTTTGCGCCTTCCTTTTCCAGCTACATCTATCCATCTGAAGTACTTCATTAGGAACGCCTCTTGTCTTTGTCTGTTTCCTGCATCATAGAACATGGCGTTCAGACGTTTTCTTTCCTCGCATGATACCGTGCTGCATGATCTCCGACACTTTCATTTTCAAGGAGAATCCTCAGGTGCAACTCTACATGAAGCCACAGTGATAGCAGAACCATCATTTTGGTTTTGGTGAATCCATATCCAGATTGTCGTTTGTTCCGTATTTCATGCAATATCTCAATTTTCGTTTTCTGTTTTTCTTTTATGGTCTCTGCCTCTTCATCGACTCCTGCACTCTAAACCACCACCTCCTAAATCACACACTGAAGCGAGACACTATTCGTAACTAATAAAAAAATCCTAAAGCAAAGCGTTTTAGGAGGCTAGCGCACTAGTGTTATTGTTCTCTTTAGTATGTCAACATTCTATTTCACACAACCTCCTAAAATTCTGGTGTGCCACACTTTAGGATGCAGGTTTCTTCGATTTTAGGAGGTGACAGTCTACAGTGTGGTTCCGGTCGAGTTTCACGATTCTCCTTGTAACTACTTCCATTATGATTTTAATGCAGATTGGTCGAATAAGCGACATCATGTGATCAAAGCGGTGCAGCAGCGTCTTAGTGAAGATGACTACTTCCTAATCCTATTGTTTTTCAGGACAGCTGAACTGCTAAGAAATCCTATTCGTGATAGTGAGATAGCGAATTACGAGGCTTTGTGAAAAAAGTATAAGTCGAAATTTGACATACGAGAATTTCAAGATTTATTCCCAGGAACAGAAAAGCTCGCATATCAACCTAATTAGAATATTAGAGGATGTTGGACACTTATAGGACTTCGATAAGTTCATTATCTCAATTTGTCCAAAAATCAAGATATTAAGTTTTGTGAAACGACCGACGAAATAATCTTACTGCGCGTATCTCAGTAGCATATCGTGCAGATAAAATCACATCCAGCTGAATGAATTGCACTGGACTGAGAGACATCATAATCTGTCCTTTTTCGACTTCGGGTCCTTTTCATCTCGCTAGCATTGAACCGACAGTATTGCGCATGATTTGTGTGAAGTGTTTCCAGTATATCGACATTATTCATATACAAACATTTGAGGATGATGAACATGTGCATCATATCTTCATTCGTACATTTTCAATGGTCTACACGTGATTTTGAATTGATTGCAATCCTTAATTTTGACAATGCCTCTCGATTCTCAAAAAGTATCATTCATAGACCAAAATATTGTTATCATAGTTATAAAAAATTTTAGCTATCATGCCTCAAGCACGTGTAAATCAGAAATGTGTGGGAGCTACAAATCAGAAAGTTGAAGTCGCAGCAACTTCAGCATTCTTTATTATCAAGGCATCCATGGCCAGCCCCCGGGCAAAATATGGCTTCCACTATAAAGAGCTGTGATGATCATAAAAAGTGGACCACCTAAATTTTGTCACACTTTAATGAAGTTCTGTCAATAGTAGGTACATATTTGGCAGATAAATATAACAAAGGGCCAACGGTAGGTTTATTGGTATTTACATATATTTCACAGCCTTACCAGAAAGTTCAATCAGTTAATCGAATCTGGAAAGGTATGCTTTCGATCAGGCGATTGATCACTACTTGATGTAAACTCTCCCTCTCGTGCCTTAATGAAACTTCAAGTCGAGAAAGATCATCTCCAGGAAGAATCGCCCTTCCAATGGGGCGAGGGTTAAAGGTTGTAAAGAACACTCCTTCATTGAGTAAATGGCCATGAAGTGCTTGCTTGTGTACTGTAACAAATTGTAAAGAACATGCTACGATATCTAGTAAACGTAATAATGCATCATAGTTCGTGCGATGAGACAAAAATTGTCTGATAAGCAGAAATAGCAGCAGCCTAAATACTGATTTGGCTGACGAATTGTCTGGTAAGTGACTGCTTGCAGATTGATGACTTTCGCTGCATACGTAGCTATCCTCTGCGACGAACAAAATTCTGTTTTTTGGGACATTGGCTGAATGCTGACTGCTCATCTAATAGCAAGCTGTATAGAATATGTGCAACAAAATGCTGAAATAGATATTAGCGCAACTTGTGCCAAGTGTCCATCTTCATTGCATTCTTTGAGATCAACATGGTTATGCACGAAGGGCGAGGGAAAAGCTGGTTAACCGAGAATATTGCAATTAAGATGGATATCCCTGCGTGAGTTGCGTCAGTAGCTTTATATTTCACAGAATCGTCAGAATCTTTGATTATCAGAATGATATAGCTGTAAAAAATCGACTCCTATCTGTCATGCACTTGTAGATTTCAGCGTTATAATTTTCTGTTGCATCATGTGCTAATTGATGTATTTCAATAGATGTTTGCAATATAACAATCATGCCTGGATTTTGAAAGCAACAATGTATCGTACAACTGAGGCCGCAATAAGCCATGATTGCCACTGCAATGAATACATGCTATGATTCCTGTACATGAGAAGTCTGTGGAAGTTTCCGGCTACCCGCTACATGCACTGTAAACCGCTCACTACCAAACACATACAAAGGGTGCACTGTGAACTGTAAACCGTAAATATCCGTTGAAATTAACACCCAAAACTATTTTCACGTTTTACAGTCTGAACTGTGAACATCCGTAAGAACAGATGTTTGTTTTATCTGATATCTACGTCATCACTCATCACGTTGTGACGTAATCATTTTAACAGATATCTACGAATATTTTATGTGAAGCCTAACGGTTACTTTAGTTGTTTTAAACGGTGTACAGTTTACAGTGTACAGTGTACAGTCAATTACAGAGGGAGTAATTGTTTGCAAAAGTCCAAACACATACGAACATTGTACAAAAGAAATTCAATATGAAAAACATTTCAAATCGTATGTGAATTTGCCATATATGATGGATTTTGAATCAATAGCCGCCAACAACGACGATTGTCTCTGGGAAATAATCTCACATAGCATTCACTACAACAATAGTTTTTTACGCAACCAGTGCATGATTGCATCTTTATAGCATTCCAGTCGGTAGACATCTTAAATTCCTGAGTCCGTAGGGTGAGTGCTATTTAAATCTAACGAGTTGGAATGCTATGATGATCAAGGACAGATTGTGATTGATATGTCTATGATTATCAAGAGTATTTGAATAGAACTTTAGCCTGATCAATAGTGAAAATATCTATTCACAGATCTAGTCTATACTAAAGCAGGACAAGAGCACTCATAATTGGCATAGATTGCGCTCCTTCCAGTGCATTGGAGTAAATATTATCTCCCGCGCGGGCAATAATCTGCTTTACAGGTCAAATAAAGCGACATCTACAATACATGTAATGAGACAAATAAGCAGTGGTTAATGCACGACAGCGTATAACGCGTGTATTTACTAACTTGATGATACAGTCCACTCTGCATTATGACGCCACGCCGCTGCAATCTTCGCACTTCAGTAGAATCTACAGCGATGTGCATTAGATTGATGAGTACTTGTCTACGGTATTGAAGACCCGAAGATATCATGTCATTTGCATAATCACTGTACAACCTACTGTAAAACAGGACAATAGCAGTAGATAAATGCCATTGATAATAATTCGCCTAGTAATAACAGAGGTACTGGCTAGCCGATTACAGAAATCTCAAAGTGAATGCTATCTAATCGCTGTTTATCAAAATGTCTTTGTTCTATATCTGTGTCCTGAAATAAACGTCTGCATACAACGAATACATGATATACAACCACCACAGAGTTAGATTGTTTAATCGTGTCACTTTGTTAGAAGTGCAAACTGATTCAAACAGATGGCACATGCAGGAACTTGATAAGTGGGTAAAAAGAAATTTTTAATACCTTACAGAGATAGGAAAAATTGTCGTGCGTCGCTTGCGGATTGCTCTGAATTCCTTCAAAATGCTCCGATCGCCACGATTCCTTCAGATTTGAAGAATTCAGATCATTGCGCAAAAGTTTCCTTGATAATGTTGGGCCCTCCGATCATTTTAAAAAAAGTTAGCAGGCGCATGAAAAAACGTTCACTAACTTCTCTGTAGAACTTGACATCGTCTGTGTCTCTTTGCTGTGTGATCCGGTTGATAGCAGTCACTGAAACTTTGCACAATTTGGCGTGTTTAATGTTGAACTGGCTGCTCATTGTTCGATTGCTATGGTATTTAGTCAGGAGATTGTGCCATTTCATTAACGTTACATGTTCCAATGCTTCCTTTCTAGTCAAACGGAAGAAGAGACGACTTGTCTAATTCTGTGACAACCACACTGCGATAAGAGATGTTAACAGCCATATAGCGATACATCCTTTGATAAATGCAGACATAGCAATGCGTCACATGAACGTCGTGCAATAAAATTTATCAAATATACACTACTTATCTTATTAATGCACTGCATACGACATTTTGGCCGTATAATGGTCGTGTAGCATTAAAGACTGTTTATTACACTCCTTAAAATTATTATTCACTTTGGAAAGCATCAACTATATTATGGAATCAATAGAGATTATTGCACTGAGAACTATGAAAACAGTTTTATTCTGCTTTGTAAACAAGAAGGTCGATTTCCAGCTCAGCAAGTGTTGACAAAATGTTCGATCCAATTCCTATGAAACAATCCTCCAATTTTGAAACGTTCAACTGAAGTCAAATTGGTTTCACAATGTAAACTTGATTGATAGCAAAGGAAGGAACATCGTAAATTGATTACATTTTTTCAAAATGTGACACTTTGGCGTGCATGGAAGCGTTGAATGTCAATAGTGGAACTACGCGAAGCAGATATCAAGAGTAATAAATATTGGTATTGTTTGATGGATGGATAGATGAACTACAAATGAAAACGAAACACAATGTCAGTTTTCTTGATTGCCAGATGTACCTCCTCATCATCTGATATGATAGACGAGCCTGGAACACGCAAAGAACATGAATATGTCACTCACAGCCCAATTACCAACAACGCATTCGTTTGGCGGCATTTTTGCTCTTCCTGAGATCATCGGATATTAAACAGACGAAAGCAAGCCATTTCCATTCATTAATATCACAAATTGCAGCGTTGTCGCCGTTGTGTCAAGTGGAAAGCAAAGTTTCATTGTGTAGAAATACTGAGGTACTTGTGCAGACTCTCAAATAGGCTGCATCTTGATTAGTTAGGATAATGCAAACAAAACTGTCCAAGGATTGTTGAAAATGGAATACTGTATGTAGAAAAGTGAAAATCAATGACGGGCCTTGGCACAGAATTAGACAGGTCGCCTCTTCTTCTGTTTGACTAGAAGGGAAACATTGGAACATGTAACGTTATTGAAACGCACAATCTCCTGACTAAATACCATAGCAATCGAACAATGAGCAACCAGTTCAACATTAAACACGCCAAATTGTGCAAAGTTTCAGTGACTGTTATGAAACCGGATCACACAGCAAAGAGACACAGACGATGTCAAGTTCTACAGAGAAGTTTGTGAACGTTTTTTCATGCGCCTGCTAACTTTGTCTAAATGATCGGATGGCCCAACATTATCGAGGAAACTTTTGCGCAATGATCTGAATTCTTCGAATCTGAAGGAATCGTGGCGATCGGAGCATTTTGAAGGAATTCACAGCAATCCGCAAGCGACGCACGACAATTTTTCCTATCTCTGTAAGGTATTAAAAATTTCTTTTTGCCCACTTATTAAGTTCCTGCATGTGCCATCTGTTTGAATCAGTTTGCACTTCTAGCAAAGTGATACGATTAAACAATCTAATTCTATGGGCCTTGGCGTCCAGAGCCGTCTAATTGACCATGGTAAGCGGGGGTAGTATTGCTTTACTCAGTAGACTTTCCCAAACCATTATGATCTCTCGATGACTACACATAAGAAGACTTTCCATTTGACTACATTTCTGATGATGGTATTACCTTCTTCATTCAACTCGCTCAAAATATCACAATGAATATCAATTTTAATTTATATCACAAATCTTTATACCTCTTTGACATATTGCCCAACGTTGACTATGATTCCACTAATCTCGCCTTATCCGACGAGGCGAGAGTTGCTTCCATCCATTTTATTTTTTGTTGTGCTACCAACACGTTTTTGACTGAACTTTGGCGTATTTTCAAAAATTCAGGTCTGAATTACTTTAATAGCATTCATTATTATAATATCTAATTTCAATAGTATTAGCATGAATTTAATAATGTTATGTTGATAGTTATGCATCAATAACTGCGTGTAGATATTCACTACATGAAATCAAGTCTGACTGTTACGTTGGCTAACTACTATTCGTAAATACTGTAGCAGTAATGGAACCATTTTCAAATTATTAGATTAATTGTTTTTGGATGCACAAAGCAAGCTTGTGCCTCTGTAGTTGATCTCTTGCTCTGGTAGAAGAAGTGTGTCTGTTTCATTCGTCTCCTCTTGAGTTGTTGTCAACCCGCCAGGTCAACGTTGATAGTCAATTCATCCTCGCCCCACTGAGGGGGGGAGCGCCCCCCCCTGGCAAAATTTTTGAATATTTTTTAAACCAAGCAGGCCGTAGTCACCAAACTTCTAATAGCTTACTTTATACGTATTATGCAACGTTTGACTGAAAGAAAATAAATTTGGTACTATGCTTTTGGCGTGATATACACTCGTAGGTTTGAATGTCATATTTGCTTCTGATGTACATTTCAGTATCAATTCTTGATGAAATAAGTCGACATGACATAAAGGATTGTTCTTATTAATATCCAATCAATTCACAAATGCAAGGTTTTTGAATTCGAATGAATTTGAAGTTATCTGCTTTTTATGCATCAATGTCCTTGAAACTTGAAATTCCAATTTCAAATATGATTTTTGAATTACTTTTGTACTTTTTGGTTCTGAATTTAGTCAGCAGTTATTGAAAAGGTGTCAAGTCATTTCGAACCCCTGACATTTCGACCCCATAAATCAAGTCATCTTAATTGACCCCATGAAATAAAATCTACGCTTCTGCATACCGCGTTGGCTACAGATATAGATAAATTGATGTGCTCTGTTCAATGTCCTGCCTATTAGCTTGCTGTTACAAGCTCCATCTCTCTGTTTCATCGATTTTAACATCTATCAAAGATTTCAAATTCTGCGTGTTGTGGGTTATTTTTCCTGATGGATTTTTCGGCTGTAATTTGCATTCATTAGTTAAAGTATGGCTCGTAGGGTTCTATTCTGCCTATCTGAAGTGGATTCACTCAGTGATAATCAATTTATGGAGTAATAATCAATTTATGGGGTCGAAATGTCAGGGGGTCGAAGTGACTAGTAACCATTGAAAATTTATAGAATCATGTTGCATTTAGTCTCAGTGTCTCAAAAGAAGTTCACCGAATTAGGTTAATTCTTTACCTTTAGAAACGAAATACCAAAATATATGATTTTAGTGCCGTTTGAGTTGAACAAAAAAGTTTGAATTATTTGACCTCATCTGATACAATGATGTATTCTCAGAGCGATTAATAATCATCATTCTTATCAGCTACCTTGACCAGATCTTTCGATTAGTGTATGGTTTATTAGTGTTTGTTACATTTTGTAGTCATTTCCTCGCGACCATTGCCTGCAGAGCACATCATACGTGAGTTGTTCAAAATCACCACGATTGGGAAAGCATCAATGCAGCATGGTGCAGTTTTACATGCACATCGCGTCATGGTGAATTCGGACGATGTAGTGAATTTCACTTCGGTGGAGAAAGTGATAATGGAATTTTGTTAAAATGACGTTTTTCTACCTTTGATCTTCACCCCAGCCCAGGAATGACCTTGAATATAGCAGTAAAGCTGATGAATCCCATCTCAATGCCCTTTCCATTGATGTGTGGTTTGAGAACTTTAGTGCAATAGTATGGGAGATCAGCAGATGGCAAATCTCCTCCCCAAGTGGGCGAGTGGTGTACTCTCAGCCCCTCGAGTGTGATATCTCCTTTATTGTCCGTTTGAACACTGCTTTCGCAGCTAGAAACGAGGATTTTTGCAGTTCTGATCTTTTGAAGTGTTTTCTGCTCACACAGCTCAGGAGTCCCACGGACCTTTTTCAAGTCTCAGTCTCCCTCTTCAATGCGTTTGACACGACGTGTAGATTGCATCGCATCCGCTTGAGATTTTTTGTGAAACATTATTTCATCTGCTTACCATCGGCTTTGTGGAGAAACAAAAAGAAATAACCGTTATGTCAACACAATATCCGTCACATGAATTCCTGTTTCCATCAGAATCTTTGCGGGAACAAACACTCAAATGGGAAGTGCTGGCGAAATTTAATGTAATTACAATCAAAAATAATCTCCCTGTGTCAATTCCAAGCATTTTCATCATATTTCTGATAACAAAAAGTCACTCGTGTGTGGGTGGTCAGGTTTTTCACATGTCTCAAAGCGATAAAAATAAGTAATTCTTCTTGCAATACTGACCCCGTGAAGAGGAGAATATAGAAAATGTATCTGATGTCAGTCCAAGTTGAAATTCACAATATCATCACACAACCGGAGTAACATTTACCTGATAAAATGAAGCCTCAGCTGTTCAGGTGATTCTTGAAAGATAGTGTCAATTAATCAAGAAAATATTGCCTATCTGTTTCTTCATTGATGACACTCAATCTCCAGCTTTCCCACGTACTCAGCACGATCCACCACGCCATTCCACTTGTCGAAATTTACAACCCCTATTTGATAATTGTACTATATTTTAACATTTTACTATAATCAATTAACGATTGCAAATTTCGACAAGTGGAATGGCGTAGTGATCATGGATCGTGTTGAGTACTTGGGAAAACTCGAGGAGCCTCATTCAGATAAAGAGAAGTTTCGGTTTGTCTATAGTGCTTCGGCGGATCCTCATCAACTATCTGGTGTTAAACATGAACACTCAATTCCTATATATTATAATGCCTCAGATATTATATAAGAAGGTACATTCGTCCTTTGGTAGGAAAAAGGGTTCAACAAAATTATGCCTAATGGTTCTGAACCTGGCAAAGTGTGCAGGTTGATACGGATCTATCATAGTATAAGATGTTCTTGGCTCTATTATATCCACACTGCAGATCGCTCACTGCCAAAGATGTAGGAAGGATCGACACCACAATAATTTTTGGCATGCCATTTTAAATCGGCGAATCAGAGGAGGTGTTCGCATTCGGTAGATACCAACACATGCAGACGTATGCGAAAGGAAGTAAATATTCGCATGAAAAACTTAATAAATATCTGTAAACATGCGAAAATCTCGCATCAATTTTTAGCTCCAATTTGCATACAATTTTCGCATCCAGCGATTTACAGGGCGGGAGAAGAGGCTCTCCAGGAAGCCCTTCAGTTCCTCCAATTTTGCTCCAAAAATATTGTAGCTATGATTGCTGCTTTCTGTGAATCTCAATTTCTACTTATCTATAATATTCTGCTCGGAGAGAGTGAATAACAATTTTACAGGCTTTTCGTCGAATAAAGGACTTGTCATAATTAAGAAATCTGGAGAAAAGTCCTTATGATTGATGGTATGTTTTATATTAAATTGTCAAGGCCTTTCATACCATCAATCAATAGGACTTTTCTCCAGATTTCTTAATTTGACAGGCATTCAGATGGAGAGGCCATTCGACAAATTACTTGCACATCACGCACAAATCGATACAGCGACCATTTGGGCTATGAATATTGATGAAAAACGGTCATTGTTCGCCAGTACGTCGTCAAAATGATGGTTTCTGGACTTCATCGAATTGAATAAATCAATTTGTTGTTCATATCCGAATAGGGCAATTCTACACGCTCAGATCGAAGCAACCGAGGTTTTGTTTTATTCCTTTTTGAACGAAATTCCCAACTTTTCATATTTATTAGTTCATAATCGCAGAAATGATCAATCATTTTCCTTGCTAAACAGAAGATTAATCAGTGGACAGATAAGCCGAAGAAAGTGAAAGTTGCAATCACCTCTCGACTTCTTTAATGGCATCAAGTCAAAGGTGAGCTTGACTAGTCACGGCCGAATCGAAATCTTTTCATTTCGCCGACTGTGAATGGATTAATTAAGCTTGTCAGATCAGCCTTCGTCGCCAATAAAAGAGGAAATCAATTGTGAACTTCAGCCAGTGTCTCAAAAATGCAGCGACAGTAGAATTTCCGGATTAAAAATATCCAGCTCATACTACCAGATTCCTTCCTTCAATTTCTCGCTGTAATTATGCCTGAGTCGCCTCTCTTGTTGTACTGCAGCTGAGGTGCATTTACATGTATGCTCAGTGCGAGTTTAAAGTGAAGAGAATTTAGCTGTAATGGGTCACAGTAAACCTTACAACATATCCGGACCACCAATTCGACTCCTCATATACAATGGTCCCTCAAAAAGTAAGGAAATGGCCTCACTCCGCACAATTGGTGCAATCATTTGATTTTGAAATTGTGTATATCACAATATATAGAAATTTCTAACTCACATCTAAAAATAAGTGAACTACACAGAACTTTGTCTAGTAGCAACCTAAGAAGGTCTATTTCCTTATTAGGATGCTAATTTATTTGCCTCGAATTGTGGTCATTCATGTCATCAATGTGAGAGAAATTTTGGATTCCAAATGAATCATTTAAGGTTGGTACACGTGTCAAGTTAATCAAGTAATCGCATACTTCAAAATCAATGGAAATCGTGACAAATACTGAAAGTATTGGTGGCGACTAACAAATATGAAACACTCTAAGGCAAAATAAACTGCAGTAAAAACAAACTTGAGTCAATTACTCATGAAATATAATTATTTGCAATTATAAATTCTTTGCCTTAAATTGCAATTGAAAGTCACTCTGTCTTTCTTCTAATACATTTCAATTACTTTACAATTACTTCGGATAACTGACGGTATTGCACTATTCCTTCTCCCACCATCCATTTCTCTGGACAGATGTGCAAAGGTCAATCACATTTGCTCATCGGAAAGAAGACTACGTTTGTAGCATTGATATTAAATTGCCACCTCTTTTATTCTCCCCGCCAAGTGTCTTCGCCTCGCACTACTACATTCAAACTGATGATGAAGTCCTGTACGTGATATCAAGACTTGAGGCTTCTAGGAAACTTTCCTACGCTTGCAATTGCATCTCCGCTAAGATATATGAATTGGTTTAAAGTTTTAAACTCTCGCTTCCTGAACAGTTTATGTTTCTGTCAATTTCCGAGGGGAAATTAATAATAGTTTTTTGATTTGCATTTTCCGATCAGCAATTAGAGGGAGAAATATTCTCTCAAGACCGGCACTTACTTTATTTTGACAAAAAGGTTGGAAGAAAATTTCATTAAAAAAATTTCTGGTAGTCGTACATCCGGTGCACATCTAAGTATTTTGATGCATTATCGACAAGGAGAGTATGGCCATTAAAACTGCCATTAATAAGCAGACCTGACTGTAAAGTAATTGCAATTACATCTCAATTGATTGAGACTGCTAATTACAGTAATTGTACTTTCAATCACAATTGCAACACAAGTCTGAATAAAATAAAGACATATCGCGACACACTCACAACATACGGTGCACGAAATTGCTTTTTGAAATTCATTCTATAAATGCATTGTTTTTATAGATAGAGAGACACTGGAAGAATGAGTAACGTCTCCTGGACGTTTGACACAATGATTGGAGGAAGCTTCCTGTAATTTGTGACAGACCTGGGCATAGAGGTTGATGAGGCGTTGCCGTCGTACTCTTAAATTTGTGAATGAATCGCAATGGCAGTCTGGTCGGCAGATACAGTGGTGGCCATAAATTTAAGACCACGTATATATGGCCATAAATTTGGGACCACAATACCAGTAAATAGTTAAGATAAATAGGCTTTTAATTAAATCCCTCTTAAGAAGATTGAAACTAATGAATTCCATTATTTTTTATTATTAGGATAATAAAATGATCAATATTTGGTGGTTCCACCACCAGCTTTCATCACTGCGGCAATTCTTCTTGGCATTGATGCCGCCAAGTTTTGACACATGTCGGATGATATTTCTAACACCCATGCTTCTCGAATAGCATTTTGAAGATCAATCAATCTGGAATTTCTTCGACACTCTGAGTTTGACGGATTGCCAGAGGTTCTCGATTGGATTCAGGTCTGGTGAGTTACCAGGCCAATCTAGAACCTCGATGTTGTTGGTAGAAAGCCATGTTGTCACTGATGCCGCTTTATGGCATGCAGCAGAGTCATGCTAAATTATTTTCGCAGTTGTGACAATTGATGAAGGTTATCAGCTTCTCCTGAAATACCTCCACGTACTTGGATTGATTCATCCTTTCGTTTCTTGCAATAAACGTGAGACCTCCACGACCTTGAGCACTGAGGCATCCCCACACCATTATCGCAGGAGGATGCTTTGCTGTTGGAGTCACAAATCGAGGATTGTAGCGCTCTCCGTTAGGTTGTCGAACAGGACCAGATCGTTTCAACAACTGGAAAGTAGACTCGTCGGACCAAGGAACTTTGCTCAATTGATCCATCGTCCAATTCTTATAGCGTCGGGCCCATGCGAGTCGAGATTTCTTCATTCTTGCAGCTAGTAATGGTTTTCTCGCGGATCTTAACGAGAGAAGATTCATATGAGCCAAATGTCTACGAACAGATCTGGGAGATGATACAGTTCAATGATCAGCTAACACTTTGGAAGCAGAATTGCTTGAAATGAATGGTTGAGTTCGGACTTCTCGGCGGATAAGGCGGCTATCCCTCGCTGTTGTTTTCTTCGGTGCACCTGATCGTGGACGGTCACTATAGGACTTCTCTTCGCGATACTTCTCAATGGCTTGATTTACAGCAGTCTTTGATACATTGAATGTGTTCGCAATATAACGTTCACTACGACCATTTTCAAGGTAGGCGACTATCTGCACTCTCACAGTTGGCTTGATGCTATTTGCTTTGCCCGTGACAGCTCAGATTGTGACAGCTCATCGGTGAGTATTTGTATTTATCTTTTGAAACGTCTTGCAACCAGGACAGTGGGTGTCCCTAAAAAAGCTTGTGACGTGTAGCTAACTATGAGAAGAATGATGAGTAACTCATCGTGTCACTAAAGCCTCAATGACTTAAAAAACAAAAGCATAGAGCAGTAACAGAAATCGATAAGTGGTCTTAAATAAATGGCCAAATCTACCTGGTCCTAAATTAATGGCCACCACTGTAAGTCGATGTAGACGTCGTTGAATTTGTGACAAAACGTCCTCATCTTTTTCCAAAAGACCAACCATCAAGGGAGAACAGTAGTCGACAATAGACAAAATCAAGTATTTGTTTCAATGCTCAGCCCACCGAATAATTTTTAGTGACGGGGGAGTGATTGACCGAATTAATAAGTGCATCAGTACCGTTTTTTGCTACATGTAGTTATTGGCATAAATAATAGGGTGATACATTTAGTGAGAAGTCAATTTTTTGAGAGTAAAAAGTTATTGTGAGCAGTCGATTGCCTGCAGCTTATGCTCCATCGGTTGTGGCCTCTGTTCAATAATCAACCATTGAATACAGTTTTTGCTACACAACGGTTGCAGTTAGATCATTTCATCAACTTAGAATGAATAAATCATCTAATACAGATATTGCATTTTCAAAGGTAGATTTGTTGTACACTGTAAATCGCTGGATACGAAAATTACATACAAACATATACCAAAATTACATACAATTTGAAACTAACATCTGATACGAGAGTCTGGTATGTCTACAGAGATCTGGTATGTTTTTCATACCACATCTCACTTACTTTAGTATGTGATTGGTATGTAGCGATACGAACTATTCCATCTGTGATTGGCTGTTTTACACTGAAATACGAATTGTTGGTATGTTTTATATACGAGACCCGATGGAAATTCATCCTTATTCGTATGCCTCTGGTATCCATTTGGTATGTGCAGCTAGAAGTCACATAGCAAAAAATTGTATGTATTACATTCTACTGTCAAATAACTTTTTTCGGTAATACAAGTGGTGAATATTTTTTGCTTGATAGAGTGATATTTAACTAGGCTAGATTTATTGTAAATTTTATGCTCCACGAATATGTCGTCGATGCTACATGTCTAGCAACACTAGTATGACGTTTAGTTAGGTCTACTTTATGACCCACGTTGATAAACATCATTTCATTTAAACGATATCTTTTGTGAAATCATGTTGACTTATATATCTCAAACATGACTATTTTTGCGTTCATGAATTATAATGTGTTTTTATTTCGGATTGATAATATGCTTAATTTCAAAATTACATAATGCATAATTGTTGATGGTTGAAATCTTATTGATTATTCATGAAATGCCTTAGACTTACGTGTATTAAAATCGAATTCAGTATTGAAAGAATGACTCTTGAATGTCTTTATCTCACTACTTGCAGAACAGTAGTAACATTAGTCTGATCTTTATTGAAAAAAGGCCTGAAATCAAGATACTTTGGAGATGATTGATGCTTTCTTTTAACATTGTGCTAGTATGGCTTTAGTATGTAAAGCATACCACATTTGAAATAACATACGAAAAGCATACAAATATATACCAAGAGAATACAGAAATATACCAAAAAATATTTTGGCATGCATCCTTCGTATGTAATTGGTATTGAGCGATTTACAGTGTAGCACGTTTATAGACTGAATCGCGAAGCACTAATGTCCTATTTAAGCTACGCGGGCATTTCTTTTTCCCTCTACAAGACAAGTTCCGGTCGGGTAGAGCACGTTTCATATCACCGACCGCAAATGGATATATTGAACTTGTCAGGTCAGATTTCGTCGCCAATAAAAGAGGAAATTGATCGTGAACTTCATCCACTGTATTTCAGTCAACTCAAAAAATCCAACGCTAGTGGAATTTCCGGATTAAAAATGTCCAACTCAAAATATCGAATTCTTTCCTTCTTTTTTCAAAGTTTCGAATTGAAAGCAACCGATATTGTAATGCAAAATGAAGATGAATGAATCCGACGAAAGCATGAAAATCGAACAAGTTCCATAACTCCCTGAGGAGGAAGAGTACACGCTTGAGAGCCGTGATTACAAAGCAATGTGAGAAGTTGATCTCTTCCTATTCTGATATTCGTGCAGTGAAGAATTTATGCTGTTACTCTGCGGTATGAAATTCTTACATAATTTAGGTCTGTTGGTTACACATCAAAGCGCAAGGTAGGAGTTCAGGCTCAGGACAAGTTGCAAAGTTACAGAGAAACCGGAACTCATGAATCATTTCAAAGTTTGAGTGTAATCCTTCAAATGCAGATTGCATTTCCGTCAAGTCCCGTCATGGGCACGCGGTGAACGGCAGCTAAATGACAATCTTAGCCCGCCGCGACCTTTCCTTCCCTGGCAAATTCTTTGAACTCAAGTGAGCTTTGACTGAAACCGCTCTGTTTTTAATGTAAAACTGCGGATGATGCTCCTATTGTCGAAATCCTGGGGTAGGTGATCTCCACCACCTCCTTAACTTCTCAAATATTGCTTCAAATCACAAAAACTTCATATTATAATATTTTTCGTGCATGAACTTTCTTGTGGTGACACCCATTTCATAAACTCGCTCTTTATCGCAGTGCAAATAGCAATTGAAGATCTTTAATGCATTTTTCTTTTAACTGAAATTTGGAACTTTGAATGGAAATTTTTTTTTGATGACAAGTTTTAATGACCATGTCGCATCTCTACACTGTAAATCGAGTAAAGTTGGACCTTGGGTAAGTGATACAAAACTTGGGTTTGCTATTAATGCTGAATATATACAGATCAAGTCACAAAAATTAATATTTTGTTTGACTCCTAGGAGAGATACGGGATGGGAGCATAAAGTTCTGATATTTTATCAAATTTCCACTGAATTCACAGAATATTTCAAAACTGAAATGCTTGTGATTATTTTCATTCTGGGCTTGACAATACCACACATGAAAGTTCATGCATATTGTGTCTACTGCAAGCTTACATGTATTTTGTTGCAATCAGTAATTAAGAAAAAAGACCTATCTGCCGTAAATCGTCTACTGAATTTTCAAGACGTGTCGCAGGTCCTGCTGCGTCGTCAGGCAATAGTTACAAGTCATTTTTCTTAATTACTGATTGAAACATGTGTCTGCCTCAACACGCCATACTTGCTTTATCGTATTTTGTTGCATTTGTGCATATTGAATTTTTATATATTCCGTATATTTTATATCTTCGCAGTTTTCTCCGCACCCTTAACTTTCTGCGATAGCCGACATTTATCCAAAAATAGATTCATTCTGATTTCGTATTCTAAATATGTTTAACCATCCACTTACTGCGCAGCTGTAATATTTATCAAGCTTGTTTATATTTCTGAATGATGGAATGAAAACAATTGCTTTGCTATGAGCAATCATAATTAAATCAAAGATCTTCAATTAGTCAGTATATCAGTGTAGGCTAAATTAAAAGAAAACTTTATGACGTAATACATGGTCTTAGGTTAATAATTATAATTATTACAATAATAAATCGTTTACCACTAATACCACACTTCTCATGGGCCCAATAGGAATCTTGGCCCATAGAAGAATTTTTATGTCAGCACAAAATACAAAGAATTCACTTCGTTTACTTGATATATTCATTCATTTAAACTTGGGCTTGGGTTTTGATCCTAACTTCTTGCCCAAAACAAATACATGCCACATACATGTTTGTTGCAAAGCAAACAAACATGTATAGTTTCTACCAGATTCTTCATTTTCTTCTCAAAGCATAAATATGCAAACAGCTGCATGTTACTTTTTACTGCAGTACAAGTAGTGAGCTATTGACATTTAAGAGTCAAACTTGCAATATTGAATTCAATTACATCACGATTTCAGCAGCATCTAAAACCTGGGATTCTGTCAGTGTTTTAGCCAGAAAGTCAGTAGTATTTGACAGTTCGTGGAAGTAGGTCTAAATATGCCTGCTTTTAATCTGTCAGAGACTACGGAGTTTTCGGCTAAATTTTAACAGAAACCCAGCCAAGTTTTGGATGTTGCTGAATCGCTTCTGAAATATTAAAGCTTTGTTTTTTGGTATTCTTTTGGACAGTTGGACACCATCTTGTATGAAGAGCGTTTTGACTTGACACCGAATTCAACACCGCCATGATTAAGTTTGCCATGATATCCACCAAACTGGTTAGAAAGCTTGTCTCGATGCAATGATGCCAAACATGAGTTGAGGTCCAGACTATTCTCAGGCCGAGGGAGAGCAACTCCATCTGGTTCTTGAAACTAGATGATGCTTCAGCTCTGTGAGCTGGGGAGGAATAATCCTGAATTTCGTCATTACAAAGATATCTTCATTTGTATGGACGCACGCACCCCCCTCTGTTGGATGTCCTTTCGGCAACCGTTTTCACACACACATGCAGGTGCTCAATTCTACGGTTGCTGAAGGAGCTCCAGATCATTACAGATTGCGGGAAGTTGACAGTTGGAGTTTTGGCTTACGTCCTTTGATCTATTATCAGACAACAGACCGCAGTTGTTGAAATGTTCAACCTTTCACCAATGGCCTTCTGCCTATGCCTTTCTCTGTGCAAAGGTTTAATCCAGACTTTGGTGAATGGACGAAGGTATTTTCTTCTGCTCATTGTCATCTGAATTCTGAGCTCCGCTTCTTCGTCATTTAAGTCAATGACTGCGCTCAATGACATTGGTATTGTTACGGGTTATTATTTTCTTAATATTCCCAAAACATATGATTGAAAAATGTAAATGAAAAATGTGGATAAATTATATTGTGAAAATAAATAAATGGTGCAAACAGTCCTTACAAGGACAGATGGTACGTTCACAGTGATAAGACAGTCACAGCACCAACAGAGTCTCCAGATTCTTCCAGGACCACAAGCCGTGGTGATCACGTCCGCAGCAGTTCGATGATAGTTCGCACATAGAAGATAGGCTGAAACACCATCAACGGCTCTCGCCGACAACTTCGCTTGGAGAGACCAGACTGGGAGAGCGGGCGTTGTTCATGCCGCGTTAAATACGTCTGTGAAGATTCGCTCACGGTCAGCTACCAATTGTTTGGTCATCCATTGTCTGATGACATGACATGTCTGTTGCCAGTCATGTACCGTAGATAGCTGACAAGCTGGACTTTTGCATGACATTGGAACTTGAAATGCATGCCGCGGAAAAGTTATTGCTCTAACAATGGAATGGAGATTGCTCTCACAAAACAATAAAATGCATAATAAAGCAAGAAGACAAACTGCCTAGCACACAACAGTATGTATTTGCAAGTCTGAGTCTACATTTCGGAACATGTATCCCAAATTATAATCAACTCTTTACTGGTCGATTATAAATGACGCCAATAATGTTTCGAATGGACAAAAGTAAGAAATTGCTAATTCAATTCACAGAGGGCTGTACATGCACGTACAAGCGAAGGTCCGATTTTCCTTGCCGGTAGCATGCTGCTATACCCCCAGATTGCATTACCGCATTTGGTAGAGCTCATGTTTAGCCCCTCCTGCAATTCTTTTCGCTGTGCTGTTTTGCATAGGTCTAGTAAGTAATGCATACATTTAGATACTACATGTAGATGTACATGCCCCTTCTTCCACAATGCATTGTTATTGCTCTCTGAAGATATGTCATATAAAGCAATAAATTCTTATTTCAACGTATTGTGGAACAATGCAGCTTCTAGGTAAGCAATTAATTTTTGATACTTAGATCCGTAAATGCCAGCAACTACCTGAAAAGCATGGTTAGGCATGTGCGTGTATGCACACATCACAATGCAGACCTCCAAATTCCGCGAATAGATTTCTACTACATTTTATTAAAGACATGCCGCATTGTGGATGGAAGGGCAGTTAAAGTTTAACCTTACACTGTAAATCGCTGGATACGAAAATTACATAAAAACATATACCAAAATCACATAAAATTTGAAACTAACATTTGATACGAGATTCTCGTATGTTTACTGAGATCTGGTATGTTTTTCATACGAAGCCTCACTTCCTTTCATATGTGATTGGTATGTAGCGATACGAACTATTCTATCTGTGATTGGCTGCTTTACACTGAAATACGAGTTGTTGGTGTGTTTTACATACGAGACCCGATGCAAATACATCCTCATTTGTATGCCTCTGGTATGCTCTGGTATGTAGAGCTTTAAGTCACATAGAAAAAAGATAGATATTACATACTACTGTCAAATAACTTTTTTCAGTAATACCAGTCGTGAACATTTCTTTTTGATAGTGTAATATTGAACTAGATTAGATTTATTGTGAATTTAATGCTGGTCGAGTATGTTGCCGTTGCTACTTGTCTAGCAACTTCAACAGGACGCTAAGTTAGCTCTTCTTTATGAACCAAGTTGATTAACATCAATTCACTGAAACGATATTATTCGTGCAATTATGCTGACTTATATATCTCAAACATAACTATTTTTGCTTTCATAAATTATAGTGTGTTTTTATTTCTTATTGATAATATGCTTAATTTCAAAATTGCGTAATCTATAATTGTTGATTGTTAAATACTTATTGATTATTTATGAAATGCATTAAAATCACGTATATTGAAATCGAATTCAGTATTGAAAGTATGACTCTTGAATGTCATTATCTCACTACTTGCAAAACAGTAGTAACATAAGTGTGATCTTTATTGATAAAAGGCCTCAAATCAACATACTTCAGGCATAATAGATGCTTTCTTTTAACATTGTGTTGGTATGGCTATCGTACGTATGTAGAGCATACCAGGCTTGAAATAACATACGAAAAGCATACAGAAATATACCAAAAAATATTCTGATATGCATCCTTCGTATGTGATTGGTATTGAGCGATTTACAATGTACATTCACTACACAGGTTTTTTATCAATTGTTTTACATTTGCACCGGTTGACTTTCATTAACTAACCGTTACCAAGTTTTACGCAATTTATTGTCAACCTGTCATGCACCGTGATCTCTAATTAAGTTTCCTCGTTGTGATTGAAGTTGCACTAAAATTAGTTTCTCTTAAAAACTGAATTTTCTTATTTCACAAAAGTCGTCCATGTCATTAAATATTCTGCCACCAAATGAGTTGAGAAGAAGAGTTTCCGCAACGTCCAGGTTCTGGCGCTTTCATGTTCGCCAAGAGAGAGAATATGAAAAATGAGTGAAGAGCTCCTTTTGAATCCAAAACGTTAAATCAAGTATGGAGACGCGAGAAATGTCAAGTGTTAATAGAATTTTTTAAGCAGCTGTGTCCTCAAGTACCTCTTGCTCACGATTGCTGTGATTTCTTCTCAACGCAGTCAATTCGGATTCACGGTCTATTGAAAAGTTACAGTTCTAGCTCTAAGGAACTTCCTCTAATCGATTTAAAGGCGAACGACTTTGTTCGTGAGCTCGAAGTATTGTCGCTTTCGCAAAGAGATCAGAGGGACAGCAGAGTGGCCCAAGCATAGAGTAGGGATATATAGGCAGAGTGTCGACTCAAAAAAGTATCTGTATAAAGTGAAAATTTTTATATCAAAAGATTCAGTTTTTTGCAGAGATTGCGGTCCCGTGGTCCAAAAAATTATTTGAGCACTTTTGAAAAAAGTCAAAAATTGCCAATTTATATACTACCGAGATGACTCTCCTAAACAAGTAGTATGAAACAAGTTGGATATCAAAAGAAATGAATATTTGATGATAAGCATCCTAACTAAGCGGAAATTAAGCTGATGATCAAGGAAATCTAATGAACGGCACTATAATGGAAGTCTTCATGAAAAAGTCGCGATCTTATTCGTGTTTCCTTGGCTGAAATTTCAAGTTTTTAATTCAATCTTCACCGGCATGATTTTATGATTCATTAAATTCATGTTTCATTTCTTGAATCTGAATAGTGATGTGGACCCATTTACAACAATCAAAATTAACTGAAATCGTTGTCTTTGATTATGTGATTTTGCTCTGCCAATGCAGGTTGCCTGTGACATGATCACGCTTCAGAAAATGCTCTTGAGGTTGAGAATGAAAGTAATAAGAACATATCGAATTGTTAATTTAACAGACATTAAACCTCCAAGGCTGTCATGACACTGAGAATCTGTAAAATAACACCATTCCTTCTGCATTACAAACATGATCAGTCAATTTCATAGTAATTTACCCAAAACTGCAAAAATTTGCATATCTCACATTTGGTGACAATAGGGGAGGTTCGGTTATTATGGGCAGTCGGATAATATGGGCACTTTAAGAAAAAGGTCATGTGCTCGTGTATCAGTTGGCAGAGGATCGATTTTAACTGTTGGAGTTTGGAGATCTCTTTTTGGCTGACAAGAAAAGCATAAACTTTACGCTCTTGGCTACGTGAATCATTTCCTGCACGCGTGCTTCAACTGACGAGGTAAGAGTCCGCCATGATACTGCAGCTGTGAAATAACCTCGAAATTTTGCTAAGGTTCTAAAGATTGTTGAAAATTCGTAAGAGTAGCGAAACAACGTCAACCCCTTATCCATATGCTTAGTATTTAGTAATACATCTACCATTTACATGCCACTTCATCAAATTCCAAGTAGAACACTGGACAGAAAACTGCTCATTTAACCCCATCGTTGCAATTCGTTGGGGTTAAATGAGCATTTATTTAAAGACTCTCTTTCGCTCTTAGGATGCCACGGAAACTTGACCGCAAGACTGTTAGACAGGCATGGTCCATAGAAGTTATGAAAACTGCAATCAATAAAGTCAAGATTGAAAAACGAAAAGCATTTACTGCTGCGAAAGAGTGCGGCATTCCTCGTGAAACACTCAGACGCTATTTGAAGAAAGATGCAACAGAAATCGAAAAAGCAAAGTTAGGACATAGGCCATGTCTTGAAGACAGCGAGACTGATTTGGTTCAATACATTTTGGAATTTGAGCGAAGGGGTTTCGGTCCTACACGAAATCAAGTCCGTGAAATCGCCTTTGAATTTGCCACGAAGAATGAAATGCCTAACACGTTCAACTGAGAAAGAAAAATGGCAGGCCATGATTGGTTTTTCAGCTTCTTGCGAAGAAACGAATCCTTGCTTTCTCTGAGGAAACCAGAAAAGCTATCACGAGCTAGAGCAATGCCATGTAATAATGTTCAAGTTGATCGGTTGACCAAGTTCCATATACAATATGGATGAAACCAGTTATGAGAGGTGAATTATCTACCATCCTCAGTGCCATCAGTGCGACGGGTCAAATCCTGCCACCTTACGTCGTAATGAAAGACGTACGCAAGAATCCTAGTCTTGAGCTTGGATTTCCTGCCGAAACCAAGATCACTTTGTCGTCGTCAGGATGGTCAAACAAAGCTATATTATTCTTCGATTTCTTGAAATTCTTTCGAAGCACTGCCATCGAAATTCACAAGGACGAGCATGTTTGATTCTTGATGGGCACGGTTCACTTAGCGATTCGCTGAAAACATTGCTTCTGGCAAATGAATTGAAAATTGATATGATATGCATACCTCCACATACGTCGCACGTATTGCAGCCTCTGGATGTTGCAGTATTTGCACCATTCAAGCGAGCATGGAACAAGTGCCTTCAAGAGGAGTTGCAATCAGGGAAATTTCTGACTCGATATGATTTTGGTCGAGTATTGTCTCTAGCATGGAATTTATCTATGAAATCTGGAAATGCCAGCAAGGGTTTTGAAGTAACAGGAATATTCCCCTTCAACAGGAATCGACTGCAACATGTGGATGGTTGTGTAATCTGTGGTGAAAATTGCTATCGACCCAAATCAGAGCGAAAGAAGTTTCAGTGGTTCCAGTGTGCTGACTGGAGGTTGAGCTCACGAATGTTGGGGTACCAAAATTTTTCTTCAAACTTTCATTTTTCTTCTGTTTGCATTGTTTTGATGCCTCTGAAAGTGACTAGTGAACGTTTGGTATGATTTTCTAAGTTTGCTTGTCAGAGTGATGAAATGAGTGTGCTTCATAAATGATTATGAAGAAGATTGATGCATCTGAAAAAGATTTGATAAGTACTTTATTAGTTTTTGATAGTTTTAAATTTCTTTTGGGAACGCAAGGAATTGGTTGGGCCTAATCTTCTGTCTATTTAACATGATAACTTCAAAATGAATTAATCATCAAGTAGACATTTGAATCTGAATTATTGAAATAATACATAACTTTATTCTGATTGTCAATCCTAAATACAGTCAGTATGGTTGCTACAACAAGTAAGACACGTAGGATTATGATAAAATTGAAATATACATTTAGTCATAATAATAGATTAGCTTTTAGGTTTATGCCCATTTTACCCCAACATGGGTACCCATTTTACACCAAAATGTTGCCAACCCTTGAATTTCGTGTCTCTTGAGAAAATAGATGAATTCTATCATTTCAGTAAGGATAAAAAGTCTATGGGATGCCTGACAATTAAATCAAACTATATAGAAGTCATCGTGCTTGTGTAGTCAAATAATTCATTGTATTTTTGACGGCAGTAGACAATTTGTCTAAACCTGCCCATTATACCCGAACCTCCCCTACCACCTCTATCTCCCTTGAGTTCACTTAATAAAATCGAAAGTGTATGCACATCGGCGATTTAATAAATGCGGAGTTACCACTCTACCTAATATATTTACTCTATGGTACTCTAGTGCATGTATTGACGTATTTCTATGTCCGTTCACCGGCTGACATGCCGCGGGGAGACCTCACAAGATGCCACAAAATTTTCACGCTATTGCAGAGGTTCGAAATGAAATGAAACATGCTTTTTTATTTAACATTTCATAGAGTCGGTATTCCACATTTCAATTTCTCTTAACAAGTAGAAATAATCTGAAGTCACATTGAAAATTCGTGGCTCTATAGCAGAAGGTGTTGCTAAGAAAATGAGGCAATGATTTTGATGGGCTTTCATCTCAGTTCCACTCATAATGAGGAATTGTAGATGCAAGTAACTAGCTTTAGATAAGCTTTGTATAAATACTTCATTTCTGATTGTATATTTGTATTTTCAACATCTTGCATAGTGAAGCTTATTGTAAAGTTGAGTTCAATTTACATCTCCTCAAGAGGGTTACTTCTGGCGGTTAGTCCATAATTTTGTTTTTTATCCTTTGTGGGTAAAGCCTCGATTACATTTTGATTACATTAATTATCTTCGAACATTTTTCTTTCACAGACAACTTCAATATCTTGCTGCTTCAAAAATCACTGCACGTATTTTTTAGATACAAGCGAATCATGTCTAAAGCACATGTTTCTTAAATGTTTTGTAGATGTATTCTAGAGCGGAATATTATCCTTTTACAAACAAAAGTGTAAACGTAAGCCTGTTCAACCATCTAAAAATCATGTAGCTAACTCAAGCGTTTCTCTGCGGAGTGTGATTTCTGTTGCTAATTTTTTCTTACCATGTGAAGGTCACGCACTGAAATTCTCTGTGATTGAAGCTGTTCGACATTTGCGGGCTACGTTAACCGCACCTGCCAAATACCGCAGAAATGTTGAGCCAAGAAGAGAGGTCACAAAATCGACGCAGCAGGGGCAGCGTCGCCCATCCCAGCTTGTGTTTCCAAGAGTCCTCTGATATCCCAACAACCCTTAATCAGAAGTCCCGATTGACCCGATTCTTTTACATTATACCCTCTAAAATTCAAGAACCCATATTAATGATAAAATCCTTGCAAGAACCCTTACTTTAACAGACAGCAATGTCAATATTATTCGGAAAATCATGATGCTGCTTCACTCACTTTTCTCAAATCAATGAGGACTGTTTCGGTTGCATCAGTTTCTGCGCTTGGTTTAGAGACTCCGTCAAGACAGACACCCGTACATTTCCGACCTGGCACATCATGTTAATAATTGTCACGTGGAATGATCCAATTTTTCACTGCATGTATAATCTCTAAGAGGAAGCAGAGTTCTGCATGCCACATCCAAATGGGATGAAAAAACTTTAGCGTGAAGAAAAATTCATCTTATACGGAAATAATAATCTAAGCTTCAGAACATCTAATCTTGTATAAGATTCGACTTTTCCAAGGTTGTTTCCTAATGTGAGAATGAGAGGTGGCTTCAATGCTGTATGTAACATGTCAGAATATTTCTTGTCACGCAATCGTTACAAGTTATGAAATGATGATGACTTCCGATGCGAAATCTCAATGATATGATGTCAATGAATCCAATGTGTTGAGGAAGAAATAAAATTCATTAACCCTCGCCGCGAGCACGCTCAACTGGAGGGAGGAGAATCCCCTCCCCCACCCTTGATCTCCCATACGATTCCATCAATTTTGCCAAACCACACATCAATCAGACATTGAAAAGGGATCCAGCCTTATTTTTCATGGTCATCCCTGGGCTGAGATAAAGGTCAAAAAATGACAATTTCAAACAAATGTCCGTTAAATCAGTATTATTTGAAACGGAAAATGACAGCGAAAGCTAGCAAACCATACAATAATCAAAAGATCTGGTCACGATGGTCAATAAAATATTATGAGATTACATCATTGTATTAGATGAGGTCAAAATTCAAATAATTCAAACTTTTTCTTCAATTCAGATCGCATTAAAATTCATTTTCTGAAATAGGCTTAGTTGTCTCTTACAGATGTAAATAATTATTTTCCCATAATTCATTTGTTGAAAAATCTTCAATTTACTGAATATACTTCAAAGGAATTCAGTAAATGAATGTAATTGAATGAATTGCAAATTTCAAACATGCATGCATAATAAGCAGATAATTTCAAATTCAAAAATTTGCATTTGTGAATATCATAAAACCAGCACCACCTAAAATCGAGGAATTCTGCATTCTAAAGCGTCACACACTAGAATTTTAGAAGATCGTGTGAAATAGAATGTTGACATACTAAAGAGAACAATAACTCTACTGCGCTGGCCTCCTAAACGCTTTGCTTTAGGATTTTTTATTAGTTGCGAATAGTGTCTTGCTTTAGTGTCGAAGCCAGCGCTAGCCTCCTAAAACGCTTTGCTTTAGGATTTTTTTATTAGTTGTGAATAGTGTCGTGCTTTAGTGTGTGATTTAGGGGGTGCTGGTTTACAGTGTAGCTTTATATTGATAGGAAGAATATATTTATGTCATCTCAACTCATTTTATCAGTGAATACAGAAATCAGCCAAAATATTCCAAACATGCAAATTTTAAAATGGATCTCACGTCAAAGGTATAATGACAAATATATTTTCCATTTGTCAAAAGTTGCACAATACGTAGAAAGTAAGCTGCTAGAAATCTCATCGTCTTTGCTTACTTGGTTTAAAAAATATTCAAAAAAAACGTCACGGGGGCGGAAAACGCTTTCTTATCATTTTCTACAGAACTTTGTTGATGTTTAACGCTCTCATCTATCTACAGTTTGATTTGCGGATATTTAAACCTATATACAAAGTATTCGTGCCACGTGTGTTGTCATTTCAGCATGGATGAAACATCTTTGAAGTCAAATGTACTTGAACATGCGTTTACTCATCAAATACTCCGAGACAGAAGCAATCCGACTGAAGAAAAGCCAAAGAAAGTGCTGGAATGATCCCCTCAAACAAGCGCAGGAAGTGAATATTTAATGAATGAGACGGAAAATGCTGAAGTACTTTAAGAAATGGATCAAAATTCTCGAATTCCTCCTTTGATCAGCGTAAATTGACATTTACAAATAATAAACACTTTGATGTCTACCCTGAATGAAATAACGCTATGACATTTCTGACATCAGCTTTGTTGAGGTTGGAATTCGCATTGAAGAATTAACTGACAAGGAATGTTTGTCAAATTTCAGACATTGCTTTGATTCGCAACCTGTTTTCTTTTAGTCCTTCCTTTTACTTTTCCTCTTTCACATTATCAATGTACAGAGAAAACGAGCTCATCAAACGACTAGAACAATGGAAGTTCACAAAACTTATCACAGATCTTCAAAGATATGCAAACCGCTCATTTAATATACGCTGTAGAAACATCTGAGCAATCTAAATTTTGTATTAAATTCCTGGTCTCGGAGATCCCAAAGCTAGAAAGTTGTTCATGAAGTCCGAAATGCTTACTAGAAGGAGTGCGAAACCTATTAACTACGGCTAAGAAATGAGTCCCAGAATCCAGTACTCTCTGAGTGTGAAAACATCAGTGCTCATTTTAGATCGTTTTTGCTCGAAAGCAAAATCATTTAATTCGCAGTCATTTTAGTACTCATTTAGTGAGTTGCAAGGGGCAAACACTCCACTGTATCAAAAGATGCCACTGTGGCATGTCGAACCCGCTATATCACATATGCACATCCATCCAAGAACTGTTTTGACAATTAGACAATCAGAAGTGTATTTGGATGAACAAAATATGTAAGTGACTCAAAGCACAGTATGTAAAGTGGGTGAACGTTGGCAGGACTATAAGTACAGTCGGAGATGATGGAAGACGTTCGTTGGAATCAAAGCAATATCGGAGAGGATGTAAAATGTTGACAAGACTCAAGCACAGTCAGAGATTGGCAAACGCGCTGAAAGTAGGAGCAAAGCATATCGCGCAAGCCAACACGAGTGGAGACGGCGTCGTGAAGTGTTAAGTGATGTTATGGCAATGCAGTGACGTACACAGTAAACTGTAGGCACTAATTTAGGCACGAAGCCAGTTACCGCCTAGTTAGTGCCTTTCTAGTGCCTCGAGGCAGCAGTAAGCGCTACTTGGGCACTAATAGGTACCAAACCAAATATTTGTTTATCCAATGAAATTGAAGGAAAAATCAATGGGCACGAAGTCGGCACTATGAATTTCGTGCCTGGAATTGGTTAGAATTGATGCCTAAATTTCTTGCCTAATTCAAGCGTAAGTTCGTGCCCTAGAGTTTACAGAGTACCGTGATCAATGTATCGCTATTGTTCCAATATTCTGCAGATTGTTTCGTAAAGAACTCAAATGAGTAAGCTTGAATTACGTATAAATTTGATTCCAAATTCAACAAACTTTATGTGTCTAGAAAGCCCAGTTCTGAAACTGCTCCTGTGAATATTACATGACTATGCTCTATGATAGTCATGTATAGCAGTCAGTAGTTAAATAATGCCTCAATCTTATGCAACTTGCGAATTGCAAATCCAGTGAAGTCCTTATTATATACATGTAGTTATCCTGAATGAATCCTGTTATATGAAGTCCTTATATTATAAGTTATCAATATATTACAAAAATTCCAAATTCTACGACCCTTTGCATGACTAAGCCTAGTGCGAAACGTGGCGTGCATTTTTTAATATAATTTTTGCAATGTGTTTGGAATTCAATTTCCTTTCTATTCGCTAACCAGGAGCGTAACTCATCACTCTCACTCATGCATAAGGCATATAATTAAGAACAATGAAATAGAATAAACGATAGATCAAATTGCCAAAGATGTCGGTCTGGTAGGATTCGAGCCTACGACCGAGGTTAACTAGACTTGTCCTCTAACCAACTGAGCTACGAGCCACTTACGCGACTCTGTCAATTGGAAGACGAGAGCAATGCTGTGTAATCGAAAGACATCGAATTGAATCACTTCAATTGCTTCGTGTCACTCAGTAAGATGCCAACTGCTGTACTGAAAGCTTACCAGAGAGGCCATCCTAGGGGTCAAGCTGAGGCCTTCCTACGAAGTGGCCGGACAGTTGCCACTAAGTTTAATATCATTTCAAGTTTTGCTTTGTTGATGCCATACGGTTGATAATGCAGATGTGTTCACGCTCCTGTGGTGGATTCATCTCTACATGAGAAAAAAGCATTGTTTATTTTTGAAATTGTCTTAAAATACAGGGTGATTCAAAAGTCTTAATCGGGTTTCAAATTGAGATTTCTCAGCAGGTATATACATTATGATTTAGGAGGTGCTGGTTTAGAGTGTACTGGAAATGGGATCTTCTATAACTTCGGTACAAAGAATGACGCGTTTCTTTGAAGTTTTCAAAAGTCTTAGTGATTGTGACTTACGTCACGGCCTGGACTGCTTCATAACCTTCACTCGCAGTTCGTTGGCCTATTCTTTTGCACAATTTTCTTGATATGACCCCACAAAAAATAATCAAGAGGCGTCAGATCTGCGCTCCTACTTGGCCATTTGACCCGGCCCAGTCGTCAAAGGCCGTGTCAGACAATCCATCGACCTCCTGTAGAAGATGGTGTTATTACTGACGAAGATAGTGATTCCGAAGATGTTGGAAACAATATTGATAAGGTTGGACATGGAATAATGAATGCACCGGCTGAAATTGTAATTGAACAGGAGTGTGAAAATGAAGAGATCGATAATTCGATTGAAGACCATCGTTCAAAGAAACAAAGAAAGATTTGGTCAGAAACGGAGGTGTTTGAATGTAATTTCAATGTTGATTTTCCGGACGCTGAAAGAAAAGATATACCAAACGATGAATCATCTGTATATGACTATTTTACGAAATTTCTGGACAACACAGCTATCAAATTCATTGTCTCACAATCGAATCTTTTTGCTGGAACGAAAAATGCCGACTTTTCTTTTACGGAAGAAGATATTTATTGCCTGTTGGCAGTCATGCTTCACTCTGGATATTGTAAAATTCCCAACAAGCGCCTACTTTGGTCTGGTGAGAATGATATCCCAAATATTGTTGCACAGAAAATTGGCCGCACAAGATTCGAGAATATTCTACATTACATTCATTTTAGCGCCCATGAATCAAGTGATGATCGACTTCATAAATTACGACCAATTATTCAATTGTTGGAAAAGAAATTTCTTGAAAATCGAAAACTTACGGAGAACTTGTCGATCGACGAATCGATGATACCGTACTATGGAGGTCACTACAGTAAACAGTTTATAAAAGGAAAACCCATAAGATGGGGCTACAAAAACTGGTGCCTCCGTAACTCAGATGGTTACTTATATTCGTTTGAACTTTACACTGGCAAGTCATCCGCATCGGTATCAAATACGTGTACAATGAAAGAATTTGGATTGGGTGGATCTGTTGTTCTCCGATTGATTGACTTATCTTCAATACCACCAAATTTGGGACACAAGATTTTTATGGACAATTATTTTACGTCCGTGTCTCTATTCGCTGTACTGACTGATAAGAAGATATGCGCTACCGGGACGATAAGAAAAAATCGAATCCCTTCAAGTACAGTGAACTTCCGTGTACAAGAAAAGGAAATGAACCGTGATGATTCATTCTCCTTCTCAGGAAGTGGAAATTTGCTTCACAAATTTCCTTGTGGAAATAACAATACATTGTGTGTCTTGTCGAATTATCACAGGACGGGAAGCAGCCAGACAGGGGGAGGGGGGACAGCAATGTTGCAGACAACGAAAATTGTACTGGCCCATATTTTGCTATTTGGTTGACTGCTGCGTCAATAATGCGTGGATTCTAAGTCGTGATGCGGGTCTCGGACTAACACAATTGCAATTTCGGAGAACATTGGTGCTCACCTTGTTCAAGAAGTTACCTGAACGAATTGCTATCAAAGCTATCACAAGAAATCCGAATATTTCCAACGGATACCGTTATGATGGAAAAGACCACTGGCCGATACAACAACAGTCGCAAAGACGATGTCAAGGATACCACAATGGCAAAGCTAAGGTTACCTGCTCAAAATGTGATGTGGGTTTGCACATTGGATGTTTTCGTTCTTATCATGTGCAATGAGTGCCAATGACGTTTTTCCCTATTTTTTCATTCGGATGGACTAAAAGTGACAGCGTCCTTTTAAAAGGACACCCTAAAATTCGATCTTTCTCGAATGTAAAGTTCTATATTTTTTGTATTTAGACTAATTACATGTCATTAATGAATAATCAAGAGGAAAATTTAAAATTATCTCTGGTTTTCTGGTATTGGGCACTAATGGGTTAATATCAGAGTCACTTATTCAAATCTATTCACCTGACGATGTTATTTATGGTGCTCCAATCGGCATTTCTGACCATCTGACTTTGTATGCATCTCCATCTTTTAAAATTTCTCGTCCTCATAGATCTGTACAATGGCATACAATTTATGATTATCGTAAATCAAATCTTGTTGTAACTAGCAAAGAAATGCAAAAGGTTGACTGGAATGGGCTTCTAACTGGTAATGTGAATGTCAATGAGCTGGTTGAACGTTTTTATTCGAAAGTGAAAGAGATTATAGAAAAATGCATTCCACAGCGACAAGTTGCTTTAACATCTGGCGATAAGAAATGGATGACTCCATTAACAAAAAGTTTAATTGAAGATCGATGGGACGCCTACAGAAGAAGAGACTGGGGTAGATATCAAGTATTGCAGACGAAGGTCAAAGAAGAAATTATGAAGTCGAAGCAGCAGTATGTTGATAAATTAAGAAATTGTAAACAAGGTGTATGGAAATTGGTTGGTAAGGTTACTGGCAAAAGCACTCATCAAACCTGGAATGACATTATTTCCAAATCTGGTGGTGTTGAGAAGGTTGCCAAGCACTTTGCTGACTGTTTAAAGATCTCTTGCAATGATGTGGAGCCTGTAACAACAACTCACAAGTTCGACGAATATATCAATGATTATAATTGGAACGTCGATATAGGGCGAGTTCGATGTGTTTTCCCATCTGAGAAATTTGTCAACAAAAAAGGCTGCTGGTATTGATGGTATTCCCACAAGAATATATCAAGAATTGGCCGATTCCTTCTCATCTCCGTTAAAGCTGTTATTCGAGGCTTCGGTCAAGAAAAGACAGTTTCCTATGCTTTGGAAAAAACACAATCATAGCACCAGTGCCTAAAACATCTCCTCCCTCGTTGAATAAATTCCGTCCTATAAGTTTACTGTCGATAACTGTCGGTTACTGTCGATATAGGTTTACTGTCGGAAAATTTTTGAGAAGGTTATCCTTCAGAAAATGTGGTGTCCTTTTCTAACTGCATATGGAAAAACACAGCACGTATTTCGCCCTAAGCATTCGACAACAACTGCACTCATCGAAATTATGGAACGATCTCTGTCCGGGTATGATGTTCCGAATGCAAGTGGTGTTGCGGTTATTTCGGTAGACCTTTCATCTGTATTTGACTGTGTAGACCATAAACTTCTTGTCCATAAACTCAAGGCTTTCGGCTTTCCAACCTACTCCATCCAGTGGTTTCAAAGTTACCTAAGTGATCGCATTTGTCAAGTCAGAGTGAACAATCAATATTCATATCCTTTTTAATGAAAAGGGGAGTTCCGCAGGGCTCTGTGCTATGGTCAGCTTTATTCAGTCTTTTCATTGGTGACTTTACTCCCAAAGTTAAGGGTGTACACCCTGTCCAATATGTGGATGATTTGAATTTGGTCATTCCTACCACCAAAGATTGTGACAATGAATCGATCACAATGAAATTTTTGGCAATGAGTAATGGTGTAGTACCAACAATCTAAAGTTAGACAAAAGGAAATCGAAGGTTTTGGTTTGTGGTAAAACAGATGAGCATCAAATGAAATTGCCTATACCGATTGTGAGCAAAATGAGAGTTCTTGGTGTAACACTGAACAGTCGACTGTCATGGGACGATCATATTTCTGATGTGCTCAAAACAAGTAATAGACGGCTTTTTGTTTTGAGGAAATTGAAACATATCACAAATACTGACGATTTGGTAAGCGTTTTCTGGGGGCTGATTCGCTCTGTGATAGAATATGCTTCCCCTGTCTTTGTTCATCTGCCACCCAAACTGAACAACAAAATTGAAAGAATTCAAAAGCGTGCCTTGCGAATTATTTACAACGGTTCACCTCCTCCATCTACTGAAGATGACCATCTCTCCAACAGAAGAAGGAGGCTAAATATGAGGCTGTTTTCTTCGATTGAATCCCATTGTTCCCATGTACTTCACAAATATGCCCCCAAAAGACCGCGGTACTCTCGTCACTTGCGTGTGCCAATGTGTCGGACGAACAAGTACACGACATCTTTCTTCCCCTTCACCATTAAGCTCATTAACGAAAGTTTCAATTGATTTAAAAGATAGTGTGTCAATTTCAGTTACTTCACTCGTTCATTTTCTTGTATTTTCTCTTATTGTATGATTTCTAATATTTCTGATATTATTATTATTATGAAGGCGAAAACACACGCAGGTTGGCAGAACTGGAGAGCTATGTCTGGTGTTCTGTGTGACAAAAAGATGCCTCTACGACTCAAGGGCAAGGTTTTCCACACAGTGGTCCAACCCGCAATGCTGTAACATGCTGAGCTCTGGGCCCCGAAGAAGCTGACCTTATTGCGATGGAGGTATCAAAGATGAGGATGCTGAGATGGTCAATGGGGAAGACAAAGAAGCATAGAAAAAGAAAAGAAAAGATCCGTCGTATGCTTAAAGTACCCCCAATAAGCAAGGAAATTGAGACTCGCCGATGCAGATGGTTCGGACATCTGCTCAGAAGACCAGAGGATAACATCTGCAAAACAACATGGAAACATGAACCTGTCGACAGAAGAAAGGGAAGACCGAGAACAAGTTGGAGAACTGTGATAAAGAGTGGAATGAAGGTCAGATCGATAACCGAAGACATGGCCTCCAACCGAGCCATGTGGAAGCAGCGGACTGAGGGGCCACCCCGTGCTACCCGATCATCCGTGATCGGGGAGGCTGAAACTGGATCGAGCCCGGACAAGGTGAGCAGGGTGACCATACATAATGGAATGTGGTTAGAGAGTAGTTACCGCTCAACCGAGTGAATTTAGTCATTTCAGTAACTGAAAAACGGAATTAGCATATTCCGAGTTAGGTGAAAGATTGAGATTAGATCTGAATTCTAAACCCCACGACTTCAGAGAGGTCACATTATTTTGTGATTGAAGATGACTGTCAGATAGCAGTATGAAAAAATACATGAATTGTAGAATAAGTAACGACAAAACTGAAAATGACTGGTCAGGACATCTGATTAAGATAAAAAATGAAGGGCAATAAAGTCACACTGTGAATTTGTTATTCTTTTTTAATCTGTGGCTGACATTTCCTTTGTCTACAGGAGAATGCTGGTGGAAAGTATTAAGCTTCCTGAATCTGTAATGAGTGTTGCACGTCATTTGAAATCGTGACATTGATGCCACATTCTTGTCAACAAAACCGCGCGAATAGTTCTACTAACCTACGCATAGAATGTTCTCCTCTTCTAAAAAACCTCAATTTTATATGTTCGCTATCTTCACATTGCCTCTGCAGCGTCTGTTATTAGCCTTGAAGGGAGATAAAATGATGATGAATGCTTGGAATGCTTCCTGTAAGGTTTCATTCATATCAATCAAACAAAACAAGTCTTCAAAGAAATATTCCATCATTTCTATGGTTGCAATTTGAATAGGATTCTATGTCATTCACCAATTACTGTCACGGCTCGACAAGATGGAATTTTTCAATTTTCTATTGATTGACGGTTGCCTAATTATTCATTAGTTTTTGCACCGTTTCGCATTCGACTTATTCTACAATCTCTGACAGATCCTTAGAAATATCTCATCATTTCAGTGCGGTCTGAGAATTGTCGCGCAGGTGAAACATAAGCGTTATCGAAGTCAATATCCGCTCGGGTGTGACGAACATGTCTTCCAATTGATTAAAAATTACGCCAGGTTGACAGGAAAATCAAAATAAATTGCATAACAAATAAATTGCAATAAAATGAGTGTGGTTGTGCAAGACTTTGATTATCAGATTATATTTCAATGTCTTCTGATAGTTGATTATGGTGTACGGGAAGCGACTCTTTGTCTAATGTGCAGCAAAGAGAGTTCGAACCGGCTGTTGATACTGCGGTGCACAGAAAACTTCTTCACAATCAGGCCTGGCCAAACCAGGCCCGCTGTAACGGAAATGTTCTCGAGGTCCTCGGGCCGTAATCAAAGCTTCTGTCACAATACATAGGCCTTTATAATGCTCTATTTCTTGCGCCTACATGCTTAATTTGAACCAGATTTTTGTCATGAGCTTTACAAAAATTATGCGCAATTTAGAGTTGGATTACTCATTCGAACACCTACAAGCCGGAGACTGACAAGGAGATGTTCGTCTCAATTTGTCTCAATCAGCTTGTGAAGGCCAAGGAAGCATAATTCAGCAGAATTAGAGAACACACGTGAACTTCAACTGTCTGCTTTATTACGCAGCATCAAAACATTCGTCAAATTGAAATATTTTTCACACTTTTTTCACGTGCTCAATTTATTTCAAGAAGTTTCGATTTCTCAAATCGCTCCAGAATTTGCTTTCACGATCTTCATTTTCCTAACCGCGTACGCTTGAAGTGGTCTTTCTTACAAGCTACACTGTAAACTGTAGAGCACGACAGCTGGCTGATATTGATCACGGAACCGATGTACAAAAGGAGGATGACAAATGACTTTCCTATTGGATTAACTCTATCATCCAATAGGAAAACCAATCGCTTTCGTTGTGTATGAGCACGAACAATAGCGTTTTCGCACATTTTGTTATTCTCATTTTGTACATCGATCTCGTAGATAGCTTTGGTATCGTACAGTTTACAGTATAATGATTGATGCTGCAATTGAACACATTGCAATCGCTGTATCTACTGTCCTTATTCTTGATTATTGAATGATGTAACAGTGAGACACAGTGAGTTGATTGCATATACCATACCTTTGAGAAGTCGAATGAAGACAAACTTTTTATTTAACAAATCCCTTTAATGTGTAGTTTCTGCTCTGAGGCTTCTAGACTAATTGGTATAATAGGAGAGCTATCATCTAAAATTTAAGCTTGTAGCGACTTTTGGGGCACGCGCTGCATGTACCGTTAACTGTACGCAGTGAAAAAACAGAATGTCTGTTAAAAGTTTTCTGTAATTTGTGATCTTAACTGTGACATTAGTTATCCAGATTTACAGCTTACATAACTCCTTAACTGAAAATAGCATTGAACGGATTTTCACCGCATCTCAGAGAAGAGGAGTTTAATTTCGAGAGTTCTTTATTGACTAATTAGATTCAGAGATTTTTAGATTCAGAGACTAATTAGATTCATCCTCATTTTTGTGTATAAGCAAGCCATTAGTCAATAAAAATGGAGTTTACAAGTATATCAATGATGGAATCGTCTTTCTGTCTGTTCATTCCCATTTCATTGTGAAGAGAACAAGAATAATGGTTCAAATGATTGTCATGGATACATAATGAGATATTAGCTTGTCTGGACTATTTACACTCTGATTAGAACTGCCGTCTGCTCACGTCTCCACTTGAATTTGAAGCTATCATTTAATAAAAGGAATAAGAGGCACTTCACACTGATGCTGTGCAATGGCGTGATCCATATCGCCTCCGCTGATGAGGAGACGACACTTTTCATGTGAATTCATGTAAAAAAAGTGTCTAGTTTACTTCCAACACGATCACGTTTGCAGCCGAATACAAAACGTGAGCAGACTAATGTCATTCCATGCGTTCCAGAACTCAAGGAATTTGTCTGATCTTTAGCATGCTCCGAACGCAGAATTAGATTGTGCAACTCTCTCAGTTTACTAGAAGTGAGTCCTAATTCAAAACAATGTCAGGCTGGAATTTAGTAAGTGGGCAAAAAGGAATTTCTAATTCCCTACATAGATAGGAAAACAGTCGTGCGTCTCTTGCGGATTGCTGTGAATTCCTCCAAAATTCTTCGATTGCCACGATTCCTTCAGAATCGAGGAATTCAGATCATTGCGCAAAAGTTTTCTCCATAATGTTGGTCCATCACATTTTTTTAAAAATATTTAACTCATGATGCCTTGATGAGAATGTAATGAGTGATAATGAGAACATTCATGAGGATTTTGTGAAAATTAGTTTGTAAGTAGTAAGGCATGCATGCTAGCTACGAAAGGAAAGAGTCATAAGAAAGATCATTCAGTCGATTGGAATATTCAAGTTTATTCTATAAAGGATAAAAAGCAACAATATGGAATACATCATAGCGATCTGTATCAGTCCTTTTGAAATAATGCGTATATTATTTGACCTTACAATTAGATGTTGAAAATAGATATTTATGTGATCACAATTCACTATCTTACTGTAATAACGTTAATGGTTCATTATTGCGGATGCCGAAATAGTATTCTGGACAAGACGTGGATATGCCCAGGGGCAACGTAGTGAAGCTAAGAAAGCCTCAATAAAACATTGCCATAAAAATAAATTCAGAAGTAGGAAAAAGCAACTGTTAATTTATCAATGTGATTTTCATGAGAAAATCATGAAATCTGATGAGATAATTTATGCGAAAACGTTCCAAATCCGCATGAAATTTCATGAGACATATATGAGAAAAAATTCTCATTGAAAATCATGAGGATTTTATAGTGTTGGTACGAGTTGTTGGTATGTTTTATATACGAGGTAGGTTTTATATGCAGACTCGTAGAACTTCGAATGGGTTTCGTATGTAGAGCTTTAAGTCACCTAGCAAAATTGTATGCATTACATACTACTGTTAAATAACGTTTTGAGTAACATCAGTCATATACATTCTTATGGATGGTGTGGCATTTGGAGTATTTGATCTAGACTCGATTTATTGTGAAATTAATGGCGTGTATCATCGTTGCTGCTTGTCTAATAACATTCACACGACTCATAGTCAGCTCAACTACATGAACTAAGGTGAAAAACATGTTGACTTACATATTTCAAACATAATTGCTTTCATGAATTATAATGTGTTTTTTTATTTTGGATTGATAATATGCTTAATTTCAAAATTACATAATGCATGAACGTTGATGGTTATATATTTATTGATTATTCATGAAATGCCTTAGACTTGCGTGTATCAAAATCGAATTCAGTGATGTAAGTTTGACTCTAAAATGTCATTATCTTGCTACTTACAAAACAGTAGTAAGTGCCATGAAATCTTAAAGCGATCTTCATTGACCAAAGGCCTTAAATCATATGAAAAGTATACAAAGAGATGCAAAGATATACTAAAAAAATATTTTGGTATTCATCCTTCGTATGTGATTGGTATTGAGCGATTTACAATGTAAGACTATGGAGTGACGATTGGTGAAATTGAAATTGAGCTCTCAAAAACCAATTGTTGAGACCTGAATTGTAGTTCGCCTGAATCTCTACTTTTGATCCTTTTCATCGTTATCAGTCGTCATTATCTTTTGCCCAGTGACTTATAAGTCGATCGACATAACGCCACTATAAATATTATCGTTTATAATAATTTGATGGGATGCGCGTTAATAATAATTATCTTCCATCGTGCGATGCATTATGAACCGGTCTGTATCAGCTCTGACTACTGTGCCTCTAATACTAACTGTATTGCACTACTAATGTACTGATTTACCTCAATTAATGTTGCTCAATTCTGTTGCAATTAATTATGCTCATGATTGCATAATACTAGCTTATGTAGTATGTCGACTGTCATTCGGTGAACACTTTCTCTCTATCTCTCTGAAAATTTTTTCACAAAATGTGGCAAAATTCAGACCATCCAAAAAAATTAAAAATTGCTCAGACTTTGGACTTTAATGGACCACATCCAAGGATATTCGGGGAAAAGTTTGAAAAGTGATAAAAGTGTACTGGGAGTGGATAAGAATAGTGCACAGGGGCTTCAAGTTCTTCACTGTTGCAACACCTCATCATGTTGTTGTTGAACACTTTCAAGGATAATTTGCGAGATCTGTTCCTTTCAATAATCCGTTATCGGATGCGTACTCACAAAATAATGCCAGGTGAAAGAAATCTCGAATAGATGGTGGATGAAAAACGGATGTAATTTCCGTGAAATCTGTCGTGAAAGAATGCCGTGACTGGTCAATCAGGTTATCACATTTTGCATCAAGGAAATCCATCATGTAGATATTTCGTGATTAAGATTGCATCAATCATGATGAAACGATGAATCGAAGAGATATCAAAGTGGAAAAACGGTTGCAAATCCTTCCACATTCAACTGCAGGAGAAAGTGCGCTTGTGTGTGTGAGTGAGATTGACTTGTCTGGATTTCTAGCCAGCCTTTTCGATGTTGCTCATTGATTACAAGTATATCAGTAGATGACTTAAGATGTACACTGTTATTCAGAAATTCCAAAATGAGTACTAGAGAGTACTGAACATGAGTAGTAACTACGACTAAGACGTCAGTCCTAGAATCTAGTGCGTTTTGACTTCGAAATTAACAGTACTCTTTGGGTTCGAAAGCACGGCCCTTATTTATTATCAACGTACTTATTACTTTATTTTATTCGTACTAATTTCAATTTGCTGCATAGGACTAGCACCTCCACTATATCGAGATATAACATACGGCACGGCATATAACCCGCTATATCACAAATGCACATCCATCAAAGAACTGCTTTGGCAATTAAACACAAATGCATTTGGATCAATAAAATATGCACAAGAATCAAAACGCAGTCGGTCTAGTGGATAAACGTCGGCAAGTGAGAAAGAATTGTCGGAGAGGATGGAAATGTTGGCATGACTGAAAGCACTGTCACTGCGAATACTTTTAATCCAAATTGATGTCTTAAGTTCATTGAAAGGATGTCAACAAAATGTCTCAGGAACACCAAGCCTAGTTGTCATTTCTAGTTGTGGGCACTCGCTACTTGAGACAGAAGTGACCCGAATGACAATTACGGTGCAGGAACTATGAACAACTGTGCTGACTATGATTGACAACGTCCTTCCCATTGCTATAACATTGTCGAGAATCCACTTTTAGGGAATCCAGGGAACAAAAGACTTATTCAGATCGTGTGCGCCGTCACTATGCCATCTGCATATTTACTTACTGAATAGCCTCGTGACCGTCATTTATTGACAATGATATTTCATCATATTTGTATTTAGTAAGTACCGGTATTTTAGTACTTCTGTTTAGTACTCCGATTCATACTTAAATATGACCTTGTGATTTACGCTGTACTCAAGCAATATTTGGAGACAGATGACTGTTGAATGAGGAACAAACTTTTACAGTCTCTTCACTTCATGAAATTATCAACAGCATAAAGGCCTTCCTATTTTGTGAAAAGAATTGAACGTATCGCCTTTCACTGAATGGGTTTATTAATTCGCTAAGACTGACTATTCCGACTGGAATTGAGTGGAAACTATCGTTCTTGGATGTGATTAAACGGATATCCAACTGCACAACGTTCTCCGTTTTCTGTAGTGGTCTCTGTGAGAAGAGTACTACAACTTTCCATCAAGTCCATTCTAGACGAACATCAAGGAGATCTAGATAGACATGGAGTGGTAGCACAGGAAGTGTTCGCATTCGTTCACACACGATCACATGAGTCAAGATTAAAGTCCTCACCGAAAAAGAGAATCAGTGAGTTGAAAAAGAAGATATTTGAAGCTCTTCCATCGAAATTTCCTCGCTTACCATCCTGTCGCTCCCACAACCCGGTACTACCGCAATCCAGATGCAGCCTCTTCGACACTACGCGGAAAACGCAGTCATTTTGGATCAGATTTATTCGTTGAAGAGTAAAACAATGTGCGAGACCTATCGAATTTGGAATGTGAGTTCAACTGTAAATTAGGAAAGCCAACAAATTTTCATCTAGTGTCCAACGAAACCTGTGTGTGTAATTTGACACTTGTTTATCAGCTTTACCCCCATCGTAAAGATACTGACGACCGTAAAGCTTTCCAAACATTTAGAGTTTGAAGTTCTTGACACCGATGTTGAGATTAAAAATAAATCTTTCTCAGATGCAATACACAAAAAATAGTATCAAAATTTCCCATCTTAAATTTATCGTCATTTTGGAATTCTGCTGTTCAACCTGTTAATTCTGTTCGAAATATTTTAGAAAATTTGGAAAATTATGTCTCAGGGTGCTCCTTCACTGAATCTCAGCTGAAACGTTATGAGTTTCTCTTAGAGCAATTGTCAATGGTTGAAATCAAACAAAATGTCCGTAGGCCTCGATTTTCCACATCTTTATTGGTAAATGCTTTATTACCGACCGCTATTGCTTGATGATGCACTGACTTTCAACTCGCATTTTACGACGTCTAAGAGAAAACTTTGATTTGTCTGATAGATCAGCGATGTTGATTTATTTGCATAAAAGGAGGTCAGAACTCAATGGTCAGAATCCGTAGTCTTCTCATATTCGATGAAGTTCATGTGAAGAAACCAGAGTACACACAAGGAAAATCAGAAAGTCATGGCAAAAATTGGAGTGGTACTTAGGTTTTTTTTTGGTTGTCCAATTGTTAAAACTGATTGACGTTACGACCTGTACTGTCGGACAAATGTCTTGAACTTGGCTGTAGAACTTCTATTCAATTTTTCATCGGTTTAATTACAATAAAAAAATATAACCCAGATGATCTGAAATTTTTGGTTCTGTGCTCTGTTTTGAGTATGGCAATATGATTTTCTGCGATTATAAAACTTTACATTGTTGATAATTATTCGATAATAAATTTCGATTATGATAATTAATACAAATAGCCTAATTGTATTATATATTGAATGAGATAATTAATACTACACTCTAAACTAGCACCTCCTAAATCACACACTAAAGCAAGACACTATTCGTAACTAATAAAAAAATCCTAAAGCAAAGCGTTTTAGGAGGCTAGCGCACTAGAGTTATTGTTCTCTTTAGTATGTCAACACTCTATTTCACGCAACCTCCTAAAATTCTAGTGTGTGGCGCTTTAGGATGCTTGTTTCTTCGATTTTAGGAGGTGCTGATTTACAGTGTATGCAAATTGTTGAATCTGAAGCAAAGATCTGGATGATGGAATTGTGATACTTCGAATATAGTCACTTCTTTGTTACAAAATTTAGTTATGTATGCCTACTATGTTATTATACACATGTGTATGTTGGAAGCACCGGAACAATGTATCGATTAGTCTACATAGACAGTATCTAGTTACTGAATTCATCGAGTGGTAAAATATACAGCTAAAAAGTCTATTTTTGATACACGAGGTAAATTGTCCATTAAATCCTATAGTGTAGAACTGAAATATCAGGGTCCAGTCGATCCATATCTAGCTGTCCTTTGCGAACATTTTGAAAATAGTGATGACGAGTATTGAATTAATTGGATTTGTATCGAGTTCCACATTTTCTGAGGACGAATTTCGAAATTTGATTATCATTTTTGGGCTATCTCACACTAAATTCAATAACTTAATCAGATCTGAAGTAATTGAAGTTTCATGTCAAGACGCTGCACGAAACAATATTCTTTGTTCAGAAAATAATCAGAGAAGTTCATTTGAATTCAGGACTTATATCTGTCTCGGCTGGTTTTATATAGAGTTATATTCGACTTGAATTAACTTCGCATTTCAGAAAACGGAAGTTCTCTATCTGTAAGGAGAATTCTCTGAATAATTTATAACATTTCTTGCGCCAAAGACGTCGGATAGACATTTTCCGATCCTGTTCGGTGTCTGAATTATCTCTGGATTTATGAAGAAATGCTGTAGCCCATTAATTTGGCTCCCTCTATGGTCTTCGTCACTGTCCGGTGGAGACATCGCTCACAAATATGTGTTCTCTCCGGTGATGTACTTTTGCTATCATCTCCGTAATGCAAACAACAGTAGATTTTCAATAATATGAATATGCGATATTTGCACGTCTTTGAAGGATGTTGAACTTTATCAAAAATATTGACTATAAATAGTAAGTAGCGTTCATAAAGTCTAACTAGTTTCTTATCAACAATTTCAATATGCAGTAAGTAGTACGAAGGGAAATTATAAGATAAATCTGCTCATGTCCTGTTTTCCATCAACCAGTTTTCCCAACGTTCACAAAAAGTAATCATTTTCAGACTACGAAGAAAAGAAAGCACTTTTCAATATAGGCCATGAAACTGCCTCCCAGTGGTTGCATTGTTGAGGTTTGAAGACCAGACAAGAGCAGCAAAAGGGCATGTCGCGTGGTAAAGCATTATAACAGCATCACAGGAGAAATTCGACAGAGGAGGAAAGACGAAAAATCATTTTCAAATAAAGATATCAAAGTATCTTTCCGCCATGCATCAAAGCAATGATTTCAAATTTGAAAGATTTCAAAGGTGTCGGGCGGATGAATTGCGAATAAATAATTTTCAAAGCAGTGCATCTGTTTGCATAAATCGTCTGCATTCAATACCCTGCTCATTCAAATACCGACTTCACGAACTTTGATGGAAGGAGTACATACATTGCTGTTATCAGGGAATAACTAAAATGTAAAATGTTGAATATAAATATAGATCAAGGAAAGAAATTGCTACAATTATCGATTTTCTAGGAGGAAGACCATGAAACATGGGAAAGAATATGGCGCCTGCTGTGATTTAGCGCAATTACTGCTCGGTCTGATTTGTATTATTCGATGAGTGAAGAAAAAAGCGTCTGCCTGCACGAATAAACACCAACAAAGTACGAAAATTGACTTTGTTACTGATTATCCTTTTCCAACAGTAAAGGAAACTCACGTCTGGTTCCTTGTTCCCTATTCTTTTGTTATGTAGCGTTGACTTCCGCTTACATGAGATCGAAATCTTTTTCGATTTCCATAGTACGCCTGAGTGATCAACTTCACTCCGATGTTGCTGTTAATGTATTCTATCTTTCATTTCTAAAGTTCAATAAACGCTGTTCTCTACATTACATTAGAGAACTTCCTACCAGAAAAACTACGAATTAGTCAATACTGTTTTTCGGACTTGCCATTTCTAAAATGTACTTTATATATTTTATGCGGACTGAGCTTCAGACGCAGGCTAAGTTAACAAAATCACTCAGTTTTTGGACTTCTGGAATTGAGTTTTCACGTGAGGCTCTCAACCGAACTCTTTTGCCGGCAGCCTGCAGCTGTGGGAGTTAAATGCGGCATCGTAAGTCTAACAGACAAGGTTGGACCTTGGGTAAGTGATAAAAAACTTGGTTTACTATTAATGCTGAATATATACGGATCAAGTTACAAAAATTACATTTTTGATTTGAATCTTAGGAGAGATACAGGATGAGAGCAAAAAGTTCTGATATTTTATCAAATTTCCACTGGATTCACAAAATATTTCAAAAATGAAATACTTGTGATTATTAGCTATTTCATTCTGGGCTTGACAATACCGCGCATTGAAAGTCTATGTATATTGTATCTACTGCAAGCTTGCATGTATTTTGTTGCATTTGTGCATATTAATTTTTATATACTCCGCATATTTTAAATCTTCGCTGTTATGTACGCACCCTCAACTTTCTGCGATTATCCAAAAATAGATTCATTCCGATTTCGAATTCTAAATATGTTTAACCATCCACTTACTGCGCAGCTGTAATATTTATCAAGTTTGTTTATATTTCTGAATGATGGAATGAAAACAATTGCTTTGCTATGAGCAATATGTAACTCAATTGTAATTAAATCAAAGATCTTCAATTAGTCAGTATATCAGTGTAGATTAAATGAAAAGAAAACTTTATGACGTAATACATGTACTTAGGCTACTAATTACAATCATTGCAATAAAAAGTCGTTTCCCACTAATACCACATTTATCATGGGCGTAATTCGAATTTTGGCCCATACTGTAGAAGAATCTTTATATGTCAGCACAAAATACAAAGAATTCACTTCGTTTACTTGATATATTCATTCATTTAAACTTGGGCTTGGGTTTTGGGTTTTGACCCCAAGTTTTGGCCCAAACTTGCAACAGACTAACTCCAAAATACCGCACAGGCAATGAATCGTCAATGGTTTAAGTGTTGTTCCTTCGTGTGATTCGACTTTCAAGACTGCTACACTATAGAAGCTAGACTGCTGCATATACGGCTGCATACCACTGCCGTTGTTGCAATATTTTTGATTTCTCAACCAACAAAATGTATCGAAAGGTTGATGTCGACCTTTCAACAGAATGACATAATTAACAATTAATTTTCAACAGTGTGAAATAATTACAAGAAGAATACTTTTCAAGTGTGAAGTGACTACTAGCATTTCGAATTAAGCAGTAGTTGATATTCATCCAGGCCATTATCAATGAAAGCGGAAACAGAAAAATGTGCATCAGGACTACATCCCTGTGGGAACGCATCTTGCTAATATCAACAGATTATCTGGTGAGGTAGCGATTGTGTGGATAATTTTTTTAATGGTTCATTTTCGTGTAAAAACTATCAACTACATCATCTATCCAAAACATGTGTAAAATAAAAAAACGACAGTTGGCGAAAAAGTTGCTATAATTTGTTGGTACATATTTGTTTACTAATGCGAGCTGATTTTTCACCAACCGGCGAAATCGTGGATATTGTAGCAACTAATTAGTGGTAAGTAGTAATGTTCGCATATTACCTTTACATGAAAATATATTGTATACTCAGTCTGATCTGATAAAAAGGGATCTTTTTTAATTCACGAAGGCTTAAACTAAAGAAGTATTTGTCTTCCATAAATGTCGCAGTAAATACTATTGTATTATTCAAATATTTGTCATTGTTGTAAATTATTGAATGTCAAGAGATGTTATGAAAGTTGATATAAACGGATTCTCTACATTCTTATCATAAGCAAAGAATGATATTCTGCACTTACTTCTTAGATGAATTAGCCATATGTGGGTGATGGTGAGGAGGTGAGGGAGAAAATAGAGCCTCGGCTGTTGAGGCGGATACCTAAAGAAAATACGATAGAAAGTCGAAAGTAAAAGGTGGCAAACAGAGCCCGAATTGTCGCCAGCGAATATGCCGCAAATATGACTGAACTGTAGCATTCTGCTGCTGACATCCGCCAGTTTTTCACAAGATTCGTTCCTACAGGGATCATAAGTTCACATCACTTTGTATTTCTTCTAAACCTCAGAAGCTGTGAGAATGAACCATTCATTCGTGTGAAGTCTTTCGACATCAATTATTGCCAAAAACAATCATTTTCCTTGCTGATACACATTGTGGTACACAAAACGCACTTGATGCTCTCGAACAATGTTTACTCAAAATTTTGAGATAAAATGACATCTGATTTCCATGTTTCAACTATATGTTGTCATTTCTTCGTTGTTTTGAGTGTCATTTGTTCTTTTTCTCATAGAGAGCAAACAGTGCGTTTGACAGAAATGTTTAACATTTGCTACACATGCGCAACTGTAACAGCCGTGCTATAAGGCACCAACTTGAAGAAATGTACCGCATAAACTGTAACGGTAGACACGTTCATTCCCTCTTCATCTCTCCCCTTCCACAGAGGTCATGACTCTTCTGAGAGCAATCGCATATACTTCAGTTTCAAGTGCAAATAATAATCTCATGAGAAGCTAAGGCCGAATGTTGGTGTGTCTTCCCTCACGAAAATTCCTCTTGATTTTTCATGAGATTTTTTCTCATATATGTCTCATGTAATTTTATGCGGATTTAGAACTTTTTCGCATAAGATATCTCATCAAATTTCATGAGTTTCTCATAAAAAACTCATAAATATATTAGCAGTCAATCTTTCATACTTCTGAATTGATTTTTCTAGCATATAGAAATTGAGGCGAAGGCCCTGTGGGAACGAATCTTGCGAAGGACTGGCGGATGTCAACTACAGAATATCATGCTACAGTTCAGTCATATTTGCCACATATTCGCTGGCAAAGTTCACCGGCGACAATTCGCGTATTCGCGCTCTGTATGCCACCTTTTACTTTTGACTTTCTCTCTTATTTTCTTCAGAAGTCTGTCTATATAGCCGAGGCTCTATTTTCTCCCTCACCTCCTCACCATTGCCCACATGCGCCTATCTACGAAATAAGTGCAGACTCACATTCTTTGATAATGATAACAAAATACAGAATCTGTTTATATCAATTTCATAACATCTCTTGACATTCAATAATTTACAGCAATAACAAATATTTGAATAATATCATAGGATTTGCTACGACATTTATGGAAGATAAATAGTTTCTTAGTTTAAGCTTTCGTAAATTAAAAAGAATCCCTTTTTAACAGATCAGACTGAGTATACAATTTATCTTCATGTGAAGGTAAAATGCGAACATTACTACTTACCACTAATTAGTTGGTACAATATTCACTATTTCGCCGGTTGGTGAAAAATCAGCTCAAATTAGATTAAAAAATATCTATCAATCACTCGCCACCTGCCGCTTTTGGATTTTAGACGCATTTCTAAAAATAGCAAAGCCCGACTTTCACATCTAGCTATGATTTTGTTACAAAATTGATCAAGAACTGATTTAGCCACAATATCGCTAACTCATCAAATAATCTCTTGATAAAAGCGAGAGACGTTCCCACAGAGTCTTAGCCTCGCCAAGGTGCCCTGGAGTATTCCTACGCCGTGTCAACAAAGCTATTTCCGTATTCGCTATATAATGAACTATCAATGTGATGGCGATATGTATATCAACGGTGGTGATAGTATTATATGTCGATTTTCAACGTCTTACATTCAACACCTAATTGTCAAGTCAAATTAGATATGGATAATTTCGAGAAGGTTGTTACAATTCACTATTATATATTCTATATCGTTGCTTTTTATTCTTTATAGACCAAACTTGGAGATTCTTGTCGATTGAATGAGCTTTCTTATGACTCTTTTCTTTCGCGGTTAGCATACATGCCTTACTACTTATAAACATATTTTCACAATACCTTCATTATATTCTCATGAAAGCATTATGAGAACATCATGATTTAATTACTTTCTCATGAGAATGTTATGACTGTAGGCTTCGGGAAAAAAGTTAAGAATTTTGTCATTTTAGGAACCTTTTTAGGTGACAAATTTTCCAAAATAGGTTAGTCAGAATATCAAAATAGGTCAATTTTCAAAAATGACTTTTATTTAATAATGTATTACAAAACATCTAACTATCTAAGTTTTACTTCTTACCAACTAAACAAAATACTTACATGAGCAAAAACAACGAATCAACGATTGTAGAAGCAGTTGGTGACAATTATCTTTCGCAGATTGTCTTTAGTAAGATGATGACGTTGATCAGTCAATATACTTTTGTATATGGAGAAACTTCTCTCCACATCGACACTTGTAACCGGACAAAACTTGAGCAGGGACACTTCATCAGGTCCGATTCCGTCCGGAAGTGATGAAGTATCACTCTCTCCTCTGATCACATTCATTGCTAATCGAAGGGTGGCAGCACCAGGATTTTTGCTCAACACGCTATGAAACTTCAGTCTCAATTTCTCACCTTTGTCTCCAGGAATGTCAGAGAGTACGGATTGGGCCTGATCAATCAAACCAAATGATTGAATGAGTGAAAGGCCAGATTCTTCCAGTTGTGTCAAAAGCGAAGGAAGCACAGACAAATGGGCCGCAATAAAGCTCAAATCCGCCTCCAAACATTTATTTTGGAACAGTTCTTTCCCCTTCTCGATGGACATGGCTTCGTCGGAGTCCAACTTGTTTACGATGTCTCTAACCGTCTTGTAATTCTTTGCGTAGAAGACTGCAGCCTCCAGCCAAGTACCCCATCTCGTTAGTACAGGCTCCGGAGGAAGAGGTATATTGGAATTATCTTTCCAAACTAGCACACGAGATGGAGCCTTAATAAAGATTTTCTTCACAGTCGAGATCAAGTCATTCACATCTTTGAAGAGTTCTCTTACCATCTCACACACACGATGTAGACCATGCGCGAAGCAGGTTACGTGAATCAAATTAGGGAAGAATGGTTTCAAATCCTTTCCCGCACGAATCATATAAGGTGCAGCATCAGAAAGCACGACTCTGAATTGATCAGCTTTATAAGCTGATTTGATGAAGCGAAGAGTGTCCATTACAACTCTCGCAATATGCGCTGCTGCGTCCGTCTTTTCCAAGTATGTACAGTCGACGAGGAATGGCGAATGGTATTCAGTCGCATCCAGTCTTCCGGCGATGGCGTTGACCACATATCGCCCTTCGGAATCAGTTGTCTCGTCGATTCCCAACCAGAGAGGCGATTCTTTCAATGCATCTCTAATCTCACGGACCGCATCATTGTAGCAATCAGGTAGGTGCACTTTCCTCAGCGTTGTCTCGTCCGGAATAGTGAAACCGATGTTGGATTCGAGAAAGCCACGTACCTGAGGATGTCGGAGTTTATTCCATGGAATATTCGCAGAGAGAGCAGCAACTGTCAGCTGCTTTCCAATGACATTGGATCGAGAAGCCTTAGGATTAGTTTGGACTATATCTTCTAACTGGGCCTGTGCCGATGTTCGCTTTCTCCTGAGTAGTGTGTTTTTCTGGTGCTTTCCGGAGTCGTTGTGTTGTTCAAGCTGGGATCTTTTGGTCACTGCGACTGTTGATTCGCAAGTCTTACAAAAGACTGTCTTGCTGTCGGGCATAAACTTGTATGGATCGTCGTCTTTGATGTTGAATTCTTTTAGCCACTTGGCTCTTACAGTAGCCGTCGACATAGTGTTACAGCAGAAGTTCACAATCGACGTTAAATATCAAATAATTTGTCGTAACTGAGCAGTCCTGCCGAAGGTGATTGTCGATAGCCTACAGAAGCTTCATCAACGAGGATGGTGTGTTTGTAAGCAATCGAAATTTCTGAGAAAGGATAGACTGATTTTTTAATGGAACTTTGCGATTGGCTGAGGCAAGAACCGGCACAGTGTATATTGGTTAACTATTTGCGTCACTGTATTGACAGCTGCTGAATAGAAATTACGCATGCGCTTCAGACCTGTGTGCGTAGGGTGAGCTTGCGTTGAAAATCCCCATACTTTCACCTTGAACGTAAACAATAGCGTAGCCAAGGCATTCATCTGTCCTAAATCAGCAATTTACGTGTCATAAGCTATCATTATTACCTGAGACTAAAGCAAATTTTGAGATGAAAATCTGTTTTATTACAATAATCTAAAAAAGGTTAATTTCTGAAAATTCTCTGTTTTAGGTGAAAACCTAGGTTTTAGGTTAAAAACCTAAACTCCCGAAGCCTAGTAATGAGACTCATTATAACGTCATGAGCTCTCATAAAAATCTCATGACTCCACATTAAATTTCATGAGTTCTCATGAAAAAATTTTCGTGAGGGTTTGCATGTTTTCTACAATCTGAAGCGAATCCATTTCCTGGCGGGTTGGGGGATATTACTTGGGATGTAGTGCTACTTGGTTAACTTATTAACTGAGTTGTCCATGTTCAAAGCAAGGTTGGTCCAGAACAGGCTAAGTATCTTCAAATTCAAACATCACAGGACCTGTATGGAAATTTTCATAACAATAAATCAATTGCATCATTGTTGTGTCAATGTCAGGTGTCATGTCAATTATGAACAGATTAATACTTTTTGTTTGTAGATTGCTTGCTCATGCTTTCGTCGTCACAAATTGAGGTTTCAAAAACTTGAATGTGGGGCCTATGACAGAATTGTCGAATTTTGCACTATTTTAACTTTGAATATTTTTCAGGGTCTTCATTTAATATCAAAACAATTTGAATTTATAAAAGAAAGTGTTCTCGTATCAATTTGAACAGAAAATGATAAGCATGTAGTCTCTATTTTGATTTCAACGTTTTGAATTCAAGATTTTAAAATGTGAAATTTTCATAATTGGACCTGATTGCAAAGTACAATCTCAATAATAGTCATTCATATTTTTCATCTAAACGCTTTGCCTCTTATATCATGATATTCTGAATTGCCATCTACTCTCATTTGATGAATTTTGCTTTGAATTTGGGTAAATGTTTTCTGAGATAGACAAGAAATAAAAATCATCCTTTTGATATTTGAACTTGCATTTGTCCTCCACGTTGACTCTGAATATGAAGACAATTATGATATTCTGAATTGCCATCACAAGAATTCTCACTTGGTGTGTCTTGCTTTCAAGTTGGAGCTTTCTGTTTCAGAAATAAGCTGTTCAGGAAATAGTCGCTGAGCGACTGCATGTGAAGAGGAGTTATGAATTTTATCTCTGAAGATAGCACCTACATTTCTGCTGATGCATTACATAAATAGCATCAGAATAAATTTTGAATACTGAAAATAGTCAGACAAAAATGATCGGCCTATGTAAATGTGACCATATAATACTAAACACAACATAAAAATTTTGCCAATTAAAAAAGCACTCAATACAAAGCTAGAAATAGTCACTGAAGAGAAAATGTTGCAAATCTGATGTTCTCTGCAAATACAAGGGAAATAGAATATCTCCCAGTCATTGCTATAATCGCAGAATTGCATTTAGTTGGATACATGTCAGCAATAGATGAAAAAATAAAAAAAGAACTCAAACTGTTGGACAGTCATTTCTCTACGATAATCTGTACATGTGTTTATCCACATTTTCTTTTCGGATGCATTGTGAGAATGTTTTTGCTCAAATGGAGTCGATACAATGAGTAATGTACTCATTCGCTGATAAACAAGTAGAAACATTTGATTTGACAGTATCAGTATTCCTTCACTTCTTCTACCCGATACAAGTGATTGAAACATCTGAGCCGAACTTTCATTCAATTTACTTTATCTAGCAATTCTTGGCAAGCCTCTGCGGAATCATTTGCTTCCAAGCTGTTCGGTTTATTGTTGAGTGAGTGACGTGCACTTTCCACTCTATCTCAATATGCTGATGAACTGCGGCAACGGAATCTGCTACACTGTAAACAAGCTGTGCTCAAAATGTGACCGATTATGTGTGCTCGACGCACTAATAAGTCACTTCTCGGGAATGCATTATACACGATGACGAGTTGTTCTCTAGGTAAATAGTCCTTCAGCTGTCGAAGCGCATAGAGTCTGGAGGGCGCTCTCTTACACATGTTGTGAAAGTGAAGGGTCCATCGCAAATTGTCATCGAACAAAACACCGAGAATTCTAACATTTTCTCTAACACTGATGGCTGGTAATTGATATTCGATTCTGTCCAGTGATTTGTTGAACGTGACAAAGAATTGTTGGCATTTTCTTTGTTGAATTGTCATCCTGTTCTCTTGCGTCCAGCGAACTATACAATCATAGCTTTGAGCAATATTCGAAGAGTCTTTATTTTTGTAGACGTTGTTGATAAGAAAGAGGTCATCTGCATACTTCACAAGTATCTGATTCTTCTTGTCAGATATTCTCAAATCCGACAGGAAATAGGCAAAAATCAATGGACCTAAAGAAGACCCTTGGGGAACCCCACTCTTCATCAAACCAAACGTGCTGCATTCACCGTTCCACCTTGTTCTAAAACGTCTGCTGTTAAGATAATTTTGAACGAAAGCAATGACAAATGAGCTGAGCTTGTCGTTCACCATCTTCTGAAGTAGGACATCGTGGGAAATTTTATCAAAACCCTTCATGATATCGATGCAGACAAAATGACAAGCTATGACATCTGATTTTTGTAAGCTTTCAGTCACAAAATCTTCAACCGCAATCAACGCACAAGTTGTCGAACTGCTTGGACGATAAGCAAATTGATGTTCATCGTATCGAGATATAAATTCCTGGTTAATTTTCTTGAGTACAATTCTCTCAAATATGCGCTCCGGAATTGATAATAAGGAGATAGGGCGGATTTCTGATAGACGTGGGGGTCTCGAACATCTGCATCTTTCCATTTCTGCGGCAAGTCTGCAACCTGTGGACAGGCGTTGAACAAGCATGCCAAAGGCTGGCAAAGGAATTCAGCAAATTTTGACCAGACGGAAGTTGGAATATGGTCAGAGCCCTGTGCCTTACGCGAGTTCACCTTCCTTAGCATTTCACACACATCCTTGCTATCGAAGTGGAAAGAGACGCTGAAAGGATGATCAATAGGTGCGTGTTGATCAGAAGGAAGAGTTTGTTAGTTTTCAGTTCCTCGAGTATAGTAGCGACTGTTTCGTTAGGTTTACAGTTAGGAAGCCAATCATTATAAGTGCTGTTTTCACCTTTAATTTGCTTATAAATGTCCCAAACGGATTTGCCACTGTTTAGAAGTCGATTACCCCAGTTCTTCTTTGCATGATAAATAGCCTTTTTGATTTTTTCCTTGTAGTGTATGTATAGCTCCCAGTTCTTTGAACGATACGCTTTATAGCTCTTATTTATAAGAACCGTTATGAGACTTGTCAGCCAAGGAGGTTCTTTCGTCGAGCGTTTTACAAAATCACAAGGTAACAAATTCAAAGCAGTTTGTAAATGACAATAAAAATAATCCCATAGAGTATCCAAGTCTTGCATACTTTCCATAACAGTCCAATCAATTTTGTCAAGGAAATTGATTACAATATCGATATTTGATTGGCAAAAGTCAATAACTTTGACAAACTTTTCATCAATGAGAATTTCTGTCGCTGGCTTCACAAGTACAATGTTATGATCGCTCGAGCCGATCGGTGGTAAAGTTTCACATGAATTGTAACAGTGCAAGTAATTTTCAGGCACAAAAAATAAGTCTAACTAATATAGCGTTGTTGCGAGTCGGAAGATTCACTATGTTACAGACTGAAAAATTGCTCTCTAAGACATCCACATTCACATTGTTAAAGTCTCCCATGAATAAAACAGGCCAATTTACAAACAGATTCAAAAAATTATCCACAGCATTTATGATGTCATCGAACGCTTTGTTTTGCTTTTCAATGCTCAAAGAACTAACATGTGGAAAATACAATAAAGTAAAAATACCACGGAAATTCTTATATGAAGCCTTGATCATAAGAAGTTCAAAGTCGTCTCTGTCAGTTATATTACAAAGTGAAGCACTATCAAAGGAGTCATGAATGAGACAGCACAAGCCGCCTCCTTTCTTGGAGCTAGTTCTATCAGCTCTGTGGACAGCGTAATTTGATGTACGCAAGAAGTCATCACCAATTTCATCATCTAGTCAAGTCTCTGTCAGGCAAAATACATTTAAAGGGTTACTTGCCAAGAAAATAGCAAACTCATCAACTTTGTTCTTAATAGAACGAACATTTATTGTGCTGCTTTTCATTTGTCATAGTCCACCAAACAAGTGTATGCATGGATTTTCCTGATCAACCTCCACATCATCCATCATAACCTTTCCCTTGTATAGGTATATTTTCCGCACTCTAAAAGATTTCACCCTTTCTCCCAGACGCGCGTGTCCTTTCGATCGACGTAACATCTGTCAGGATTAATGAATACCTTTTTGTGACGAAAGTTGTCCCTCAACGTCTTTGCGATTTTGAGCACAGTGTTTCTGTCGTTGACACTCTCGGCACAGACCCGTATTATTCTCGACTTGCCTTGCGTCTTTCTGCCTATTCTGCCAACCGATAGAACCTCAATATCAGCTTTTATGTCCTCCAGGAGCTTGTTGACGCTGAAATTCAACTCTTCAGTAGTTTCCGTGGATTTCTCTTCCATGCCACTGACTGTGAAATTATACGATAATTCCTTCCGCTTTTCTCTTAGTGCAGTCATAACAGCTGATCAGATTACAATCGACAGTACTGATTGCTACAAACACGAGCCACAACACAATAGAAGAATATGCACTGCTTGATAATGAATACGACGGAATTCCAAGGCCAGCGTCGATCAAGAACATAGAGACGAGCGAGAAAGAATGATTGAACACCACTGGTGGGTACAATCTGGTAAACGGCGAAAAAGTAGCCGTTCCTCAGTAGGCGTGGGAGACCCTGGGAAACAAAGCATACAGATGAGCACAGGAGCCCGAGATGAAGCCAATGAACCAAAAATTAACACTCAGGGACTCAATATAGCAAGAATAATCCACATATAGCCACCATCAATCGGAGAGACAGATATCGCACAACCGCAGCGCAGCAAGTAGATAGTATTGATGTTGGGTCCAGGGCTTGCCTTGGCCATGCCGACGATGGCATACGCTCCAGATGACCGAACCTCTAAGTCGTGAAGACCGAGCATCTGCCTGAGCTCATTCATAGAGCTGCGCTCACATAACTTAACTGCGCAGATCCAACGTACACTCTAAACCAGCACCTCCTAAATCACACACTAAAGCAACACACTATTCGTAACTAATAAAAAAATTCCTAAAGTACAGCGTTTTAGGAGGCTAGCGCACTAGAGTTATTGTTCTCTTTAGTATGTCAACACTCGATTTCACGCAACCTCCTAAAATTCTAGTGTGTGGCGCTTTAGGATGCAGATTTTCTCGATTTTAGGAGGTGCTGGTTTACAGTGTACCACGGCGCTGTCATTTCTAGCCAAACGAGTCATTTCTTCATTTCTGAGTGGCCATGTTTCAGCTGCATATATAGCAAAACACTTCTCACACAGGATCTATATCTCACATTTCCATGTGATCGATAATGAATCACCATAAATCATGCATATACAGCGAGTGCTTCGTGCAAATAATTCAAATTGACTTTCCGAATACTTCACGGTGTGTTTTGTGTAATAGTTCACTGGCAAGAAGATGTATCACATTGAAATCAGTATAGTGATTGTGTGATTCGAAATGTGACATATGTCTTCGTTTAATCTGCTTGATCTCGCCGGGAAGTTGTATCATCGTTTTGTAAGTGAAATTGTATTATCTTGCCTAGACAGTGTGAAACAAATAAGGTTTGTCAATGGTTAGTATGTATATCACATTAAAACTGGGAGAAATTACATAATGAAGTCCTATTCCCAAATGGAATCTTCAATCGTAATGCTCTGAGAAGTGTATTCAATGTATAGATGGTTCAATCAAACAGTTTTATCCGTAAAAATAGTAATAGAGGCTGCCACAGCCATCGATTGTTTCATTGGTGTATAGATAAGGTGTCTATTACATCATGTTATCTATTTGTTTTCTTTTAACATCAGGTGGCGGATGGCGTTGAGAAACATACAATGATTAAGACATTCTGAATTGAGCATTGCTGGAATTGAGATTGCTAGCATTGCAGAATCCCTCCAAATGGAAATTCTACGAGCCTTCAAGACGCAGCTCCTCGAGAAGAAAAAGAAGATCAACCAAACGTGGGGATACAACTATCTCCATGTTACCCGGACATGGAAGACGGAAGACACCTACGAATTCCTCCGAAAAGTAGACAAGGTTCTAGAAAGGGAGAAGTGGATTATCTACGAACGACACACGAAGAAGTGGAAGAACCTGACAAATGGTGCCTATCCAGAAGAAGTCAGTGATTACCTGGAGCAAGAGTGCAAACCTTCTTTTCCTTTTCACCTTGTTGATGACTTTCTATTTACTGTACGGGTTCCGTCCACAGATACGGGTGACCACGAGTTCGTTCTTGATACCACGTTGAATTTGGTTAGCAATGAAACAGAGTTGACGCTATCGTCGGAAGTCCAGACATGTTTGTCTAAAGGACCTAACTACAGAGCTCCACCGAACTTATTAAATAAAGAGTTTTTCACAAACGTTGAAAAACAGCTAGATAGACTTAAATATAATCTGCGATGGAATGATAAGATAAAAACCAGTACTATTGAGACTGAAGTACCAGTAACCATTCCTTTCTCTAGGAATAGTGTTTTCCTTCCACCTAAAATGAGTAGCGAAAAAGAAAATAGCCTTCAGTTCTTTAAGGATAAGGCCTTAGAGATAATCAAAAAAGAATCGCAACAAATGAAAAATAGTAAACAATTTAAGCAAGATACCACTATGATTCGTAAAACTAAAACGTTTCTGAAGGATAACGCTGCCGAAGCATGTTCGTCGGACAAAACGAATAGATTTGTAGTAGCGGACTCGACCTCCTTACAGCAACGTACTGAAAATATCCTGATGGATACTAATAATTATTGTAAGTTGAAGTTGAACAATGTCACAAAAATTGAAAATCAAGCCAATACTATTTTTCGCAATAGTTGTAGCCACATCTTTCAAAAATCGAATTTGGGAAGCTGTTAGCTACCGGTAGCCACGCAGCTAACTTCCACGTTAAAATAAAGGATCATAAGGATAAAAACGAAGAAAACTATTATCCCTTAAGACCTATTGCCTCGAGCATTGATACCCCCACGAGTAAAATTGACTGGCTAATCACAAAAATTCTAAGTCAGTTGGTGCAATTTGTCCACACTAACATAAAAAACTCTACCTCGTTAATTGAAAAACTAAAAACATTAGAAATCAATAGCCAAAATACGAGTACCCTTATGTTCATCTCTTTAGATGTCATCAACCTGTACCCGAGCATTCAGATAAAACATGGCATAGAAGTAGTATCAGATTTCCTAAAACTGCATTGGAATAAAATAGACACTTTCTCCCTAAACTTTAATAACGTGCATAACTGCTTGAAGTTTGTATGCTACAACTATTACATACAGTACAACGATACTATTTATCATCAAATCAAAGGCTGTCCGATGGGGGCTCGATTCTCCCCCCTTTTGCTATTATCTATATGTACCATATCGAAAAAAAGGCCCTTGAGATCTTGAAATCGAATTTTGAAATAGTCCCTCAGTTTTATGCCCGGTACATTGATGATATCATCATAGGCCCGTTTCACAAAAATGATAGCCATGACATCAATACCATAACTGAAGTTTTTAACTCTGTCTCGGAAGACATAAAATTCACCACAGAAGTGCCCAAAGAAGACTATCTAAACTTTTTAGATACTAGTATTCGAATAAATAACAATAAGATAGAATACAAATGGTACACCAAAGAAATGCACTCTGGTATTTCTCTCAATAAACACAGCTGGGTCCCACATAATGTAAAATCGAACTACATCAAGAATAGCCAAACTAATGTAGCTAGTAGATGTTCGGACGAAAATAAAAAACAAGGAGCTATGACGAGCCTTAACAACCGATTTAGGCAGAATGGCTTTACTAATCGAGACATAAATAGAAAAACCAAATATAAAAATAAAAAAAAAATTAACGAAGCATCTGTTCCCTGCACAATAAATTTTGTTAGTGATAGCTGCAACAGAAAATTAAATAAATTCGCTAAACAGTGTGATCTTCCTATCAAAATCGTCAGCAAACCTGGTCCCACTCTAGAAACAGTAATTAATAAGAGAAATCGGATTAATAAGAAACACAATTCCTGTCATCTCTGCTCTCTTTTACCACAAAACTATTCCTGTGGGGACCGGTTTTTAGTTTATAAGCTGAAATGTAATTTATGTGACGATTTTTATATAGGCCAAACCAACCGTCCGTTTACCAAACGCTATAATGAGCATAGAAGAGATTTGATCAATAAGAACAAAAGAAATGCCCTTTCCGAACACGGTATGAAAGTGCACCAGTTCAGTGACATCTCCATCTCTCACTTTGATATCGATATCTTGGACAAAAGTCATAGCGCAGTGGATTGCAGGCTGACCGAAGCTCGATTGATCAAATCTCTTGCACCAGCCATTAACCGCAAATACGAGCTCCCTAATTTCTAACTACGCAGTAGGCCACCTGAACTCTGTTTCGTTGCTTCCATATTTAATGCGTGTCATCAAATGCTGTTTTGCAGAAGTCGGCCCATCGAAGTGTCAGTGGCACGAAGCGTTGGCCTTTTAATTATTTTATTGTAAATAACCTCATAACTTGGTCAATAAACTCTGAAGGAGAGAAAAAGTGGATTTTTCACTATGACAATAAACATTGCTGGTTAATTTAAAAGTAAATGGAAAGTAGAATATGTATCTAATGATTTGCAAATATGTGTTGTTCTTTCCATAAGTTCCTCAATTGAAAGTATGGTCTTTTCTTCACACCAGGAAGTGAAATCATTTATATCATAATTTTTAGCTCAATTTAATTTAGAAGCAGTACTTATACTCTCCAAAACTTAAGCAAGTAGTGGGCTTTGATTATCACAATAATTGGAAGAAGCGATAATCATGATCAGTCGGGCACATATTAGCCACATTAAGTCACATATCTGCCGAGCTGAATGTGACCGATTTTGGAACAAACGTCACATGTGTTGGGCGCATAATCGGTCACATATTGGGCAACGTTTGGTTCACAGTTTAGAAGAGACCACACAGTTACTTGAAGCAATGTAACTCCATAAAAAAGTTACAATATTAAACCGATTCTGTCTCAGGGGGGAAGGGGGCTCGGTCCATTGAATGCTTTTCAAATCGTAAGTATACGACAGTTTTCTGCAACATTTCTCTTCTTTGGCTTTCCTTTGCATTATATTAGACTTGTTCTATAGGACTGGTTATTTGCGACCAGTACATAGGTTTTATCTGACTTCGATCACGTGGACTGGAGGCTCAATGGGGACATCGGGGTAATGGGAGACCCAACTGAATATTCACAGTCCATGACAGCAAGCTGGAAAGTGAATGTGGACACCTTCATCCGGTAATGAAGAGAAGCTGATCACCTGGTCTCTCTAAATTCTCTGATTAAGATAGGAACTCTCGAGATGTGCTGGACATGAAACAGCAAGTTTTCAGCTGCAATTGAATTAATTTGTTTCCTATCATATTAAATATTTTTCTGTTATATGTTGGGAACAGTACTTAAAAGGACTGATGGGTGTTTTCACTAGTAGCCAAATTCGTGTCCTTTACGTTCTTTTCCTTTCAAATGCGAATAGGCATACTGCTGATCAATCTGATTCCACTCCTGCCTCACTGAAGATTCCAACCGATTCAAATTATTGCCTGGACAAAGTCGTCGACGAACTCGCTGTTCCAAGATATATCAGACAAGCTTGATTGGATTCAAGTTAGGAGACCTTACCAGATGTGTCTAAGCTTCCTTTTCCTGCCTGCCTTTTATACAGTTGAGTAGCCCTGACACGATGGCATGGGGCATTGTCATCCGTGAGAATCCAATCAGATGATGGTTCACCTAAAGTGAATACTGGAGGAGAAACATGTTCCTCGAGCAGTCGAACGTAGCTCGGACTTGATGTTTCCTCTCCTGCGACCATCACTAGAAAAGGTTCCCTAGATTAGCAATTTCCTGCAATCGTGCTGACTCCTCCATTTAAACAAACAATCAGGAATGTATTACCCAGACTTCAGTCAAAGGACGTCCATCTTTGAATTATAATTTGACAACTGCCTCATTCGACCAAACAACACGTAAACACTGATTCCGCCAGTGGCAACGTTTCATTGACTACTGTAGTCTTAGTTTCTTCTGTTGCTGGAACACATTCAGCTTCGATGGTCTCCTACGACTAGAGTAATTTAACTTTTTAAGGTCGCTGTCACACAGAAGAAGGTGTCTTCCATCTTCCATGTCACTCGCCTATTTGTACATTCTTCACAAAGCGTCTTCCACAAGGCGTGATCAGACGATTTTCATCTGCCGCCTTCCACCTTCCATCTTCCATAGACCGCAGTCACACTAGGGTAATCCATTTCCGAGCGTATCACTGCTAGTCTTTGCTTTTAACCGTTGCTATGACTAGCTATTGCTATGACGCTTTATTCTGTGAGACAGCGGCTTAAGGCGTCTCCAAGCCGTTGTCCTGGAGAGATTTGAACCCGTTGAAAGCTCAGATAAAGAGGTAGAGCGATCACTATCGACCACACTGGTGATGTAACGATTTGACCTGCAAGAAGTCAGCCTTGGTCTGCCAGAAGGCTATCCTGGCAGTCCATCTATCCGGCCTCTGACAGTCTTTTCGCAACCAAAAGTATATAGTACTTTTGTAGACCTTTGGTTGCTGCGACACAGTGGCAGCTGGCCGGCCGCTTCGGATCAAAGCCTCAGCTTGACCTCTAAGACAGCCTTTCCGGCAAGCTTTCAGTACAGCAGCTAGCATGTTCCTGAGAGACAAAACAAATGAAGTGAATGAATGTCTTTCCATTAAATTGCATTGTTTTGTCTGTGTACACACTGCACAGACACCTATCAACAGCTGCATAGTAAAGAAATCCATCTGTGTGAGAAAAAGTGTGATCTGTCAGTTATGCATGCGTGAGAGTGATGAGTCAACCTTTCTGTTTAGCGATGAAAATAAGAATTGAATTTCAAACTATTGACTCCTATATTTAGAGCATAGTCATGAAATTTTCACAGCAGCATTTCAGAACAGAAGACTTTTCTTGAAAACGACTTCCTTGAAGCAATTTGCGTTTACCTTCACCAATTTTTTATGAAGCAATCTGTGATGGACAGGAAGGACAGGAATGGACAAGGACAATAATGTCGTGGATAATCTTAACGATGGAGACTTCTAGTTGCGGACAAATTGTCGGTTTGTTTTATCCACTGTTTTTGTCATTTTTCTCTATTATATGTAAAAGCATTTTGATATAACAACCTACAATAGATCGCCTTGCGCCAAGAATCTGAAGCTGTTGCACGCATCAGTAGTAGCTGAAATTGCTTTCAACAAACAGCTGGTCCCTATCTATACTAGGGCAATTCCATAGCAAGGGACGCTCGTTCACAAGCCTTTACAGGCAGTTTAAAGTATCCTAGATCTTCTGGATTTCACGAATATATGTGTTTATATTAGATATTCATCTCATAGAAAAATTAGACCGAATTTCTTACTACCAATTTGAGAGCACAAAAAGTAGCCCTAACGGACGCTCGCAGAGAAGTTCTAATTTTGACTTTAAAATCTTTATCTGCAAAACTCTGCGAATTGACGAGGAGGTTCACGTTCAAGTGATGTCTTCCTTAAACTAAAGACATGAAATTTAAAGAAAATAATATTCGTGAAGCACAGAATGGTTCAGGCTTCATCTCACAATAGCATTTTCAACCTGACGTTCGCGTAACGGATGCTCGATCTGTCCAGTTCTTAATTTATGATTGCAAAACAATCTAATCTGATACTATCTATTATGGATTGACACTATTTATCACTCCAATTAAAACTTCAAACATCATTTTACATGCAGCATATTTTAAGTATTGAGAAGCATTTGGATAAGTACAAAACATGTCTCCTCTATATTGGCCGCATTCACCTATTTCATCGTGTTCCAATTTATCATGCTGCATAGTCTGAGGCGCATGTTCTTTGTTTGATATTGACCGATTGTGGCATTTGACAGACGTCTGTTACTTGGTCATTAAGCATCAAAAGTGCAACAGTCATTGCCTTCGACATGAGCCGTGCGTTCGACTGTGTTCCTCATGATCGTCTCCTTGAATGCTTGAAAGATGGAAATTTTCCTGCGGGTTTTCTTGAGTGGTGCTGTAGCTACTTGTCAAATAGATCACAAAGAGTGATCTTGCGAGGAGCATCGAGTAACATCTGTGCGGTGACTTCAGGGGATCCACAAGGGTCCATTCTTGGGCCATGCTTCTTTTGTGCATACGTTGGGTCATTGGATAAAGCGTTGAATCAATCTCGCCTTTATAAATACGCTGATGACATTGTGATTATATCGCCTTATTTATCTTCTTCTGATGCTAATGAAATTGTCCGCGCTGAAGTTGAAAACGTGAATCATTGGTGCCGAAAAAATGGATTAATTTTAAATGTGAACAAAACCAAAGTTATGGATGTAAGGAAATTGACAGAACCTTCATGCATCACCTGCATGATTCCATCGGATTCAATAACCGTCTTGGGAATAATTTTTCATAAATCTATGAGGTGGACTGAACATATCCAGTACATAACGAGAAAAGCAGCAAGGAATGCTTACGTTCTGAAAAGGCTACGAAAAATTCCGAACATCTCAAAGAAAGACCTTATTCTCATTTATAAACAGCGTATTCTGAGTGTTATTGACTACAATTGGCTTGAATCATAGTCTCTCGAACTTGCTCGATAAGCTGCAGAGACGATGCCATCGTGTAATCTGTGGATTTCATTGCCCTTTGAATTGTCTTCCTAATTTGTCTGAGCGACGAGCTGAAAAGTCCCTTAATTTGTTCCGCAATGCTTTGACTCCCAATTCTCCTCTACATGACTTATGTCCACATATTCTTGTTAACAGTTCCAAGATATCGATTCCATACACTCGAACGGAACGCAGAGCGTCATCTTTTTTCCCTTTATGTTGTCGATTGTATAATGAAAAGTCTAAAATTTTTGTGTAAAAGTTTTGTGAGATTACCATTCATTCAAAATAAATGCTATATATATATGCGCTCTTTTATTCTTCTTTTTTTAATTGTTATATTCGTTGACGCTTCTCATTTTCTTAGAGATGTCGCAGAAATTCACTTCCTTCCGATTTCATCATTTCTCTTGCTAGCCTATACTCTATCCATTTTGAGGGTAACGAATGCTCGCGACTTTTCAGATGACATTCTTGTGAAATCTATGTTAGATGAGCAAAATGAATGAAACTTCACGACCAAAAAATGTTGCATCCTTATTTGAAAAGTGTAAAAGATCTTAAGATATATATATTTAATGTCCATATTTAAAATGCTAATAGAAATATGTTATTTTTTGCAACTGTGGGCCAAGTTTTAGAAATAATGCCAAACTTTCCTCTCATTTTGAGTAGAGCGTTTGTAGATTTAAGTAGTTATCAATTTCAAGTGATTGTGGGTATTGCTCAACATAATTTATGTACAAAATCATCGAAATCTGAATTGAAATTTGTAACATGCATCGTGATTTAGACCATCACAGAAACTGGCTGCAGCTCAAAGTCACAAAATAGAGCAATTCCCTCTTGAAGTATCAAAGGATCTCTACCTGCAAAAAGTTATGGAGTTGACATCCACAAGAAAAGTCAGAAAAACTAGAAAACTGCTGCATTCAAAGGAATCAGCCCATATCAGGCCGCCTCAGTGTGAACTGACGCCTCTTCAAAAGACTATAAATTGAAAATTGAGAAGTGAATGCCGCTGTTCTATGGAGCTGACTAAAACTGGTGACATGGCCTCCTTTCAGATATCGCATTGATCTTGGTGAGCCGTTTCTGTCGTTCAATTGGCAAAAATCGATGATGCATTTCTTTCATCTTTCAGCTGTGAATAGAACGCTTCTTCTTTACCATCCACAAGGCTGAATATGGTCCGTATAGAGGCATGATAAACTACAACAATCACTGACCGGCCCATAGAAATCGACAACAATAAAACCTCTAGAACGGAGGTTAAGCTTCATGCAATACACAATAGTGGCACATAAATCGCACGCATTTTCACTTAGATACATCTGTCAACGGCTGTATCATTGGGTTAGAATAAATCACATGTGTAATTCTAATCCAATCAATTTCCATTCTAGTCAACTTCAGATAAACAATTAATTTCCATGGACTGGTCAAAGTTCAACAGCGTCATTGTGCAGTGACCGCTGACGAAGGTAATGGCTGTACAGTATCCATCTACATCAGCGAGGAATACAATGTCGGACTTCATGTAGATTGATTCGATATTGTCGGTCAAACTTCTATCATCAGAAAGCTGATTGTTTGGCGTGAATCAACAACGAATGGAAAAGCGGAAATAAAATCATAGACAGTATTTATCAATCATTAAAATTGACAGCTTCTTGGAAAGCAAACAACTTCAGAGGTTGTTTGATTATTTTTTAAGTGCGGTTTTCACTTCATCTTGTCAAAAACATGGCGACAGTCAAGTCTGTGACTGATTTCAGTTGGATATGCTTTCAACTCAAGCGATAGAACATTAGACGTGATGACTTTGTTTCAAGGGAGAACCAAACTCGAGAACCGAAAACAGAGAATTCTGATGCACATACAGTTGCAATAAAGAACTAAATTTTACACCTTTTGCCATGAGCACAATTTGTGACTGTTCTTTCCAATGGAGTTTGCTGGACAAAGTCAGTTGATATTCATTACACAAATACTAAACTTGGTGCTAGCAAAAGTAGGCTATCTTCCGCACATGTTATTGTGAAACGTTCCCGAAAAAATTTCACATCTCAACAGATGCAGCCCCTACGAGATATGTTTCGGCCTTTTGGGTCGCATCATTCGATGCCCAAGCATACCCTCTAACCACAAGGCAACTGGCCATGACTCGATTTGACGATAAGAAGTAGGCCCTAACCATCACTCTAAACCAGCACCTCCTAAATCACACACTGAAGCGAGACACTATTCGAAACTAATAAGAAAAACCTAAAGCAAAGCGTTTTAGGAGGCTAGCGCACTAGTGTTATTGTTCTCTTTAGTATGTCAGTATTCTATTTCACGCAACCTCCTAAAATTCTAGTGTGTGGCGCTTTAGGATGCAGATTTCTTCGATTTTAGGAGGTGACAGTTTACAGTGCAGATAAATCGTGTCAACAGGCTTTCTAACACGAATATGCAGCACTTTTTCAGCTGCGTTGTGGTGAATCGCAGTCAGAAGAATGGACACTTATTGAAATTTTGCGAAGGAAACGTGCAAAAGATGTTTAATCTTTGTCGCTCATGAACTATTCATATCTCCCTACATGCTCTAAAAACGCACTTTTCCAAATTCAACGTTACACGTGTACTTTTGTTAATTCCATCTAAGACGATCGGCAATGAAACGTCATTTTTCTTTGAAGAATGTCTGCGCTTTCCTCTTCAATTATATCGCTTTCCACTTTATTATTTACAAAGAGAGAAGTGCATTCATCTCAATTAGCAAATAAGTGATGTACTTGCACTCGCTATGTACTTAATTAATAAAATGATCGTGAGACATGAGCATCATTAAAGATTCTAAATGCTCATCGATGAAGTTCTGATTCTTCTGTGACATATTTTCCTTCAAATATCTTTTGATCATTCACAATAATGACTTTGGATGACTTGAAATTACAGTTTTGCTGAAGAAAATACTTAAGAATACATTTGCATTAGAAATAATACTGATCTATGAAACTTCGAGGGGTGCTTAACGAACAGACAGTGATGCTTTGTTTGAATCAAAAGACAGCTTTTCTATGCTCGTATGTTGGAAACAGTGGAAACTGAAAATGGTAGTCAGTATGAGGCTTGAACATTGAATATATGAGCATCTTTGTGATTAGTACCATGTTCCAAAGTGGGAACGCTAGGAGAATAACGCTGTGACGGTGTCTGAAACATCTGACATCCTTCAGTCATCGCTCTGCACATTGTCATTCATACACTATAAAAGACAGCACTGCAGTAGTATGTACGTAGAAACACTGCATTTATAAAAAATGAAGTACCATGAAGATGAACCATAAATATGTGAGAATATTCAGAGAAATATACACAAATACAGTTTTTGTTTCCCCGACATAGTCCGAGAAACGAGTGCTTTATGTGGCACCATTGGTTAGAGGCTGACACACAGAGAATAATCATTTTACAATGTAACATAATATTCGATTTGTAAGCTTTTTGCAAGGATAAAAGATGATCAGGCATGCTTAGAGCATGGAAAAGTGCGAAACATTTCGCGTGACCGAAGCTCCCAAGTTATTGCATTATCGAGTACATGATTTGTGGAGATAGTTCAAAATTGATGCTCAGGCAATCATCTACACCAAACGTCTCAAGCATCTTAAATCACACGTTGACAGATGAAGTGAACCGCTAAGGAGATCACCGAAATCAAGTCCAGAGTGCACTAGCAGGAGGACCATCTGACGTCGTCTAGAATTGATATCAATATTACAAGTATATTGATCTTGCATCAGCAAGTATCACCAATAACTGAATGCTTTCGGCTGATGGGTAAGGACGAAACTAAATAACTGGAGTCGTCCAAGTTTGCAGACGAGACCGAATAAGAGGCAATTTTCAACGTCCTGTTGGAGAACGCAATGACCAGAACGCTAAACTCTCCCCTGTAGAGACAGTAGAGACTCAGTAAAATCAATCACTGAAACCTGCGGTAGCGGTGAACTCGTGCCGTAATTTAATCAAAAATGACTCAATAACAAAGAAAAAAGCAAAGTGACCAGTGCGTTCCTATTGTCAATCATTGGCAGCTGCCATCGTTTAGGTGTCATCACAACGGCTGTCTAGGGCGCAGCACTGTTCAATGTCCATGTTGATTTCAAAGTATCAGATTTCTATGGTCTTCCTGATCCAACCCTGTCCGTACCGGCTCTGCATTGCATTCATGTCCAGTGACGATCCCCTCCTCTTCAACTTCTTGTGTATTGCTCCATATCACATCAAATTCACGGTATCACATGTTTCTTGTGTGAACGTTCTAAAGTTGGTGTTCTTTTCATGCTCACTCATCTTCATAATTGTTGACTGAAAATTCGTGAAGTTTTCATCCTGAGATCGTGAATTCGTGAATTCAGTGGTTTTCACTCGATAAATAGCAATTCAAGATCTAGGATGACAAATGTCGACCAATTTTTGAAAGATTCGATATTTTACCCACTTCTAGTTATAAATCTCTTCAATGTTCGCTGTTTACGATGCCGAATATCAGTGGCGTCGCGTGCTCCCTGACATTAGGCCTTCTCTCGACATTGTAATAATATTTCTATACCAAACACTTTTATGTTACAATAGAAATTTTCATAAAAGATTAATTTTTGATAACAATTTTCCGAACATTTTTTAAGGTCAAGTGAAAGTGCACATGAGAAGTGATTGCTCGTATCGCTCAGCCGCCTTACTCAAGGAGCTGAGATCACTATATCCCTCTCTGTCCAGACCACATTTTCTCGAGAAAAAAGGAGGAAGGGAAACAGTTCCTTGCGTTTCTCATGGCCGGTCAGCCACTAACATGTTTGAAATTTTGATGCAAATGTCTTGCATATTTCTTATTTCTTTCTCTGTAAGTACTTTCAATTTTGTATCAGGTGCTGGCCTACCTTGCTTGAACACTATCATCTTTTCAGTAAGAGCTATGCTGACTTGTGAAACGGTTACAGCTAAAATCTGCGTCCATTTCCCTGGTAACTAATCCTGTGCTTCTATGAAATGATATTCTATACAGCTTCAAGTGGCAAATAATGCGGTATTAAGAAGAAAGACGGCTTGCAGATTCTCAGAGAATTCAAATGATCAAGAAAATACACATAATTGACTGCTTCAATTTATCCTTATCCTAATCCTTACTACTAAAGTGAAGATTTTCATATTTTTGAAAAAGGTCATCAATATAAAAGTCCAGTGCCCTAAATCGAACGTGTATTCGAAACAAAAAAAGGCTCAGCGCATTACATTTTCAAGAGACCACATAAAAAAATACGACCTGTAATTGGGTCAGTTACTACCACTCAAGAATAAAATCATTAGCATGGTTTTGCACACACAATATGAAGACAAATTGTTTGACATCTGTCCTTCTCCTACTTGCATGCACCCAACTCTTGCCATCAAAGTGAAAATAAGTGCACTATGAACTTTTCCCACGTTGATGTAGGCTGAAATTCAAACATTGGAAGCAGAATTGTAGGAATTGCTTTCATATATGCACCTCAGCAATCCCAATACCTGGATGTTTTGTTTTCTGTGAGCTACCTGGAAAGATGGGAGAACTCGTTGTTAACGCTATTCGAAAAAAGTCAACTTAATGATCACAAAGTGAAAACATTTTGAGCATCACAAAGAATAATGATGATGAAAATTGAACCTTGTTTACATACTTGCGACTATTTGTCATTTGCTTGAGGATAAACTGTGAACTGACAACTCAACTTCATTTTCGATATCAACAAGTACCTTCATTGTTTTGAAATATTGAAATAACCAAACAAATCAAACAGACTGAAATGAGTAGGGGAATTGAAAATATACATTTTGTAGAGCTGATCATAAAAAAACTCACTATTTAATTATTTATTAACTCACCAAACGATTCTTACGCCTTTCAATCGTGGCATATAGCAAAGTGTCATGCATCATTCGAAAGTTTTCATTCTCAGTTTTCAAATGAGATATGATAAACTTTCAACCGTAATTATTTTTGTTGGACAGTGGTCAAAATCGTTCAATTTACAAATCGCAATTCAGTATTTGCATTGCGATGACCCACCCACTCATACACAGCTCCTCCGCAATCCACAACACACACGAGACAAACAAACTAAAGCTAATAAACATCAATGAAAAAAGCAAGCGTTTTAGGAGGTTCATCTTTAGTATTTATTGTTCTCTTTAGTTCACAATTCTTCTATTTCACGCAACATCCTAAAATTCTAGTGTGTCACGCTTTAGGATGCAGATTTCTTCGATTTTAGGAGGTGACAGTTTACAGTGTATATCAATAGAAAGTTCAGAAAATGCTCTTTCTCCTCTTCTCTTGTCTGGTCCATTGTCATACTCATATGTTTTCTTAATGAAGAATTACAATCTGTGATCTTAGCAGATCTTTATCGACAAAAGGCCCTATATCAACATATATTAGAAATCATTGATGTTTTCCTTTAACTTATGCTGGTATGGCTTTAGTATGTAAAGCATACCACATTGGAAATAACATACGAAAAGCATACAAATATATACCACGAGAATACAGAAATATACCAAAAAATATTTTGGTATGCATCCTTCTTACGTGATTGGAATTGAATGATTTACAATGTAGATAACCTGGGGTCACAGATTCGAGTCCAATCAGCCGCACATCCTTTTCGTGCCAATTTGATACATCATTCCTTCTCATTGTCAACATTATGTTGAATTTGTAGCTTTAAATGGATGAATGTGATCGGAAGCATTATGATCAAGAAATGTTGCGTCTTTTCATCCAACATATCCACAGTCTGCAGAAGGCTGGATATCTGACAGATTCCTTCTATTATCTGTGGTTTCATCGAACTTGATAGTCTCAATGGAAAACATGTCTCAATAATGACTTTGCACTGAAACTATCTGTGTGAAGATCACACAGTCAACACGCAGAGAACTACTTTCAACTGTAAGCGACTCGCAGACGTTATGAATACAAATCGGTTTGCTGCTATTACCGAGGAATCCACTCATCTATATTCAACAACAGAGCGCTATTTTCATGACAGGAATATTCATCAAGTTTAAGCAGTTTCGAATGAAGATTTGATGGTGCTTATAAACAAATCCTGAAATTCGACTTTATCATTGAAACGCTTTGGTGCGCGAATGTTCATCACATTTTTCTAGGTATAGTGATATCAGTGGAGCGTACAGATGGAAAGAATCAGACTGATAGCCACTGAAGAAGCCCGGGCACCATGATTTTCAAAGCATTGCTAATATCATTCGATTCACGTAATGAAACAAACATCTTTTAAAATAGGTAAGAAATTTGACCTTTTACCGGACCAAATCAAGCGATTTCTGGTGAAAAGTGTGAATCGACAGGGCGATCCCCCTGTACCGTCCCTGAGGAAGGAAGTAAGGCGCACCACACTCATGTGAAATGCCAATCACAATCTATTTTCGTAAAGTGCACAATTTTGACTGGAAATTGATTGTGAACGCGGCTTGTTTTTAGAGACTGAAAGTCATGAGCGGTAATCGTTCTTTTATGTGCTTCCATGTTGCGTTTCTCTGTACGTGACTAAAGAAGACGTTTACCACTTACGGAGATCTTGCATTTGGGTGCGAGGATGGGATCCATTCATAGACTGTTCGTCGAAAAATTCAGGTCATTTAAAAGCAGAAGAAAAACTTTTTCTTGAGATAGGAAATATCTACTCTGGTGTACAGGCCGAAGGTAGCGAGGGATGGGCAGATGGCTATGGAAGGAAACCGGTCTGCTTATTTCTTCTAGAAGGAATGTAGATTTTCATTTTGTGACTTGTAGATGTCTATTGCTCAGTATGGAGTTGATGGCTATACCGCGAAATCTATGAGTGAGCTAATCCATGAACTATATCGATATCATGGTAGTCTCCAGCTAATCATAACCTTGTTTATAGACTTGTATAATATTTTCCACAGAGGAACCTACACAGGATTAGCTTATGGTTGGTTGAAAAGTTGATTTTTCATCACGCCAGTTCACATAAAATGACATCTTTTCACCCATAAACAATGAAAAGAAATAGTGTTTTCTCCCCCGCACTTTTCTATGCTTCTACGGCTATGGTACACGCACGAAAAATCAAAGTTGAATTTTCAATCACCGATTTTAAAGTGTGACCATGAATTAGAATTTCATTATTGGAACATCAAAGAATTGCAACACAGACTTCATCAGACCAAAACTACTAAGGAGATCGAACTGCAGTTTCTAAATCAGAGCTTCATAAATCTCATTGGAAATCACAGAATGCTTTTTCATTGTTAAGCTCGAATTGCGTCTGCATTATCCCATTGACGGTGTCTATTTCCACAGACATATCATATTTCTCAATTGTAATTCAACTCTTATCAGATTTAGTAACACATGGAGTGTCAGTTGATACAGCAAAAACCTTGTGTTCATATTCTCAAAAGGATATGGGAAAGATCAAATTTCTTATTAATTCATCCAGACTGTATTCATTTTGCTACTTTGACTATTGTTTTTCTATAATCTGTGAGTCTAATAAGCTTCTATTCACCCATTCATGAATAAAATTGAGTCAATGTCTAATGGACATATTCTTTGATCTGACGCTAAGATTTAATTTCAATATTCTATAACCGCGTTGTGAATCTTTAAATCTGAGTATCAATATTTGTATGAAGAATATTTACCAGACGAATTCTAATTAGAAGAATAAATTCTGATGTTCATTGATACAAATAAGAATCATATTATAAGATGCAAAAAGTGGTCATTCAGCCAGCAGAGGATTCCCTGACTGAAACAGCATTACAGCACTGGAAAGCAGTACTCTATCGTTGAGTCAGTTGGACCGTTGATAAAAGGTCACCTGACTTGCTTCCGATCTGTCAAACAAGAAGGGCGAACACATACAGGGTCAGGGATACCGGCACGTGTTTAGGGCAATTGTTGCACCTGCCTCAAGGATGGCACGCTATATACCCCATCCTCCCAAATCCGCAACTCAATATATTCGTGTATATTTCCGTAATTTATGAAGAGGGCACATGCAGCGCAAACAACACCATTGACGGCGCCCCTGCCTAGGGTCTCCATTGAAACCCTTGAAGTCGCGTAAATCTATGTGATCTTTACCCACTTCCAGGCAGGGATAGGTTACCAGTTTTTTCAAAAAACTAGGCTATATATACTTGCTACCCGGAGTCGGAGTCGGAGTCCTATCAAGCCCTGGGGTCGGAGTTCTATCAATCCCGGAATTGGAGTCGCAGACCTTACAACCCCGGATCAGAGTCGGAGTCCTATCAAAAGCCGGAGTCCTGTCAAACTCCGGAATTGGAGTCAGAGTCCTATCAAGCCCTGGAGTCGGAGCCGTAGGTCTCTTGAATTCGGACATCAATGACCATCAGCCTCGACCTTCTATTGCTGTCCTCTAAAACATGCATCCAGGCTCTAGTTGCCACGCTATATTTCATGTGCAAAATTCAACAAGTAGTACTGTTTGTACGATAAGAATAAGATAGACCTACTTCCTGAATTCCAATGCATGAAAAGAGAAATTGATTTTCGAGAAGTTTATGTCGCAACATACATTGTAGATTACAGTATTATTTTTATTACTGATGTCAATAGAATACGTACTATGACGATTTAGGTCTTTTTTGTATTAAAACATTGATCACATGAAATATCAAAACTCTTAAATATCGCAATTTCGTGTTCTAAATCTCTAAAGATTAAAATCACATTGTCGGAAACACATAGATTTCTGTATGCATGAAGATCGGGTCCTCAGATTAATTACAAATGTTGTGAGTTATACAGAACAGACAAGAATCATGCATTAATCATTTTGCTCAAAAAGTCAATGACAATAGATACATGGTGCATCAATTCTCGTCTCGTCTGTGATTTCCTCCATCTCAACAAAGAAGCGTGTGAATATAGAAGCAGTCCAATCTGTCTTATTTATAATCGCATTAATAAATGAAAAATAAAATATGAAGGATGAGACATAAGTATCATTCAGTCATGCAACAGAATAACTAATGAATGAAAAATCCCCGTCAACCAATTTTCGTGAGATTAATACCAAATGTCACCATAAGAAAGGTCGTAAATCATGTAATCAAAAATTAGATTAGCTGTGAGATCGACTTTAATATGACGTTAGCCGTCAAAAGATTTTCTGATTATCAAAGTTGAAGGCATTGATCATTGAAGTCAAAGATGGTTCCCACGAGTCAATTTGTCGGATTTACAGACTTGACTGAAATCAGTAGCTTCTCAACATTCACAAGAAGCGACAACATCTCTTCGCACTTTAACCCAAACTTCCAACATTATTCAGTTGTTGATGAAGGCAGAAAACAGATGAAAGGTGAAATACACAATCCCGATCAGAAAGCCTTGACCTCTCAACCTTGTTCTATGAAAGTCAAACATAAGATTTCAGAATAAGAGAAAAGAGAGAAATGGGAGACAGGAAGTCGCATAAAACTTGCAAGTTAACTCGTTAATTCAATCCAGTTATGCATAGCAATAGAAACCTAGAAGATACCTGAATAGAATAATAAGTCTTTGATGATATTGCTTTCATTTTAGCATCAAATACCAGCAAGTTTGTTAAATCTAATTCGAGTTCTTGGTACGTGACATTATACTAATTGATAATGAATGATGTAATATACTTATTTTGAAAGACACCAACATGTGCGTCGAGCTACGTGCATGATGTTGCTGCATGTCCAAGTAAATTTATCGAACCATCAAGCATGCAGTCTTCGTAGAGAACAATTCCGTTTTTATGAAATTCATTTTTTACGAAGCATTTCCTCTCTTGAAGGTGACTTAGAGATGTCTTTTCCATAGAGTGAGGTGTCCGACCTCATGCTCTGTAAAATCGATCAACTTCAGTTGAACACTCTTCATCGTCCATCTTATCATACGTCGACACGCAAAATCATGCAGGTTGTACCACTTCCAGCAACTGCGAAGTCTCAATTACCGGCATTAATGAGCACTTCTATGCGAATGTGTTAATTAAACGAGTCACAAACGTCATCGAATTTGGCAGCGAATGAGTAATTAAAATGCATTATTACTATGTAGAAAGTCATCAATCGTCAACTCCAACCATCTAAAATTTCCGAAATTCTGTCATACGAACAACATTCACGAATTTCTGTCAATTGAAGCATCGTCGATTTAAAAAGTCTTCATTTTCTTTCTGATAATATTTCAAACTAGGTTACTCTTCTGCGATGTTTTTATAACACTTTGTGAGATGGCAATTAATCTGTTATCGATAATTTATTCTTCGTATGTAAATAACAATCCATTCAATTCGTGTTTCAATTTCAATTAACATGATATTGAGCAAATTTATGACTTCTCTTCCGCTAAATTGCTGGTTTAGAAAGCTCCACCGCTGCATTTGAATATTTGCGTTTCTCTGAGTGAAAAGTTTTCATGCAAAATGAAGCAATTCAGATGATTAATTTTACCAACTGCCAAGTTTTTGTTCAAGCATCGTTGCTACCTTCATAAAAGGCTTGTTTTATCGCCGTTTGGATTCGAAATGAAATTCTAAATCTATCGAATTATTATTTCATAATTTTCATAAGCGCACGTGCTTCTTCCGTGCGGTGAAGTTGGTGGACTGAAGTGATATTAAACTCTTTTTGATGTTTTAAGTGACAAGCACTTCAAAGTGTTTTTCTCTATGGAGAAGCATGAAACATACTAGACTACGGCCATCTACGGTGCGCCTAGAACAAGCATTAAATCATCAAGTCCGGCATTTAATCGAAGAAGCTAAAAGTGAAAACACTTGTCTTTTTATTCCTGAAGCAGTGTATTGTGTTTTCCTTCATGAAAATTATTTGATACGTGAGTTTTTGAAAATTGCAAGATCAACTGTTTCAATTTATCAGTCGGAGATTGTGCTGGACGATCGGTCAGCTTTATCAACAGCAGTCGCCAGCCCAGCCATAGAAGATCGGCCAGCTACTTAGTGCGCGAACTGGCTGGTTAAGCTCATTTGGCCTGTTGATCGGTAGATCTCACAAATTGAAATTGAGTGATGCCTAACTGACCAGATGATGTCAGACGGTCGAAGCACCGACTAGTCGGTTACAGGGACGGCGGCCGTTGTCCGCCATCGGCAGGCCGAATGAAGTGGCTACCGGCCCGACCAGCTCCACACCTGAGCTGCTTATTCGATAGCTCTGAATGTTGTTGGCGGATTGCACCAATTCATAAGCTACACAGTGCACTTCGGTAGATTTGTCAGTTAATTTTATTCGTTTAACTTCTGTTTTCTCAGGAAAACAGAAGTATGTTTCGCAAGCCTGTCTGAGATCTTTAGACATTTGAGGCGTGATAAACGGGATATTAATCATGATTCCATAACTTCTTTTGCTTTCTGAGTCAAAATTATCATGAACTAAATCCTTTTTTAGAAGGGAAAGCGTGGTAGAAAACCCCGAATATGAACTTGAACGAATACATGTATGTTGTTTGCAGTAATGTTGAAGAATAGACATTAACAGATCCAACTTTGTTGTGGTGAGTGAGTGGTGAGTCAACAAGCACTCCTTGAAATTTATGCACTCTTTGGAAACCATAAACTTTACTGTGGAAGCAATATTCATAGAGATTATTGTAATGTGTATGAGACGAAAGTACTTGTGTTTGCGGTCACACTACGAAAGCGATTGGCTTTCCAATCGGCTGATAATCCAACAGGATAGCCAATCTCCTTCTTGGCGAGTGAACACGAACAACTGTGATATCGCACATTTTGATATTCTCGTTTTTTACATCGCTTTTGTAGTCGAAATCACCCATCTTTCGTGCTCCAGAGTTGACAGTGCATGGAATAATCGTAGTGCAGAAGTCTGAAAGTTTCTAGAATATTCCATTCATAAAATTTAGGTTTCAATAGATGTGAGTCAGTCTGTTAGATTAGTCCGGGCGAAAAGATCTAGGCGAAAAGGCCGAAATGAGACCGTCACATAATGATGTGCAAATAGTGCAAATGCACTCGTCTTCCGTGTTCTGTCCGGTGATTTGCTGAGTTTGCAGCCACATTTTTGGCAACGAATATCCTAACCCTCTAAGACCTGAGGGGGGGGGTCCAGTGGACCCCTTTAACATATTCTTAGTTTACCTGCTTAAATCGATATCAAAACATTAGGAAAGTTGATTTTAAGTAAAACAATGATGTTTGCGTGTAGCAGGTCGGTATAACAAATACCTTGGCTGAATTTCAGCCTTCTCAGTAAACACGTGCGAAAATATGGTGTTTTTGTAAGTCAACCACATTTAGTACAGCATCATTTGTACTAGGAGGCGGCTTTGCGATATTTTGTGTCACCATAAAGCCTCAGATAGTTGATTTTGATGAAATTGATTTAATTCATGCAGCCAATCCTTTCCATTTGTACATTCCTTCAAATTTATCCAAAGCTATCAGAAATAGACCTAAAATGAGTCAAAATTGCTGTACTTCTAGAACCAAAAACAGCTGTGGAGATCTCAAACTTATCATTACTGCTGTGAAAAGTTTGTCATCAATCAGTTTTTGGTGCTCAACTATGAATATAATGATAGCTTTCATTTCGGACATCGATTTATGTCGAGTTGTTCATATAGGGAGTCACGGGAGATCGTGTGCGAAAGCAAAATATTTACATTTTGCGATCTTCCAACACATTAGACATCTACGAGCATGATACAACCAATGAATAAATGACTTTCACTATTATTACACCATCGTGGACATGTTCGAAATCATTTTTCATCAAAATTACAAAAATTTTGTGATGGAATTTCTACACCCTCTGAGACCTGAGGGGGGGTCCAGTGAACCCCCTTGGCCTATCTGGCATACTTCTACTGATTCAATTGAAATGAAATAGCACATGAAGATTCACTGTCAGAAATGATGATTTTGTATGGGCCTGAGTGGTTGATATATCGTCAGCGTAAAAAATGAAATAGAAAAATGTGGCTCCGGGGTCCACTGAACCCCCCCCCTCAGGTCTCTGAGGGTTAAAGTCATTTTCCATCATAGATGTGCTATTATGATGCGAAGTTATGGCTCAATATATCAAGAACTGTTGGCCAGTCCACTGGCGGGCGCAGTTAATCGATTCCGCTCGATTAATCGTAAGACGAATCAAACGCTCGAATTCAAGAATCGTGCAATTTTCTGTGCTAAGTGACTGCTCAATGAAGTTGGCTTGATGAGGAAAAAGTAGGCATTTGAGATAATTATGCGTGCCGACATTGGGGTGTATAAAACATCTGAAAATGTTCAGCGTAACTGACGTATTCAAGGTACAAAAGCACAGTTTGTGACTTGAAGACATTCCATGTCAAATACCACGGCTCTAGACTTATCATTGGATTTCTATGATCATGTGTGACAGGAAGAGGAGACGGATAGTATGTACGCGCTGATTCGTAGTAGGTACAGCGTGCACATTCCGTGAAAGTTTCATTTTCGGCCTCTTTTCCCGTAGAAGGATACTGTGTGCTGTGTACTGTGATTTTCGCAGTATCTCATAATGTTTCTAATTTCAGTTAGAATTTCATATCGAAATTGATTGAACACTCTTTCATCACGGTTCCTTGTCTCAGAAGGCTTTGAATACGTGGCCTAGTTCCTACACGATCTTAAAAAAGACTGATTGTGGGACAATGGAGATATTTATTGCCGATGTGGCTCTGAAATCTGCGTGATGTCCTCGATCTTGGAGAAGAAGTGTTTGAAGTTTAGTTTTAATGGAAGTCTGTCGGACGTTAAATCTCATAAATCTTCAAATTTCATCGAATTATGGAGAAAATCACTTATTTCGACAGATGTTTTGAGACGCCAAAATTATAGTCTGCCGGTGAGCAAGTTGTTGAAGGAGCTGTTAGAAGCTTCACATTCGACAATGGTAGCCCAACCCCTTGTGGGATGGAAGTGGAATCCCTGGCATCACGTTTTCACAATGTTCCTTTTGAAAATTTGACTGTTCGACATGTGGTGCAATTTTGTGACTTTCGGTGTTTTCGCATTTTGAGCTTTCCCATTTATAGATTGAGTTCCGCTTGTGTTCTATTTGTTGTTCTTCACACAGCCTCTGTCTCGACAGCAGTTACTTCAATGGTCGAATTGGCTTCATTCGGCGACAGCTTCTCGACAGTTATCCATTCCGAGGAGGGAGGGGTAAACTGATAATACACTTATAATCCTGCACATTTTAGTCCTGAGTTCTTGCATGGAGCAAGGCCGAAGATGAGATCTAAGACCGAAGATCTTCTACACCCTATGGCCACTTAGAAAATGCGCCCCTTCTGAGTTCTGCTGAACTTCATTCCATTGCATGAAATAAGTAAGTGTTTTCAATTAGTTACTTTCTTTTAACTAAGTAGTCAGTACGTAGACATAAAGGAACAAATCAGCATGAAAAACAAAAGAACAAAATATTGAATAGTGAATGAATTGTGTAATTATCTGACTACCACTATTCTGTCCGATCTTGAACTCAATTGAAATCGGCTGAATCGAGGTCAGACCATTGAGGTGTCTGTGAGGTCGAGGTCTAGGTTGCATCGTATTAAAACGCCATAACGTCACAAGATAGACTAGGGGTGTCATCCGCAATCATATTTGCAGTTCGTTATAAGCACTATCCCTCATAGGCCTACTAGAGTGCCACATTCAGATTTTTCCAAATGAATTCAGATTTCTTAAAAAATTATGGTGAAATTCATTTACAGTAATGTATGACTTGTGTGGAGAAGGTTTGTGAGGAACCTAGCAGGAACCAACCCTTGCATTAAATAGGCAAATTTAGACATTGCGACCACCATTTGAAATGAAGATCACCATAACTCCGGTTCGTCTGCACTTCCGTCATGCTGACTTCCAGCGAAGACAACCCTGTCAGCAATAATCCTCTACATTATCAAGGACGTGTCACTAGCGCTGAGTCTGAGTTCTCAGGGGCACATTGCCGGTTACTCCATGTCTGCCCAGTCACAAGCCCTAGCTCGTATGACCAGGAACCCAACGAGAAACAACCCTGACAGCATGTACCCAGAGACAGTCAACAATCACGTGCTCTAGGACTTCTGTGCTCCCAAAGGTAATCCCGCTGTGCGGTCTTTGTCAGCTGTCAATGGAGCTGTTCTTCACGGGCATCAGATTTCGCTGCAGGTATCCAGGTCCAAGCATGGAGGAACACAGCCAAGACGAACACTATCATTAAAACGAGACATTTAGCCATCTGATCACAAGATCAATTTGATTATTTGGATGTTTTATAATAGTAACTATAGGCGCATATTTCATCAGAATGAAAATCGTTCCTTACATTGTCAATGAAGAGATCATCTTTTATGAAGTGTTGAAAATAGACCATACAGTATATACTATGGAAATATGATCGACTGTGTTTCCCAGCACCTCTAGCAGGCAGCAGAAATCTGCCCGATGAAGATGCATTTCAAATATGATGACCGCGTGAAAAATAGTTCTATGACTGTATAACTGTAATGAACATGCTCTTCTTCGGCTTCGAAGGAAGACAATGTCTGAAAGCTTGTAAAATCCTTTTCGGAGACGTTCCATTTGCTTCTATAGACAGTAAATAAATAAATAATAAATCGCTGGATACGAATTTCATACAAATTTCATACAGTTTGAAGCCAACTGATGCCACATTCTCCAATGCTTACAGAGATTTGATATGTTTTGCAAATGAATATTGACTTTTTTCTATACAAAATGGAACATAAAATTGGAATTTAATAAGCTATAGTTAGAAATCATGCAGCATAATTGAAGGATGTATATCAATCCTAACGGAACTACAAGACATTAAATCAGTTAACAGCTGAAAAATACACCTTCATGATTCAGTTGTTTAGATAAGGAATATTTTTTTGTGTACAAAGCCTCCACAATACTTCAAATCAAGCGGTTGGAAGCTTGAGCTAGGATTTTGATCATACTGCTGTTAGATATAACTTGGGTTCTTAGTATCACCAACATTATTTCCTTATTTCACAAGACCGTTACTCAATTGATAGTAGCACATGTAGGAAGTTTGAGAAATTCAGCCATGAAATTATTAAACATCACTGTGATGGCAATAGAATAAATAAATATTGAGTTAAATCCTCAGCTGAAAGATGGAAACAGACATGAATAGCTGCTATTTCATCCAATATCAGGAATCATCAGCAGGCCTCGTGTACATCTCTCAACATCGACAAAACTCTCTATTTAAAGTTGCAACCATGCCCGGGTCAATTTGAGATCAGCAAGTTTGTGAAATTTCGCCGGCCATTCATTAATTATCACTTTAAATTTGTGCGTCTGCAATAATTAACAAAAGCTGGAATACAAATCAGTATTTAATTATTCTATTTACATTGTGTTTGCAAAAAGCATAATTTATGAATTATTACAGAAGCACTAACTTAGGCGATTTGCCAGTGGTGCGTTTCAAGTGATATTTAATGAATTTCCGTCCTAATTTCACTAGCTTGCTAATTGTAAATCTCATCACTGTAATTTTAATGTAATGTTAAGACACTATCACTTGCAGTGGTTTTTACTTTATTGATTGTAATTTCAATTTCTTGTCGAAGCACTGTATGCTCTTCTGTCAAATTACTTTTGCCTTCATAGATTTCTTTCATGCTTCGAATGCGTTAAGCGACACTGACTACTATTCGCTTTTCTAAAATAAGTCCCTTTATGATTCGAGTATCTGTTCGAGTACCTTGTTTTCAGTGCCCATCCTATCTATTGTATCTGGCACTTCAGTCAGTGATCAAAATTCCTGACCCGTCCTCCTAAAGAGGTTTTATAGTTTCAGCCAATGTGCGTTTCAATTCCTTTATTGTGACATTCTAGAACTTTTCCTGGTGTGTGGATAATGCACCACCGGCAGCTGCGTCATCAAATTCATCATCAGTATTTTTGCTACGTGAAGCTCGAAGGTTATGCAATGAGATTTCCTATTCATCCACTTGGCCCACATGGGCACTGTAACTGATCGTACAGTGAGGGCTATTCCAGTGATCATGTTGTTTAAGTCACCAGTGACGCAGAAATCAGCTGGTTCAGTAGCAATGAGGGAAGCGTCTTACCACCAATGGGACAGTAGCGCCAATGCGTGGTGATGACGTTGAAAGAGAAGGAAACAAATTTGGCTCTGATGAGAGAAATACATAACTTTGGCGTTCGCGTTGTACTATTGTCGCGAGATTGGGGATTGCGATGAGGTGCAGAGCACAGGATTCATGCCAGAACAAAGACGAGGAGCCAGCCAATCAGATTGGAGGAATGATGGATGAAACAGTCGAGATTGCAATCCCTCGAATGCTTTAGAACGAAAGTACAAGAAAAATGATAGAAGTGTATAACAAACACCCCCTGATGAATCTGCAAATGAAATTGTAAACGCGTAGATAATGAAGTTCTCATACCTGAGTTCCCTTTGAATGTTCACCTTAGAAAGATAAGCTAATTTCACAAATGACATTTGATTTACAGACTGTTGGCAAATTGTCATTTAATCTTCACGATGCGTTTCATTCTGATGAAATTCGAAACAAAGCCCAATGTCAAAGAAAGAATCTATAAGCAAGGCAAGGGACTATTCAACTGCACACAAAGAACATCAATCTGAACTTACACTTATCGCTGAGCAAGCATTGCATCGCAAGTCAATATAACTTGTCTTCGAGAGCTTGCGTAGGAAACGAGAGACCTTTTGAGACAAAAGTGATGCAACTCAAATGATTGTGCCATCTTGTGATGATGGAAAACAAGTGCCTGCAGAGAGGAGAATTTGAACATTTCATTCCTCGAGCTCTCTACACATTTTTCATATTGCCCCAAAACATAACTACAATTCAACAGAGCAACCCGAATTTTATCAAATGGAAATGTCAACATTTTGACTTTCTGAATGCTTCTTGAAAATCAAGAAATTTCGTCAATTTCTTCAAGAAAAATGATGCATCTTGTTCAAACTCTAATCACCTACAGACCATTTACCCTCCCCCACTGAGGGAGGGCATTTTCTCTCCACTGGCGAATTTTTTTTGAATATCTCTTTATCAACCGAATAGGCTGTGCCCTAATAGCTTACTTTCTCTCTCGTATTATGCAACCTTTGACATATGGATAATACATTCGGCGCAATACTTTTGAGCATGAGATCTACTCGTATTTTGAAATTTGAATGTTTGGTATATTTTGGGTGATTTTGGTTTATATTCAATTCTAATGTATATTGCGGCATCAATTCTTGATGATATAATTTGAGATTGCATAAAGGATTCTTCGTATCAATATAAAGATATTCACAATTGTAAAACTTTTGAATTTGAAGTTATCTGCTTGTTACGCATGTCTGTTTGAAATTTGAAATTCGAATTTCAAACATGATATTTCATTTTTGTCGTGCGTTTTAGTTCTGCATCGAAGCAACAAAATTTAAAAAAAAATTTCAGAATCAGTTTGCTCTTACCCCAGGTGTCGATAAAGCTTCACCGAATAGGTTTGTTTCTTCACGTGCAGAAGCTAAATACTAAAATGTGCGATTTTAGTGCTATTTCAGCTGAACTAAAAGTTTCAGATATTAGACCTCATCTACTAACACTGAAGTAATCTCATGACGATTAACCCATATTATCCGGCTGTCAGTTTAAACTGACAGTAAATAATTTACAGTGTATGTACGAAAATTTTACGATGGAAGTTATCATAAATCTTACTATAGATTACTTTCAAAAATAAAGTTTTTTGAAAAATAAAATTTTCTTCAAATGCGATTGTAGGAAGTCGGGCAAGGTGCCATTAGAAGCGCATTCCTCTTTCTTTTGGTTACAAATTTTATGTAACGTGTGTTATGCAAACATGTGTGAAATCGTAGATCAACAGTTGCAACTAAGATAAAGTAACCAATAGTCTGAAGATGCAAAATCAATCTCATTTTATTTTGATTCAATTAAATTACGATCCATACTAAGAGATATTGCAGCTCTAAACTATCCAGTAAAATATCAAGGAATCGTCATAGAGAGACAGAAGCAAAGAATGTAAAGTAAATTATGGCAATAAACAAAGTTCACAGATCTTTGTGCCAGATCTTTGTGGAGTTTTTGTACTGATCTTGGTGTAAATGTGACGCACACGAGGAAGTCCTTCCAGCAGTTTCTGCGGTGAGAAGACTGTCGATTGTGTTGGAGACTGCAGGACTGCAAGCATGGTGATGGTATGATGCTCCATCCCTGAAAGTATTCTCTTCATGGACACCATAAATTTGTATTCACTGATATTCCAGTCAAAATGATTGCTGAAAAGAAAAAGGAACTTTGGTTGCGAAATAAAGAGTGGAAAGAATGAAATAGGTATAGCTTAAAGCTACTAGAAAGTCGGATCTGCAGTCACTCCAACAAAATCCTTCTGCATGATCATATGTAATGTGATACCAACCCGCTTATGTACTGCATACAAGTAGATTGTATAAGTACGTTCTGTACATAGAAGTACACACATGTAAGTGTACTACAATATATGCCGCATGTTGTCCCAACGAATGCCGCTTCGATGATCCTTCTTTTCACATGTAATTTTCAAAAACAATTTTCTTGTGACCTTTGTGGGTTTGAATAACTTCCATGCTGATGATTTCACTTAATAATGATTTGAAATCACAAGGCTACAAGTTTTGACTTCAAAATTTGGTTTGCGATTAATTTTGAGCAGTCAAATCCTAAGCCACTTGACATGTTGGTTCACGTAATCGTAATCCGATCTGACACAGACCGGTATGCAGCAGGTGAGCAGATTGTCCAGAATAAAGCCGTGTGTACAAATCTATAGAATCATCCAGATGTTATCAATCTACAATTATCAAGCAAGTTCTGACAAAGTCTTACGTTTAAGCAGAAGTAATTGATTCATGTCAAATTGAAAGTGCTAGCATGTAAAAGAAGCATGTATTCCATATGGAGACAGATCTACATACAGTACATTATACATCAATTTGTCGGGGTGGCTTTTGTCGCTGCTCCACACACAACACATCGTGTTCTTTAATTATTTTTATTACACTATTATCTTGAAATGCGCTTACATTTCAATGCTGAATTGAATGCATGCACATGTGCTTTAATAAAATGATTGAAACTTCTTGTTACAGAAATTTGGCTCCTTATTTAACGTTTTACAGAAGGTTATTTTATCCAATCTTTTATAGATTATGGAGACGAGCTTCAGATCCCCAAAAAGATGACACAAATGCTTACAATCCATATTCACAATTAATTAATTTTAGTTTGTCAGTTCCGATGGAATACATGTTTCTTATACTTCACCCACTTCAGACAGCATGCACTATTTGTAAGCTGCTATATGCAGACAGCAAGTAGTCGTCTTATTTCTTTAATCACATGAAAACAATGTCAGTGTCACAGGGCCCTACCCAGCATGCATGAGCTAAGTAGACTTCAGAAATAATATGGCTTATATGGCCCAAGATCCTCGTCAAAAAATTTTAAAATTGAATTAATGGACTATATCTTATACTATGATTTAGTAGCCATTGTGAAGGTAATATATGCTTGAGGAAACCAGCATGATATGCTGATTATGAGATCATTTTATGAGACAGGATGAAACTGTTTTCATTCAATAGGCGTATAATTTTCTTTCAATTAGAAATATATATTATGTATTTTTACTGAATAAAAGCATTCTATATGAATGAATGATCTTTCCCTTTTTTGCGTTGATGATTGATGCATGAAATTGGCAAATACAATGTACCGCGAAAATTTGCAGATTTTGAAAATTATAATTGGCATAATCCGCAAGAATTAATTTATAGTCCTGTTATGAAAAGTGGCGTTTTAACTGCAGAAGCTTTTGACGCAATTTGCATTAGCACTATACAACACACATGTACTCAAACTCTTTTGAATATCAGAACAACTGAAAACTCATCTCACTTTTCAAAGCTGCCGTAAGTTGCTGAACCAGATTGATTAGTATCTGTCACGATTGACCGGCATGAGAAGATGTAGAATGCATAGTTTTGACCATTTGGTTTCAAGTCTTAATACACGTATATTTCTTTTCCACTTATCCCACAATTTGATCGAGGTAGATGGGAATGTAGTTGAAGTCTCCTGGTCAGTAGCGTCTCGTGACATTTGGTCCAGGCGTGGCCCTAACATAAAATTCTTACAAAATCCTAGGCAGCAGTTTAAAATGATCCTATTTTGTAAATGAGACGAATTGAATATGATAACTACATGTTATGCATTAGTGTTCTTTAATTCACTTGAACAACTAGTGGAATTTGCTAAGGTTAAGATAAGATAAGTGTATATTTCTTGAAATGAAAATCATATATAGCATCATATAATCACAAAATGAGAATTTATCGACAATTGTCATTCATCAAGTTAACAGTAAATGGAAAGAAGGATCGCTTCCGCTAATTGTTAATTTGTTTTGGTAAAATATTTAATGAAAATTTCGCTTCGCAAAATCCGATCTGGCAACAACTCGATTGCGAAAAATGACCACATCCTCGCCTGCCTGTCGCCGAGATTTCAGATCTTCAGATAGGGCTTTCCATTTTAACCGTTGCTGCTTTGTTCGATCGGTAAAAATATACACGTTATCGTATTCTGTAGAACTGCGAAGTGACTTAGCATTTTTCAACAGAGTCATTCTTTTTGTCTCGTCATCACATTTAAATCTAAGTAGTCGAGGTTTACCGGAGTTAATGTTACCAAGTCTTTTTACAAGAGTAGGATTCAGAAATGATATCCCAAGACTTTCAGCCACATCCTGCAACATTTCCTTATCAGCATTCTGCCTTTCAACAACTGTACCTTCGGATGGTTCTGGAAGCCCTGAAATAATGAGGAATTTTCTTTTGTATCGTCGCTCCTCGATTTCAACGATAAGTTCTTCCCCTGAAAGATCGTTATTATCATTTTTAATTTTACTGTATTCACTGTGCAACTTCATAAAGCGCTCATTCAATTCTGTGTACCTGGTCGTCAGAATAAATATTTGATTAAATAAAGGCTGAAACCTTTTCATCAGAATTTCCTCTATTTTCATGAGTTCATTTTGACCTTGTTGCCGCAACCTCAAAATCACGTCAACAAGTTGTTGTTTTGTAACACTTTGCTTGCGTGCAGCAGTTCTAAGTTCTTCATCTCCAAAGGCAAGGAAAGGCAAGGTTGAAAGGCAAGGACTGATGACATTCGTTGCACCATCGATGTTGATAACGGAAGAGAATTTTTGAAAATGAATCTTACGCTGCAGTCTACTACTGAAACCAATAAAAACAATTGCCGTCGAATATGGTCAGAGATGTTCGGTATGCAGCTAAGACTCTGGTGTGAAAAGATTGTTTATCTTTGGACTCGTTGAAGATGCTTCCGAAAACTATCGCAATATTCTAACTCCATGAAGAGCGACAAATCATAAGTTTCTTGCGAAATTCAAGTGTACATACTCAATGGATATGAAAATGGAGAACATTATGTTGGGACTGATGACCCATTCTTCATCACATCCATGCAGTTGGTGCAACATTCATAAGACTGATTTGGATAAAAAAGATGATCTTCGCACCCTAGGCAACATCCGATCAGTGTACTGCTGATACGTCGAAGCTGGAAAGAATCCATCTCATGCGAAGAGGTACGCTAATGTTCATCCTCCTATTTTCAAAAATTGTGACGAAACCTTTGTCTTGGATCTTGTTACGCCGACACCTCAGCTCCTTTAGTAGGGGCTGTGAATACTTCACATGCGGCTTTATCCAAAATTTGGCTGGCCTGATTGTCACAAATGGACAGAATCCATAAGCGTACATGTATCTCGCGAAGCCTATCATGCAGGTTATTTGCAGGTTGTTCATGTCAGAAAAGTTTGAATCATGTCGACGCTTTGGATATTTCTTCTCCGGTGAGTTGCAAGCCTTTTGTTTCCGCATTTCGTGCATGTCTTTCGCATCATTTGGCCCCTGATTATGTGAACAAAATACATTTTTTTGAAAGGGCTGTTCAAAAACTCGGTATAGCGTGTACACTGTAAATCGCTCAATACCAATCACATACGAAGGATGCATACCAAAATATTTTTTGGTATATTTCTGTATTCTCTTGGTATATATTTGTATTCTTTTCGTATGTTATTTCAAATGTGGTATGCTTTACATACTAAAGCCATACCAGCACAATGTTAAAAGAAAGCATAAATCTTGTCCAAAGTATGTTGATTTAAGGCCTTTTGTCAATAAAGATCACACTAATGCTACTACTGTTCTGTAAGTAGTGAGATAATGACATTCAAGAGTCATATTTTCAATACTGAATTCGATTTTCATACACGTAATTCAAAGGCATTTGATGAATAATCAATAAGTATTCAACCAGCAACAATTATGCATTATGTAATTGTGAAATGAAGCATGTTATCAATTACATTATAGTTCATGATCGCAAAAATAGCTATGTTTGAGATATATCAGTCAACATGATTGCACGACAAATACTGTTTCAATGAATTGATGTTGGTCAAGTTGAATAGTCTGTTAATTATAGCCTTTATATTAGTTTAGTTGATTAGTCAAGTTTAGTCTGTTTCATAAAGCAGAGATAAGTAAACGTCTTGTAAATGTTACTAGACAAGTAGCAACGACGAGAATCTCGTGTGGCATTAAATTCACAATAAATCTTATCTAGTTAAATATCACTCTATCAAACGAAAAATATTCAATACTGGATGGTATTACCGAAAAAAGCTTTTTGACAGTAGTATGTAATACATATATTTTTTGCTATGTGACTTAATCATGAACATACGAAATGCATGCCAGTGGCATACGAATAAGGATGAATTTGCATCGGGTCTCGTATATAAAGCATACCAACAATTCGTATTTCAGTGTAAAACAGCCAATCACAGATAGAATAGTTCGTATCGCTACATACCAATCACATACGAAAGTAAGTGAGATGTGGTATGAAAAACATACCAGATCTGTGTAAGCATACGAGAATCTCGTATCAAATGTTAGCTTAAGATTGTATGTGGCTGTGGATATGTTTGCATGTAATTTTTGTATCCAGGGATTTACAGTGTACACCAAAATTACATGCTATTTTCTTCCACATCGAAGATTTTCGAGAAACATCAAACAGGATTGGGATGCTATTCTGAGCAACCATTTGAAAGTGTTGATTCTGACTTCAAAGAGACTTGGAGGAATTATGAAGTGCCCGATAACCATCCTTACTTTGGACATCATTTACTTCATGCCCTGAGAGAGCATAATTCGCGACATTTATAGTGCTCCCCATAGATGGCTATGTTTCTAAATCAGATATTTACTCATTGTTGATGACCGTTTTGATTTTGTTGTAATGCTATGTTGAAATATGACTTATTTGAATGCATACAAGTTCACATTTAATTCATCAGTTGGTCTGATACCGAATAAATCTTGCTAGAAATTGTAGTTATTGTTAGAATTATTTTCTACTTATCTTATTCTGATTACTAACATCAAATGAGTTTAAAGCCAATGTTCAAGTAAAGACGTTAGTCGACGAATATCGCTGATTTCTTGCGTAAACATCATTGAATGACTTATATGAAATCCATATCTAGAATAATGATTGCTGCAATTATTTAGAAGTGTGAAATTTCTATAGCAGTGATTCATAAGTAGCATGTATTGACAATTGAAAATCCGTGAAAAGGCGTGGACTGAAAATTTTAAATTTTATATGAAAAAACTCAAAATTGTATAAGGCAATAAAAGATATTGAAAAATCCATTGTTGTAATTCAGAAGACCAAAAGTCATTTCAGGTACACCATGGTTATGGTTTATTAGTTTTTGTTGTCATTTTACATTTTAAATAGTAATCTAATGGAAATGTGTTAAAAATTAGCGGTTTTTGACCTTATATCTTCTCCTGTTTGTTGTTGTCAGTTTCAGGTTCTAGTCCGTGCACCACCAGCTGCCAGGTCCTTAGAAGCAGCAAATTACTGAAACATGCAACAGTTGTGCTCTTTCGAAAGGGGTTTTATGCATATCAAAATCCTTTTATGGGTAAGAAGAAGTTGCATTCATCGTGAATGAGTAAACTGACAAGCGACCAGCACCCTCCCACTGTCAACCACTGGAAGTCACCATCGTCTTTAGGTGACACTGTCAATGTCATGACGACAGATGCTCACGAAGTTCTATTGTTTTCAATGTCCATAACCTTTCTAGTCTTTTATTATTGTAGATTGTCGGATTTCTATAATGCAAATAATAGCTGTATGCTGTAGACACTACTCATAATGGCTTCATAAGTAGTGCGTTGCATTTTATGCTGCAAATCCCAAGTCACAAAATAGACAGATTGTCATGGTTGTTAGATTGCCTATTCTCACACTATGTCGTGCATTCTTGATACATAGCTGAATATTTAGTAGCAGACAATGCGTCATTTGCATTCATTTCCAGAAATCTCCAGTTCAGTTGTATCCAGCTCAGCTAAATTCTATCGATGCAGTTGCAAGCATGTTCCCAATACCGTAATCAACGTGCATTGTCTATCAAATCCATCTACCATCGATTTCCGACATACACTCAAGGCATCATGTTTGGAAAAAATGGAATATAATAACAGGATGACCGAATTGGCAAATTCTCATATAACCATTGGAACGAGCATAGAAATCCGACAATCAAAGGATTAGAACGGTCATAGACATTGAAAACAGCAGTGCGTCGTGGACATGACTACAGTATCTAGACGGTAGCGCCTTCCACTGGCTGACTACGGGAAGGTACCAACAACTTGTCTGGTTTAATTCATGGTTTCTCCTTGTTATTGAAATCATTATCATAAAATAACTTGCAATGACCTACTTTTAGAATCCGCAACTGTCACATGTTTTTTACTTCTAAAGATCCTGCAGCATCTACTTAGATCGATGCCTAAATGAGCGGCTATTATGTCCTTTCAACTGTTTGTTTCAACAAACTGTTACTGTTATTTCCAGTCTCACTAAAACAAAGCGAAAGTTCGGATTTCTATGGGAACGAGCACCCGCCATGTGGCGCTGGCCAAACAACGGGCGATCATATTCAAACACAAGGAGACTCCGCCGCTCTTGAACGCTAATCAACCGCTGCCGCTATATTCAGATTCCGCTTGTATGCCGCATTTTAGATTTACGATCATAGAATGTTCAGAAATTCTTTATGGATACATAATCACTTGAATCATTCTTCCCGCGTTATCGCATATAAAATGATTCATATTGATAATCAGCGGTACAAAGCAACCTGTGTATATTTTAAGATCGAATCTGTAAGGCATACAAAAAGACAACATTTCGGCCTTCAGAGGTCAATAGAATTAGGAGGACGTATATCTACGTTCGTAGATCCACGTGTTCCTTGTGTTTGATGGATTATCATACTCACATGTTTTCTCATTGAAAAATTACGGTTCAATTCTACAACTTTTTACACTTTGACCACTGTCCAGCAAAGATAATAACGGAAAAAGGTTTATCATGGTTGATTTGAAAGCGCAGAAGCAAACTCTCGAATGATGTATTACATGTTTCTGCGTGACACAATTGGATGGCATGAGAATCGACTGAATTACGATGTGCTTTATTTCTTAATATCAGCTAAAATTGATGTTTAAAAACACATGTATATAGTGTTAAAAAACATTTTTGAAAGCTGATCTCTCATTTGTGCATATCCTTCACATGGCAGTTTTATCCTCTGCATGCCCGGTGAATAGAAAAAATGATTCAATCGTCATGCATTCCTCTCATGGGAGTACTAGAATATTTTGGATAATACCGGTACTGCTTTCTCCACCTTCTCCAGATTATTTACTTATGTAGTCACGCAAACAACCATTACATGTTCGTGGGCGGTTCGATAATGTTTCAAAGACAGCGATTTACTGAAAATAGTTTTTTACTTTTCATGAAAAATCACAACTGATGATATTGAATGAGCCACATGAAAGAAGTCCGTGTAAAGGGCTTTGGGAAACGCATAGGACATGTCACATCAACATTGATGATATGTGATTTGAATGAGCAAAAATGTTATATATTATTATAGGATAGAGCGAAGGCTTGAGGCAAATATCATTGAAAAGGATCTCTGCCAATTCAATAAGAAGTAAAACGCTTCTACCATTCCACAGCTGGTTCTACCCTGAAGGTAAACATAATGTACATTTGTCTGATGAAACGATTATGAAAACGAGGAAATAGTAAGCGAAGCTCTCCACAAGTTGCTTAATCATTTTCTTTGCATATTAATGTTTGATTTATTATCATCGGACGAAAACCGTAGCAGAAAAGGCTACTGAGAGAGAAGACTTGTTTCTTTTCTTGTGCTTCAGTAATTACTTAGAAAACACGCTCCAAATGTATACACTTTCAATTTATTTACCTGTTCATTGCTCATATACGCTGATAAATACGCTGTTAAATACGCTGATGATGTTACAATAATTGAGAAAATTGACTCATTATCACAGTATCCTCTACAGACTGATTCAATTAAAGAAAAGTTTTTTAATGCTAGACTTATGCTAAATTTGAATAAATGTCAGGAACTGTTTTTTCAGAGATCCACTTTGCGAGTTGACCAGATGTTTTCACCTATTTTTGCTCGAGTGTCTTGATTATGTATTCTCGGTTTTGTGTTTTCCGACTCTCTGTCTTGGCAAGATCAAATAAGTACCATTTTGAAGAGAGCCGCGCAAAGACTTTATATAGTGCGTTGTTTAAGATCTGTGCTCAGCAAAAGGGAACTGATTACTGTATAACTTCTCTTTTCCTGTATGCAAGTCCTACGTATGGTAATTTACCGAAACTCTTGATGGCAAAGCTTGAGAGGTTTCAGAAGAGAGCCCATCGACTAATTTGCGGAATTGATTGTTTTTGTGACGCATTTCCTCCATTAACTTCAGTTTTCAAAGAGCCAGGACTTCAATTTTTAAAGGTTTGCGAGAAATTTTCAACATATCCGCTGCATGACATGGTTCCAATCCGACTTCCCAATACTGAACACCTTCGGGTTCCTTTCACATCAACCGCTAGACGCTCGAACGCTTTTTTCCCATGGATTTGTGGTGTTGCAAATGGCACGACCAACGATATCTTGTGATTAATTTTCATCTTTATTTATTGTCGTCTCATAAATACTCTTTAACAAATTTTGTATTTCTTGTGTATTTTTGGTCTGATCTTTGATATATCGAATTGGTTATACGTTTATTTTTTTGCATGTGTATATCTGACTTATAAATTGAAATGTATGATTTTCATTTACAAAATATAAACGTTTCTCTCTCGCTTTCATATATGCGCAGGTGGCATCCGCTTTAGTTTTATTAACGTAAATTAAAGTAATTGTTTTCTAACCAGCAGCTCTTGCGCTTGGACGAGCTCTACTTAGTTCTCCTTCCCACCGTAAAAGTTTGAACACTAATGACTTTAACTTTGCTGAAATTTAGACAGTCATAACATCTGAATGCAAATAATTCTCAAATGGAAGCAATTAATGTCTCCCTGAGATGGAGAGAATAGTCTAATACGTCCGTTGCAGAATGAAAGAAAGCATTAACACTGCGGGGTTATCCAAGTATTTTAAGGCAAACTGCTGCAATTCTCATTTCCATGATGCACTTAGTATTCATATTGATTGTATGTCAATTTCCCAGTCATTCGAACTCTATACTGCTATATAACTTATAGTAATGCAAAGTTACATAAAGTAATGTAAAGAAACAATCTCAGTGTTAGGTAAAATAAAATAAGTGATTCCAAAAATCGAATGTTTGTGACAGTGGCGGATCTTTGAAATCAGGTGCCCGGGGCAGAACCTATAATAATTGCGCCCCTAAATAATAGTGCATTTCTTTTCAAGAAAGGTCTTTGTTGGATCATTAATTATACATGACACACCGGTGTACATGACACTATGTACGTCTGTGATGACCTCATAACCATAATGGAGTATGACGCATTTTCCGCTTATCGACATGAGCGGTTCTGGTATCTCTGGCGGACAATGTAAATAATTAATTGTTCAGTTTTGTGAAATAAATGTACAGCTCATTTTAATACGTCAATGACATTCGTGGATGTCATTCTTCTATTCTTTCAAAAAAGATGAAGACACTTTAGAGAAATCTCATCATCCCAAATACTGCATGCATTCAGTTAAATAAAAACAACTTTGATGGTTTTGATAAATTACTGTAATTATCAGCTATTAGAAAGAAGAAATAATCACGACACTTACATGTATGTACATAGCCTACAATCACGGGGACTTATGGTCAGGGCAGACTAAATTATAAGAAGTCTTCGTCAAATTATGAATATAAAATGAAGTTGTCTTGTCAATGTGGCGCCCCCACAAACCCGACGCCCGGGGCGGTCGCCCTTCCTCGCCCCCCCATACGTCCGCCACTGGTTTGTGATCAGAGTGGAATAATATGACCTGATAACAGATCTTAACATTGACAAGCAAACGCCTTTAACTGTGACGTCACAGTGTGACAATCCTTAATATCGTGTCTCATATCGTAATTTCATTGTAGTGCGTCAATGACCTTCACGGTATCCATTTCATTTGTCGACGATGAGTCACGCCGAGAGGAATTCATATACCTTATTTGATCAGGAACGCATGCATTCGAGGCTCACGTCAAATCTGCTCCTGTTCATTGATATTCACTTGTTTTCATCGATTCGTGCTGTGCAGACGTGCATTGTATTACCCACAGAATTAGATTCATCTGCGCGTGCTTCGGTTTCTTAGAAAGGAAGAATTGCATCTAACTTAAATATCGAAATGGCACATCACAGAATTAGGTAACTTGCTCCTTCTCGAATGGATAATTCGTGTATCGCTTGCTATTGGAAATGGCAAACAATAAGCTGTCAGCAGAGGACACCAGAGCCAGTGATAGATGTGTGCGTAGTATGATATCACTTCGCACACACCAAAACAGTCATCGCTGTTCAGCTAACATTCGATTCAGTGTATGCACTATACAGTGAGCAATGCCGAGGAGAGGATGTGAAAACATCAAGTGAATTAATTTTCGTATGCCTGCTACTTTTTTTAATAATGATCGGAAGGGCCAACATTATGGAGAAAACTTGTGGGCAATGATCTGAATTCTTCGAATCTGAAGGAATTTTGGCAATCGAAGCACTTTGCTTGAACTCACATTAACCGCAAGCGACGCACGACTTTTTCCTATCTCTGTAGGGTATTAGGAATTCCTTTTTGCCCACTTGATAGGTTCCTCGATGTGCCGTCGAATTCGTATTAATCACACTTCTAGCAAATCGAGGCAGATAAACAAGATATCTAATTCTGTGGAATTGCCAGTATGCCGAAACCTGCCACCTGCGTTGAAAATAACTAGCTTATTAATGAATATCCACTTGAATTTCTTCGTGCACCGAATAACCATGCAACTACATTGTATATTGCAAGCTCTGTGACTGATGTTGTATTTTCCAAAAGAATGTACGTCGACATACACAGACGATCGAAAGGGCATTTGAAGAAACTGGATTGTGTGAATTTTGATAAAGATTCATCTTCATCAACTACTTCAACTCGTCAAACGTTCATCCTTAGTGAACCCAAACACACTGCTGATCAGTGTGTGAATGCCTTTCTATCAGCTCATGTACCATTCGCAAAACTTCGAAATCCTGAGTTGCGCGGCCAATAGGCAAACCTTCGCCAAGTGAGTCTACATGCCGAAGGCGAATATCCAACCTTGCTGAACATGAAATCGACAGAATTGAAAATCTTCTAACTGACGAGATATTTCCTGTGGAGGATGAACGTGCATTCGTCGTCAGATGTTTTGTCTTCCTTGACTGATGCGCCCTCCTACATGCTGCCGGCGGCGTTGAAGACATTGATAGGTTTCTCCCCTAACATGTTTAATGTCAGTTTTAGCACATTTGGTTTACAACTGTGCTGTTTGTATTAAAAACTACTTTGTTGCTGTTGACCGACGAATTGCCTCCATCAAGGCCTCTGTCATAAAGAAAAAGACTCGCAAGGCCTTGTTCGATGACATCGGAATCTGAAACGATCCGGCTGTCGAACCGATATCTTACTTCGAGTCTACAAGGCCCTGATCCAATCTGTACTCACTTACGGGTTTCCTGTATTTTGTAATCTTCCTGATTATCTGATGGACCGTTTAGTGCGTGTTGAGAGACGCATTTCAAAGATAATCGGAAACAATGAAGATCCATCCTTCGCTTCTGCTGCTGAGAGGCAATGTACGAAGCTTTTCCTAAATGTTTTGTATGACTCAGACCATCCCCTGCGGGAACTGTTCCTAGCCCGAACACCCACACTCCGGAATCAGTGTATTTTGCGCCCTCCACGAACACGGACGAAGCGTTTGCAGAATTCATTTATAAGATTTTGCTTGAAATGATTTGTACTTTGCGACAACTTGACTTCAACTGAATTGCATGTAATGCGTGTACCGAATTTCCATTGTGCACCAATAAAGATTATTATTATTATTATTATCGGTTGTCCACCTGATCGAGTACCGACAAGGTGAGGTACGTGGTTGAAAGCCGCTGTATATTATTCGGCAAATTTACGAGAAATCGTTGGAAGCTATGAAGGCAATGGTGAAAGCGTCAAAAATCCCGAGGAAGCTGTTTCAGAGCAATCACTGTGCGCCTCGCTTGTAACTATGAAATCAAACCATCCGCAATTGATAGAATTGAATCGCAAGAAGGAATTCGCGTCAGAATATCTTCCTGTTATGTCCTGTAAATTTTTGATTTTTGAGGTATTTGGATTTTCAGGAAAAATTTCGGGTTGCCCTACATATGAGTAAAGCTTTAATCGCCGCTTCACACTAGCTATACAATCCTACGCACACATGCTATAGTAGTACAGTTGGCAGGCATTCCACGTCACATGAGACATGGAGGTGAAAATTCTGACATGTTTCATCTCTAACTTCGTTGGAATGATGACATTAACTCTATCATTTTCCTGGGAGATTTTGATGCCTCAGTAAATCAATCCATCCTAAAATTGCTCACGTCACATTTGATATGTGTTTGTTTCAATGGTGGTGTCAGTTTTTAGCAATTCGGATATCTTAAAACTAAAAAGCGGTTGTTCAAAATGATAGTTCAAGTTTTCCCAAGAAAATGATGTTTCGAGGATCAGTTGGAAATTGATGATAGCTTCGATCAACGATCTGCTTTAGACAGTCATCGCATGAAATCGTCTTGAGAATGTTGGGAGAAAGTTTGAATGCATTCAGGCAGGCATGTTGTGCTTGACAGAAAATTCAAATAGACATTTGTGAAATGCACATCAACCACGTATGGTCCGCTACGCTGTCGTAGCTGTATGCAGCCGGGTTGGAACCGACAGAGTTTTTGGCGGCCGGGGCCAGGCCGGTTTTCAGAGAAGTCGGCCGGGGCCAGGCTGGTGTTCAGAGAAGTCGGCCGGGGCCAGACTGGTGTTCAGAGAAGTCGGCCGGTGCCGGGCCGGTGCTCAGAGAAGTCGGCCGGGGCCAGGCTGGTGTTCAGAGAAGTCGGCCGGTGCCGGGCCGGTGCTCAGAAAAGTCGGCCGGGGTTGGTCCGTTGTTCAGAGAAGTCGGCTTGGGCCGGGTCTGTGTTCAGAAGATTAAGTTTCGCTAATACGCAGGGCAATGGCGACGAGGCTTGTCGAAAATCTGCTGAATCAGATCACCTTTATTTCGCTTTTGATTCCAACGACTCTCCCTTCTGGTCTTCTTGCAGTGGCTTTCTGCAGAACAACCTCACGTCGTAACTCTTACGCCGCACATGTGCATTACCCAGGCTCTCACGTGGGTTCAATTCAATTCAATTCAAATATGCACTATATTTAGAGTGGCATTATGCTACGAGGCTTCAAGGCCACTTTACAATTTACAATATAAGAAATAGAAATAAAAGAGATACAAAGGAAAGTCATTTATAGGTAAGATCAATAAGGTATTTCTTCACTTGTTTCTTGAAGGAACGCATATTGTCAATCGCTCGCAAGTTCTGGGGAAGTGAGTTCCAACTCCTCGCAGCAGCTACCGGAAATGATCTACCACCAAAAGTTGGGCATCGATAAGATGGGACCGCAATGCAGAATGAATCTGCAGACCGCAATCGGGATCTTCCAGGCATAGAGGAGACATCCACCAGGGAGCAGCTGAGATAATCAGGAGCACACTCTCGACGACAAAAGAAGGTCAGAACTGATAGTCTATAAGCAATACGTTGACGAATAGGCAGCCACTGTAATTCATTTAACAAAGGAGTTATTGACGAATAGCGGGAAGTGCCGTAAATCATACGGGCGGCTGCATTTAGCACAGATTGTAATCGCTTCACTTGTTGCTCAGGGATTCCATACATGACAGGAATGCAGTAATCCAACTTTGAGATGACCATGGAAGTAATCAATGTCAGGAGTAGATCACGTGGGATATAAGGGATTATACTGCGAATCTGGCGCATCATCCCAAAGCACGATGACACACATTTCGAGATATTTAGCTTGAATGAAAGTTCTGAGTCCAAGAATACTCCAAGACAGCGCACTGAATTTGATGGAAGGATATGAGAGGATCCTATTCTCAAGGGCGCTGTTGGGACAGAACGCCGACGTTTGCCTGAGTGACACCATAGAAATTCAGTTTTCTCTGTATTCAATAGAAGACGATTTGCACTGCACCATTGAACAACATCATCTAGACAACATGCCATCTCGGCAGCTAGATCATCAGTCGCATTTGGCGAACACGCTCCATAAATCTGCACATCATCCGCGTAAATATGCAACTTGAAGTTATGATCACGAACAACATTGATAACTTCTACCATATACAAAACAAAAAGAAGCGGCCCCATCACTGAGCCTTGAGGAACACCCCAGTTCCACATCTTGGAATCGGAAGTTGAAGCGCCTACACGAACAGACACTGGTCGATCACTCAAGAATGATTGTATCCATGAAATAACTAGACCAGAAAAACCAAAGGATAGTCTCAGGCGTTGTGTAAGAATTCCATGGTCAATGGAGTCAAACGCAGCGGTAAGGTCCAAAAAAGCCAAAAGACACAATTCACCATTATCCAATGACGAGAGAATATCCGTGGATAATTTCAGTATCGATGTTTCCGTTGAATGATATCTCCGATAAGCCGATTGCACGTCAGGAAACAAGTTGTTTGAGAACAAATAAGTTCGACACTGATTGGATATAATTCGCTCTATGACTTTAGAGAGGGTATTAAGTTTTGAAATTGGCCGGTACGATGCAGCTTGTGATGTATCCATTTTGTCATTTTTCAGTGTAGGTGTGATGACAGTGACTTTCCATAATTGTGGGAAGACTCCAGTAGAGAACGAAAGATTGTATAGATAAGTAATGAACGGAGCCACGATATCCAAACAGTCCTTCAAGAGGTTCACAGGTAGAGCATCACTGGTAGAGCTCTTGTTCGGAAGACCACGGAAAGCGTCGAATACATCTGCAATCGATACAGGGTCGAATCGTTCAAAGATAGAGTTTGGAGTCTGCGAAGTAATTCCTGGACAGATATTACCAGTCTGCTGCCTGATCATCGAGATCTTTTGATCATAATAATTGAGAAAATCACTTGCCTTTAAATCTGGGTTAGGTTTGGGACGACCACGACCCATGATACTATCGATGGACCGCCAGAGTTCTTTCGGTGACTTTAACTCGGATTTCAGCTTATCACACCAAAAAGATTGGCGTTTGGATTTGAGCATTTCTCTGTATGACTTGGTCACTTGCTTCCACTTAAAGAAAGCTTCAGAAACCAGCAAAGTATTTTGATCCGTGGATGGAAGAGATCGCTGCAGAGATCGGAAACGACGTTCATGCTGTCGAACACTGCGCTTTGCTACCCGACAGTCCTCATCGAACCATGGATCAGACGACCTTCGTCGAATATTGGCCACCTTAAGAGGAGCCATTTGATCGACGATAGACTTGATGGTGGATTCAAACAGAAGAGCGAGCTGATCAACATCACAATCAGTCCAATTAGCAGGGTCGCACAGCTTAGTCTCCATCAGTGACGCTCGCAGGTGAGAAACGTCAATCTGTCGCCATTTTCGAAAACGAATTTCCTCATACAAAGGAGCAGGCCTATGAATTGGTAATGTCCAAGATAGTAGACTATGGTCAGAAATTCCAGGATCCGATATCTGAACATTGAGTGGCTGAGCGTCAGATCTTGAGAATACAGCATCAAGCATGCCACCTCTATTATGAGTGGCATTATGAACTTGACATTCGAAGCCATATGATTGGAACAAATCAATTAACATCCGTGTATTACGATCATCTGATTTCTCCAAATGAACATTCAAGTCACCAGTCACTACAACTGAACAAGAGAAGGTGCTCAATTGATCCATCAATGATGATAATTCAGAGAAAAATCCAGATAATGAACCAGTGCGATAAATAACGAGAATGATGACAGTAAGTGAATCACTCGTGATCTTCACACATACATTTTCAAAGGATTTCGTATCTACACCAATTTGTAGGCGTGTAAGTCGGACACCAGTGCTCACGACGGCCACTCCACCATGGTTGACTGTCAGGATATACGGATTAGCACGAACTCTTGGTTGATGGACCACAGAAAACCCATGTTGTGCAAATTTCCGAATACAGACCGAATCGTCATCATGCCAGGTCTCTACCATCATGAATACATTTATACCACTATCACGCTGAAGTTGCAATACATCATCCACTTTGTGATGTAAGGATCGAACATTGAGCATACCAAAAGTCAGATATTTGCTCGGGGAAAAGATATGGCGATGAGTTCTTTGCAATGTTCTCAAAAATTGCTGTCGACGAGGTTCCGGATCCTTTGACGACAAGGAATTCTTACTAGCATGGTTGTACGTTGTGTGAGTTGGATTTGGGTTTGACACACACATGGTGGTGAGGGTTTGATCCTGCCAATTGACACAGTCGCGTAAGTGGCTGGTTGGAGCACAGGCCTAGTTAACCTTGGTCGTAGGTTCGAATACTGCCAGCCGCACATCTTTTGCATGGCAAATTGATCTATCGTTTAATTAATTCCATTGTTGTTCACTGCATTCACGACATGGCTTAAGATGCTTTGGTGGACAATCGATCCTCCTACTTGCCTTAACGTCGGCGGTCACAATTATGACGTGTTAGTTATTCATTGATTATTATCGCCTTGACAACTGATGTGTGGTGGTGAGGGTTTGATCCTGCCAATTGACAGAGTCGCGTAAGTGGCTCGTAGGTCGGTTGGTAGAGCACAGGTCTAGCTATCCTTGGTCGTAGGTTCGAATCCTACCCGCCACACATCTTTTGCATGGCAATTTGATCTATCGTTCATTTAATTGAATTGTTGTTAATGTTTCAACTTATTCTTCTGTCTTGATGTTATCAAAGAACTTTCTAATATCTTCACTTAATGAATTGATCTTGCAGTTTATGTGATTTTTAAATTTTTTTGATTCACATTAATTATTTGAATAAACGTCTCTCTCTCCCTCTCTCTCTCATCTTTTCTGTCTGTCTCTGCCTGAAAAATGTTTCCATTTATTTATAATTCCATGAAAGATGATATAATGAATATTAAAAAATTATCTGCTCATGATACATTTTCATGCTTTAAGATAAAAATAATTTTGTTGCATCTTTTCAACGCAGCATATTTCTCTTATTGCAATTAAGACGAATATTTAATGAAAAAAAGCTGCCATCTATTTCCTTTCACCCTTAATTGTTTCAAATTTGTTCTAAATGCGTCCGTACAGTTGGCATCGACAGAAACTTTGGATTGAGGATGGAAGTATATCATTGTCTTCACTGTCAACAATTTTTTGAGTGAAAAATGACATCCTGAATATTGTTATTAATTTTGATATTTCTGTCAACAATCGTCCTCTTGAAGATGAAGCCTAGAAGTTTAATAAAGTTTAGAGAATAAACAAACTGAAAAAATATAATTTGTTTTCATTAACAAAGAATATGAAGTCTTGAATTTCACGTTGTCCACAATAGAATCGAGGTCTACTGATGAAGTTCGATTAGCTCAGAAAGTATCTATGGTAGCAGTAAATGGATGCCAGGAAAAGCAAAATGCTCTGAGATGTCATCTTTTTCGTTATTTTTATACCAGGGATGCGGAGTCATATCATTTTGATAGGACTGCGACTCCGACTCCGGGTAGCAAGTATATATAGCCTAGTTGTTTTAAAAAAACTGTTAACCTACATCACAGATCATAGGCTTACCTCAACCTATTTTTAATGATTATTTCTGTATCAATTATCAATCATTTTCGATGAACGTTTATCAAATGCCACTTTAAGTTGTATGCATGCGACTCTGCTCCTCCAATCTTGTTGATGTGTGCTTCACACGGCTTTTCACCAGTCTCTACCAGGCAGGAAAATCTCCATCCTTCTCAAAAAAATATGAGTACACTTTCGATTCTAATATGCGCTTTAGAGGAGCCATCACACACGATTAACGTGAGGGTAAGAGGTCATGTTCTCAAACAAACCAGTATTTCATTTTTGTCTTTGATGTGACCTTTGGTGCGTAGGTGTGATCGAGGCTAGGAAGGCTTGTCTCTCTACTAAATCACCGAGTGAAAAGACAATCCTTTATTCACTTTCACGGTCATAGAAATGAACTGTTTATCTGAAGCTCGCTAGAATGGAAATTGACTCAAGGTCGCGGCACATCCGGGGGAACTAAGTTGGGTCATGAAGAACCAATTAAAGGCTTTGATTTATTCATGTGACTGATTCTAACCCAATGATACAGACGTTGGCAGGTGCATCTAAGTGAAAATGCGTGCGATTTATGTGCCGTTATTGTGCATTGCATGAAGCTTAATTTCCATTCTAGAGGTTTTATTGTTATCAATTTCTATGTTCACGGTTCATTTCCACAACTATTACAAACTTTGCATACAGCATTGTCTCTGTACTTTTGCTTGACGGAGAAAGTTGACATGAAGACAGTGACAGCTATGCACGAGGATAAATAATTTGTTTGTATTATATTTCGGGTCTAGTTATAGGCCGGAGTCCGAAGCCTTATCATTTGATAGGACTCCGACTCCGCATCCCTGTTTTATGCAATGGTATCCGGCAGACATGTGAAATCAAATTGTGTGCGAATACATCTGTATTCCTGCCATATTGTTGTAAAGTGGATAGGCCAGTGAACGGATCATGTGGCATATCAACTCAGAAGGTGTCATGTGTCGGCGTAGTCTTTCAAGACAATTTTCTTTCATTGCATCTTGACCGAATTTTGCTCGATTTTTACAAAATTTTAAAAATTGAAGTAAAGTGTTTATATTTGAAATAATGAAAATCGAGAGTTACAATCATGAGAACAATAAGACAAATAATAGTGTACAAAATAATTCATTCAAAACCATGCAAAATTACAAATTTATCAACTTTACATGTACGATTTGTTGTCAACACTAAACATGAATATCATAATGATGTCGAAGAATTCATTAAAACACAGGACCAAGGGAAAAATGAGTGAAGTCTTCTTGAAGTGCTGATCGGTGGTAAAAATAGCTTATTAGTTCTTGGCATGCGCACAGGCATAAATTCGTGTAAAGGATGGAATACATATGTCTCACATCTACTAAGGAGATTGCATACACGTTTTTCACGCAATGACAAAACAGATGGAAAGAAACAACATCCACAATACTTGCCACAAATTATTCTATGTGCTCTTTTGTGAAATAATTCAAGTTTCTGCTCTAAAGTCTTGGGAAGCCATATAAAAACAGGAGAAGCATACAACAAAATTGATAAAATGATGGAATTATAAACCATACGCAAATTATCACAAGAGAGGTATGGTTTCAAGACACGAATACCATAGAGCCTTTGTGACGCAAGCTTCAGAATTCTCTCTATATGCGAAGACCAATCCAAGCCGTCGTTCCACGTAACACCAAGTTGTCACCAATAAAACAAAACAAAGAGACCCCCAGGCATTTTGAAATTGCTGCAATGCTTGTGACGTCTAGTTTCTATGCATTTCTCATTTCCATGACAAATCTTGTCATTCGAAAGCATAAAGTTTTAAAGCACCTTTAAAAAACAAACCATTTTATCAATTAATATGAAAATTTGGAATAATACATTGTAATAATTAGACACATTTCTTGCAAAATAAAGATAAGCTTATTAAGTCCCCCAGGTACGTCTGAGTTAAGTGCAAGTCCTCAAAGTGACTTTCACTACCTCATCAGGAAGCAGCCATTTTTGAAGATAACCATTTTCAAACCATCACCATCTACTAAAAAAGCAGTCAATTTTCCCTTTGTTATGAACTTGGACATTTTCCTAGAGAATTGAGTTGAAGTGAGAATTGTTGAAATATTGTTGAAATATCTCAATTTACAGATAACTACTCCATACTTTCAAGTAGCAGATCTCATTCTGAATGGATGAACAAAACCTGCGATACAACTTCACTTCGTTCGAATTGGCAGAAGAACATAACACCTTGTGACGCCTGTTCACAGCCCACTCGCTTACATATATTTGCAGAAGATCTTCAATTATATATTCCTTGACATTTGCATTTGACAGAAATTTGGAAAGAAAAACAATACAATAAATCTATCATTCTTGCATGAATTTGCGGGAATTGATCCAATTGACTGAAGATAATGACTCTGATACAATTGCTCATGCATCTGAGGGTTGAACAAAATTGGATTTTTAGCTACATATAATATTCGATGACAAAGATGTGAAATTGTCTGATGTAAGACAAACCCCTAATTTTCTGTTTTATTTTAGTACAATCAATCTGTAAGGTAAAAGCAGTATACTAAACTGAAAATGATAAGTGCTAGTAATTAAATCATAATTTATCATCCATGAATTTTATCATGTCAATTAATTTGGCACGAAGTAATTTACATGTAACTCTATTAATGTAAAATCCTCTCCTCAGTCTTATGAGGCTTCAATAGGTAAGGGACTAATGCAAGTACATGCGATATAGTAAGGACTTAACTTAATTGGAATCACTTATACGAATTATGAAAAATTGCTCATTTGAACGTTCCTCGACTTCGAATTCTACTGCTATATTTACTACAACGTGTGGGTAATACTTTACCAATTTGGTCAACTTTGTTCTAGCGATGACGGTTGATTGGTCATTAGAAAATTGACACCGCACAGACCTGTCATCTGCCGACTAAGTCTCCGTGCTGTGATTGAGTAAGAAGATAGAAGTGTTTGAGATTATGATGAAGATAAGGTTATGAGATGCTGACAAGGACGCATGGTTCGTTCTCTACAGGTGTTGAGAATCATTTAAAAGTTCAGCAAAACGCGTCTAAGAATGAAGAAAAATGTGATACTTAAAATGATTAAACTTGTTAGTGATGAGTTCATCAGCAGGAACTCGACCAGAATTCCTGTTTCGGCCCCTACTTCCTGAACGCTCAGACTTGCTCTAGTGGGGCCCTGCACATCTATCATGCACAGACTCAATGACACCAACTTTAAATGTTAATACAAATGAAACGGAAAACAAAATATACGATGAAAATTAAATATAAATGGCGGAAACTGTTCAGACTGAAGCAAAATAACATAATAAATAATTTAATTGAAAATAAATGAGTAATTACGCTGACAATGAGCTAATTGCGGAAAAATTAGAATACAGGAAAATGACATTATGAAAATTAATTGAATTAAAAATAAATAAATAAATAATAGCAAAATTATAATAGAAACTGTTATGGTATTACAAGTAAGAAAGGTTTGTCACAATCGGCAAAAGGACAGTGTACGAAAGTCTGGAGTCAAGGGATCCGGAATCTTTCATACCTGTAGTCATAATCGGTAGTTCATATCAAAGTCGATAAATTCGTTGTGTAGAAGGATTTGTAATTATGCATCTTGCCATATGTTCGTTGCTTAAAGGTTTCCATCATTATCAGAGCGTGTTGTAATTTGTCTGGCAGTATAGAGTCTGAATTTTCTCAAAATCTTGTAATGTCTATACAGTGCTCTTTCTGCAGATATTATTATTTCCTTGCTGCAGTATCCCCTTGTTCTTTGCAATCTGAAACTTTTCGATTTTATGACGAAATCTTCTGATGAGGAGCAGATGCGAGCATATCTAATGAGCTGACTACTGAAAGCGTTAACTCCAATTTTGTGGGGCATATTATTCTCAGGAAATGTCAAAAGTGTTACTGGAAAGTTGAAGTCGTCCACTTTGTGATATACAGACGTCTTAAGGCCAGTGCTGGTAACTTTCAATTTAATATCAAGATAATCTACTTCTTTATTATCAAGTCCGCTTCTGTTAGCTTCTAACCTATCTGGATAGATGTTTGGTATCATTTCGCCAAAATGCTTGTAACTGAACATGCATAAGTCATCGATATATCTGGTAGTCTTAGACAGTAGTCGTGCTAATCCAATCTTTTTCTCTTTCATCAGATTTTGCATGTATCTAGATTCGCAATGAAGAATGAAGAGATCTCCGAGTAAAGGAGTGCAGTTACCTCCCATCGGAATCCCACATTTTTGTTTGAATACTGAGTTACTGAACGCAATGTATACTTCGTCGATGATGAAAATCGATGTTGATAATATGAACAATTACCATGCATGTATTGAATTAAAGTATGAATTAAAGGTACGAAACGATTCGTATCCAAAGGTCCGGATATATGGGGACCATCTGGTCAGTATTTAGAAGGGTCCGCATTACTATGGAGTCAATTTTGAAGGTCCAAAGGGGTCGATAATAATGTAGTGACTTATAGGAGACAATGATTTAATGATTTATGGACCTGCTAATTGGTCCTACTATTTACTGCTTACCTTCAGATGCCTACTCATGCCGTTCTAACCCCATTCTTCACTGCACCCCATTCTACATTGCCAAGAGTTCCTTGGTTTCTTTTGTACGGACTCGTTTTCTCGTTTGTACTTAGTTTAAGTACATGCCACCACAGCTCACTGATTTGCTTTGTTGCTTCGTCCTTTTATTTATGCCATATGATGATGATGATAAAAATAAAAGCCACACTATTTGTTTTTTGTTTTGATGTTCTGTCAATACACTGACGAATACAGATGTATAGTGGCTCATTGAAAAGCTGAGAAAAGAAGCTCTCGAAAGATGAAAGATGGAATGTAAAAAAAGGAAAAAAAAAAAATTGATTTGTTTTTATATTTATTTTACGGTGGGTCCGTTTTTTATGATCAACTCTGTAAATACGAACATTATCTTGATTTTATATAGAAGTGTATTGAAGCAATTTTTCTTTGCATTGCTTTACATAATTAGTTATTCTCTTGTCATACCTGGACGAATCATTCACAAAGATATGCAATTCAGAAAATGTGTCTGATAAATTTCGATCTCTTGTTATGCGGACGGTTTTATGCCCTTAATATGGACCATTTTGTGTTTTAATTCAGTTACTATGCTGCCTTCTGTAAGGAGAACAATCTCTGCTAATGATAACAGAAGATTTTTTACTTCGTTTCAGGTAAATAGCGTTACTTCATCTCTCAGTTAGGATCTGCTGTGGCAATGGAGATTGAGATTCTCTATCGTCTTGACTTCCCTGAAATGTTGATTTGACATTCATGTAGGAGAGGATTTTTTCTGTTTTCCGGCTGGTCAGACACAATTTCATACAAACGTAAGTTTCCCATGTCATGCTTTACGGTCAATGCGAGCACTGGTGAGTGAACAAATTCTCGACATTTGCAAGTCCAAATGTCTGCAGGCCTCTATTTTCAGTCATTGAAGGTTTTCTGACATATTTTTAGGTGATGCATTTCACTACATGTGGAGGAGAGAAACAAAGTCAGCAGCAATGTGATCATGAACTATGGAAGGAAGTGTGTATATGCGCGCTTTGAACCTATCATGACCGGGCGATTTTTAGCGTCACAGGATCGGGGTTTGTCTCCATCAAATTTTCGATGTTCCGATGGATAAAACATTTTGAAAACAAAGTTATCTAATATTTCGAGTCTCCTCTTTCGAATGAAACTGTCCATATCGCAAGATTCGAATACCTTCATGCCAAAAAAAAGTAAATTTAAAAATTGAGTTTCCACTTTTTTCATCTTTCAAGAATCTATGTATTTTTTTTGACTTTTCAAAAATCATTCATTACAACTAAAATATTTCTGCAAGCTTTTAATCAAATATATCTACGTGCGTATATGGTGTTATACACTAGGTGACATGCCACGCTCAATCACGCGTAATTCACGCGTAAACCAAGCGTAAACTACGCGTAAACCACGCGTAATTACACATGACCCTAAACATCCGTGGCTATGCGGGACATTGCTGCAACATCTGTTATATAAGTTGGTATAGTTGGCAGTCCTGTTATATAGACTTTGCGTCTCATGTGTCTGCATGTATCAGAGGCTAAACAATGTGATAGGACCTCAATTTCATGCTCAGGGAAGACAGAACATACTTAGCGGTTCATCCGTGGTTTAAGCGGCAGCGCAGACAGCCGTAGACGACGCGCAAACTATAAACGTTCGCCCGCGCGTATTCATAAACATTCCCCATGTTTTAACAACATCAGATCAAGTGATTTCTGACTCTCAGTGCAGCGCATATGTACGCGGGTAGAAGAATAGAATGTCCTTATGTTTAGAGTGGTCCGTAATTACGCGTGAATTACGCGTGGCATGTCACCTAGTGTAAGTACAATATTCTACGTTAATTTTATAACTATAAATAGCAATTTGAAATTTGGACGTAAATAATGTCTTTTCATGTATTATTGCATTTTTCTGTCTTTACAAATGTCTCGTTCTAATAACTTATTCGCTATAAAGACATTCCGAATGCAATCTTTCGAATGGTGATGTGTATTTTGTATTATTCTGTGGCTTTCATATCTAAAACTTCACATTTTCACATTTCACATCTACATGGACATACATGTCCTGTTTTGGTAGATGAAATGAATGTGTCCTATGTTAACAATCTTGAATTGCACATGCATAAACATCATGTAAATATGATACAGAGATATTACATCAATAATCAATGCTGCTCTAAATGAAAACCATCAATTTTCTAAAAGGCACTATTAAAAATGACCTTTAAAACTGACCTTACAGTACATCAATTTTGCCCCACTTTGCATACAAACTGAAGGTCACAAAAACAAGAACTTCTATCTGACTTATTTTAGGAGACATCAAAATAAGTTGATAGGGGGCGGGGGCGATCCTGACAAGGTTACCTCATATTATTTATATTATTTTTTTAACTAGGCTGCCTCTGCAAAACATGTGAATGCAAATAATACAATCGGATGCTGATTAACTGGGTCATTGCTTTTGTGATATTTCCAAGAACTACTGGAAAACTGCCTTGCAATGGCTACCATTTATAACGTTTTCTTTTAGGCTTGAAATAGAAACCATGAGACAAAAGCATTGCCTTCAATTTCCATTCATCAAGAAATGAAAAGTATGGCGGAAAAGTATGACACAGAAACAATTAGAAAATCATTGAAGGTATCTGCTTCACATTTCGACAAAGTGAAATGAAGAAAACAATATCTGATGAAAAGATGGTTTGACTCTAGAAGGAGAGGACTTACATGCTTTTTCGCCGACCATGGTGCAAATAGTCAAGGGGCTGATTTTAAATTGCCACCCAGAAGAACAACCTGCGCGCTGAATCACTTGTCGCTTCTGCCACAGAAACAGAGCTATGTCGACTTGTTTTTTCTGCAAGCAATTCACATTGTGGCTCATACTCGATAAGTACTTGCAAAAATTACTCAACTAGCATGTTTCACTTTGCAGTGTGGAACTAAAGTTAGTAGTTTGTGGCTGTCTGTGAGTATCTTTTTCCATTAGCATGTGACGTGCATGTCTAAGCATAGAAATTGAGTTTCATAATCAATTGTATGTCGCATATTCCTCTACATTTACTTGTGGCATATACATGTCATTCATGTGCGATTTCACACTGGAAATCTGCAAGTGTTCTATGTAGTTTGTTTGCATTATTTATATAACAGGTATGTCTAAAGATGGCAAACTTTAAAAATGATGCCGATATATTCTACTACACTGTAAACCATCACCTCCTAAAATCGAGTAAACCTGCATCCTGAAGCGCCACACACTAGAATTTTAGGAGGTTGCGTGAAATAGAATGCTGACATACTAAAGAGAACAATAACACTAGTGCGCTGCCTCCTAAAACATTTTGCTTTAGGATTTTTTTATTAGTTACGAATAGTGTCTTGCTTTAGTGTGTGATTTAGGAGGTGCTGGTTTAGAGTGACCAGTCAATTGACCGGTGTGCCGTCCTTAACAGTATACAGATTTTGCCGCACTTCTAGAGTTAACTTCTCCTGAACTCGTGTAAGAAAGAGACTTATTTTCATGACAATTATCTTTCAAAGGCTGAAGTGCTGTTGGTTTCACGCTGTCGGTCGATCAGGGCAGTCCGCACTTTGATCAGTGCACTCTTGATCCCTATCGTTAATTAAGTGCCTTAATCAGATTCAGTCTGCAAACAATCTCACTGAATCTCAGCGCAACATTGTTTATATTCTGCTAGCTTCATCGGGTATAGTTCATGATCATTTTTTAATTTGTTTACGATTTCATAAAGACTGTTTCAAGCAATCTGTGTATTCTCGAGGGAGTCTGGCGAAGGGAATATTTCCTTGCACTGTTGAACGGATATATTTCTTGTTTAATGCCGGATTTCATTGTACCTCACTTCACTCATCTCCAGCGTTGAACACTGAAGTGAAACTTCCTGTCTATGAAAACAAATGTCTTATCAAGCAGATAGACAAACAATTTCTATTAAGGAAAGTCAACAAATTTCATGCATATTTCATTCAGTTCATGTTAAAAATGATACAAGATCCTGTCATTCATTCATTGTAACAGACGGTCTGACAGGGCTGTTCAGAACTGAGAGCAAATTCAGCGAAATAAAGCAAAATTTCAGCCACGACAAAAGTTTGAAATTCTTGTTAATTTACCAGCACAAGTGCCAGAGCTTCCATTAAACTGTCACCTCCTAAAATCGAAGAAATCTGCATCCTAAAGCGCGACACACTAGAATTTTAGGAGGTTGCGTGAAATAGAATGCTGACATACTAAAGAGAACAATAACACTAGTGCGCTAGCCTCCTAAAATGCTTTGCTTTAGGATTTTTTTATTAGTTACGAATAGTGTATCGCTTCAGTGTGTGATTTAGGAGGCGCTGGTTTAGAGTGAGAGCCCAATTCTCCAATAAGCAAGTCAGTGAAGTAACGATGTGCATTTTCAAACACTCTTCAGGCAAATCTGCAAAGTTAGTGCGGGTGCGACCATTAATATATACTGCTTTTATTAACCCTCGCCCCACCTGAGGGGGACGTTCCCCCCTGCAACATAAAATGCTACTTACGAAAGCCATGTAACTGTAAACTGTAGCGTACGATAGCTGGCTGATTTTAAATACGAAACCAATGTACAAAAGGAGAATAACAAAATGTACGAAAGTTCTACTGTTCGTATACGTTGATACACTACGGACGAGATTGGCAATTTTTATTGGATTATCTTCATCATCCAATAGGAAAGTCAATCGCTTTCGTAGTGTATGAGCACGAACAACAGCGCTTTCGTACATTTTGTTATTCTCGTTTTGTACATCGGTTTCGTAGTCAAAATCAGCCAGCTTTCATGCTCTACAGTTTACAGTGTGGCGAATTTTTTGACAATCTTTTAAACCAGATAAGCTATGGTTGCCAGATTTCTAGCACCTTACTTTCTACGTACAGTCCGTTTCATAAAAAGTGGATCATCCTAAAATTTGACTAAATAAAACATAAGTATGATACAGAAAGCATTTTTCATGTTATTTCATGTCCCTAATATGTTTAAATGTCCTTATATAATCTGATAAGCTATGATACAGTAACGGTTCTTAAGAAGCTAATATTTTGTGGCCCTACCCTTATTGTCAATGACATTACCAATTCGTCTTGGCATTGATTCGATGATATCGTTGACTTTTGACTGATCTAACTTTCTCCACTCTCTTTTTAACAGTGACGTAAGTTGTGATACGCCATCTGTAGGTAGCAGTGAACGACGAACGTTACGTTTTAGAATACTCCATACATTTTCTATGGGCTTCAGATCAGGAGAACGAGCTGGCCACGATAATGTCCTAAGCCCTAATTGAGACTTGCACAAGTTGACTCTACTACTCCTGTGACACGTGGCATTATCATCCATAAATCACCAAGTCGATGGATCACCAAATTGATCTGTCATTTGGCCAATGTTCATTCGTAAAACATTCACATAGAGTTCAGAATTCATGGTTCCTTGCTGTATGTGAAGTTCTAGCAAGGCTGACACTTTGCCTTTTGTGAATGCGATCTCGTTATTGTTCATTTGTGCCTTGTATTGTTTTCAACCGGTAGGAGATAGATTTCTAGCTGAAAGCAATCAGGAGTGCTGCCAACACCACCGCAACGAAGTCAGGAAGCTATGGAACATGAAGTCCAGTTAATCACATGTAGCAGTTACATTATTGTTGATGAATAATGGTGCTATACTGGCTCTGATTGACCGATTTTCTTTATTTTTGCTTTGCTTGATAGCTTTTGGCTTGTAGAACAACATATTACATAACAAAGGAAACAAATGTAATTTTATAAGAGTGAGGTATGATTTTGTGTAACATTGCTAAATGAAGATCAAATCATCTACTACTTTTATATCTATAACAGGAAAACAGCTCAATATTCATGTTTGAAATTTCCAGCAATGATATTAGTAAGCACAACTGACATATCTTCCAAATTTCAGAGAAATTCGTTCAAGTTTGGCGGAGTTAGAGAAAGTTGAAGTTAAGGCGATGTTTAAGGGTGATCCATTTTTTATGAAACAATCTGTATTATGCAACTTTTGACAGAAGGAAGATCAACTTTGCATAATAATTTTGGTGTGAGAGCTATTTTAAAATATGAAGGTTGTAAAATTTTGGCTGATTTAGGTTTCATCCGTCAAGAACGAATTTTGTTAGTTCAGGATTGATAATGTCATTTCAAAGTGTAGCAGTCGAAAAGAGCTTGCGTCATCGCCTTTTCAAATGCATGATAAAAAGGAACGTAAGAAATACGCAGCTATTTCCTTGTTCTTTAGGCCTGTTGAGCCCTAGTCATTCAAATTGCTTGTAAATAATAACTGACTAATATGTGAACATCAAAAACCTGCATTATTCTTCTTCTCTCCAAATGATTGGTGTTTTACGAATGAATGCACGTTTTCGAATGTGCTGCACATCGATGTTTGGCACGGAGCCTTTCTTCCATCTCATTCTTCTTCTGCTGAGTGCTTAGCAAGATTGCAGAGTGTACATATTTCAAAAGTCTCAGGTTTGGTCTGAACAAGGTTTGAAACAAGATCATCCGGACACAGAGCGAACGCTCTACCACAAGGCCACTGCGACGGTTGATGACATTGATGATTTGAAGCATTCAGATGGAATATGAATTTATGGCATAACTCCACTGCACTAAGGGTTAGTACGGAAGTATCAGCTTAGTATAAGAACTGAAATGTCATGTTCTCCAGTTCAGTCTCTCCGTGTCCTCAAAGCGCATCCTAATTTCTCAGATTCTGGATTTATGGGAGTAACTAAAGTACTTCGTTCGATTTTCATATCAAATTCTGTAGCTCACGGCAATTGAACAGCAAAAGTGAAATCTCAAGGGGTAAAAATGATAGAATTGTCATGTGAGAACTGTAATTTCATGCCTGACGTGATCTCAGAAAATTTCTGATTGGAAATGAGACTCTGAGAAAGTTGCGAAAATATTCGAAATTGCTGTTTATTTGAGATAGGAAAACCGTATCAATTTCCAAACAACAGAATCGAATACTTCAAGATGTGACATTTACTTCCAAACCGACACCTTCAGACCAACGTTGAAGCAACTGCAGGCCAACTATTGAGAGAAAATGAAAAAGCTCCGTCGATATGTTGTACAGAGTGCAATCATCATATTTCCCACATGCCTTGCAATCTGCGTCTCTCAGCTCATTATTCATAAGGTCTGCGAACCAAGCACATTTAGAACAGAAGAACTGAAACAGTGAGTCCCTCTTAAGTAAGTCTGATTTCTAAAAGGGCCACACACGATGCCTGGTCACGGACGAAAAATATGCAACAAAGTGAGAAACGTTTTATTTATTTTATTTTATTTTAACAACCCCTTTCTCCCATATAAGTGGGGTAGGGGGGATTCATACAAACAAGAAAAAAAGGAGACAGTTCATATACATCATAAAATTCATGGAAACACAAACTAGCTACAGTCCACAAACCATCAGGGTAACACCACATGAAACGATATCAGGAAACACAGTCAAGTAAAATGTCAGCCGCTCCATACTTCAACCACATTGTACACAGTTCTCCGCCATACAACTCTGTCTTCTGCGTCGCTTCTCCAACTTCTCCAACTTCTCCAATCTTCCTCCGCCTTCTGGAAATCTCTTTTGACACAGTCACTCCAACGAATTCTCGGTCTTCCTCTTCTTCGCACACTCATTTCTTGCTCCATTCGCCTGGGTAGCCTTTGCTCATTCATTCTTGCCACATGTCCGGCCCAAGATAGTCTCTTTCCCACAATCTTCTGAGTCATCGTTCGTTTCAGTCCGACTTCGAGTCTCTTTTCTGCAAGTTTTCTTCTGTCAACCAACTTCACTCCACACAACCTCCTCAGCCAATTGTTCTTGCACACTTGCAGTCTATCTTGCTGATCTTTGGTGAGCGCCATTGTTTCCAGACCATGTGACTGCTGGAATTACACGCACGTCTAACACTTTCCGTCTGATATCTTTGCTGATCCTTCTGTCTCCCAACAGTCCTGCCACTTTCTGATAGAAATGTAAATAGAATAATTAAATATTGAGTTGCATCTTCAGAAATGGAAACAGACCGGAAAAACTGTCATTTCATCCAATATCAGGAATCATCAGCAGGCCTAGTTTACATCTCTCAACATCGTCACACCTCCCGATAGACAGCTATTCCGGACTGTTCCTATTTCGTACATTGTTTTCACAAAAAACAGCATTGCTAATTATTACAGGCGCGGTAACTTGTACGACATGTTAAGAATGTGGCAAAGAAGAATTTAATTAACGCCCTTCGAAATGTCACGTACTACCAATTACAAATCCTAAAAGCAAGCAAATAAAGCTGAGATAAGGCCTTCTTTGTACGCGGAAGCACAATAGGCGCAGAGCCTTTCTTCCATGTGGTCAGCGTTGCTATTTATCCCACTCTCATTCTTTTTGTGCTGATTGTTAAGGAAGACTGTAGAATGCACTTTTAATTGTTCTTGGCCTGACAAAGGTCTCCCGTACCAAGACGAGGACAAGGCCACAGAGTCACTTACAGGTTTCGTCCTCCCGTTTGCTAAGTGATCTTCAGACTGCACTCTGATTGCAGAATGAAGGATAATGCCTTCCTCCGATCACTTGCAATGTTTGGAAGTTAACTTAGTTCCTGTGTTATTCAATCCTCACCTCTTCATCGTAAAAATTCCGTTTAACAAGATTTGAAGATACAATGCTGAGATATCGAGGCTTGTAGCTTCTTAGGAGGCTTTAGCTTGCTCTTACACCTCTTCCAAGATTACAACTGATTTAAACAGTTGCTTCTAGAAGACTGCATTTGCCTCCCTCTTTAGGAAAGGGAAATCAGACTAAAGCAGTTTTTTGATTTACAGCCGATGTCAGAAAATTAGAAACAGTTGGATTAGTTGAAGAATTTTAGCATGTTAAATACTTCAATTGACACAATGAAACCATTTTGCATGATGATCTAATAACATTCTACCATTGATTTTATCAATTAGATTGCTGTCAAAAAGCTTTAATTAGCAATCAATTTTGTATTGATTAAGAAATTTAATTCTGTTTCTGTCTATTTTCTAAATCATTTTATGTGCAGCATGGATAACCAGAAAGATACATCATCTGAGAAACTGTATCCGTTCTTGCCACGAAGTTAAAGATATCGAAGTAGGCCGTATCAAAAAAATTGAAAAGATGCGCAGAAACCGATAGTTGCAAGATGAAGTCTGGCAGCAGAAGGTACAAAATGAAAAGCGCAAGAACTGCCAACACAATACGTCGACTGGTATTGAATGATCCTAGTTTCAAGCACTGAAATTAAGAGAAGTCTACCAAAAGATATGTATGAAACAAACATTACCACGGACGGCGTCTCAGCGTAGACTTAGACATTCCAGCATATAGCCCATCAGGAAAACATCGGTTATCTCCAAAACAAAATCATAGATGGACTTCGGTTCTGTAGCAAACTGAACGAAACAACAATAGGAAAATGTATTGTTTTCGGACGAAACAAGCATCTGCCAGTTCACAAGTTATAAAGAGTTCATAAGAAGACCTCCCGGTACTCATGGTTCATCAGATAACTCATAAGTATCGATCTTTCTGCACTCGTTAAAATGAAAAGTACTGCACACACTGAGTAGGCCTACCGTGAAAAATGCTCTGTGTGCCCGCTGTCGGTCGTGGTCCACTATTTTCCACCCGGAACAATGGTAATAAGTGCTAGATATTTTCAAACATTGAGTGAGAAGTTGCCCACATCCATGAAGATTCAAAATGGTGTCCCATCTCAGCATAATTTGAACTTTTAACAGTGTTTTTCCTGATATATATTCTCTAAACATAAATTGGATCAGAAAATAATTAATTTTCTTAATGTTTCTAATTTTTTGACCACGGCTGTACTTTTCCCGGTCAGCAGTCTAGCTTGAGGGACAACACGGGTCAATTAAGGCTACAGTTCGTCCTGCATTATTCTTGAACTTGTCAGTACGAATTATGGTTAGAGAATGATGAACCTTTCCAACTCAACTTGCTCGGAAACTGCTTGATTTAGAGATTAACAATTTTCCACAGTAAATGATAAACGTCAGAAAATAGCTTCCTACAATTACTAATGGTTTCCAGCATTCTTCTCTAAAGAAGCTTTTGCCGATGTTTACATTAAATTAGTTTGAGGGATAAGTTAATTGAATTTTTTCAATAATCTGTTTGAATAGTTCGAATAGTTCGAGAGCTTCGAAATCGACGATGACTTCAGAATGCGGAAATCCTTCACATCTCTGGAAGTAGGAAGCACTTCAGAGGGCAGCCAATTTCAGAGGAAAATTAATAGTGCACTGGAAATTTGTTTGTTCACTTTTTCAATGTTTTCCATCAGACTGATGAGAAGTTCTTCATCATTTAGAGAAGGCATACTTCGAAGGTCATGGTGAAAAAATCACTTTCTTTCCTTTATATTGATTGATGGTAACCGATGGCAAGTTAAAATAAGTATAAGCAATAAAATGCCAACACTTCGTGCCACTGACACTTGGATGGGCCGAAGCGTTGGCATTTTATTGCTTATACTTATTTTAACTTACCATCGGTCAATAAATATAAAGGAAAGAAAGTGAATTTTTCACCATGACCATTAGTAACAGCCTACTGTTCCTGACCATCAATTGGGACACTTCGAAGGACATTCATCATCAATAGGTTATGAAAGCAGAGTTGGTTTTAATCCTCCCCTCAATGGGGTGTTTTTCCGAAAGCGCTCCAGTATGGGGAGGAAATTCGCCCCCCCCTTGGTGATCTCCCAAACTATTGCACCAATTTTTCCAAACCACACATCAGTCGAATAGACTTTGAAAGGGGATTCAGGAAAACATCCTCAGTTTTATTTCTAAGGTCATCCGTGGGATGAGGTGAAGGTCAAAGGTCAAAAGAGCCAATTTTTATAGATTTCCATCAGATCGCTGTTTGAAATGGAAAATGACAAAAAACTTATAAACCATACACTAATAGAAAGATCTGGTTAAGGTGGTTAATAAAGCGATAATAATGAATCCCTCTGAGATTGCATCATTGTATCAAATAATTCAAACTTTTAGTTCAGCTCCAATATCACTGAAATCGTTTATTTTTTAGAAGTAATTTTATATACAACATGTATTGTCGAAAATGTAGGGACTACATGTTTCCGAGCTCTTTCTAATGATAGTTTAAGCCTTGCTTGCTAATTACGAAGAACGACCGGTGAGAATTGGCCGGTGAGACCTCCTTCTCCTTTGACTACTTTGGCACTGAACATGACCTTGCTAGCCATGAATATTTTGATGAATCTTGCCAACCCCATATTTTGTTTTCAAAAATTTCTTTTTATCCTGAATACATTCACCAGACCTCAATCCTATCAAACATTTCTGGACTTTTGCTGAAAAAGTAGACCGACATCCTTCTTTATCTACGAAGCCCGACATCTGTATTAGAATTGAAGAAAGCTATCACGGATATCTGAGCGAAGGATATAACCGGAAATTTAGCCGAAGGTTGAACTTGTCGATGCCTCATCATTAGTTGGATAGTTCAGAAATAGGACTGAACAGCAAATACTGATTGGTGGTCACTCATGCAATATTTAAGCTTGACAGATTGCTTGGGATTATCGTTTGACTTCATTGATAATTCACTTTATTAGAAATTATGTACACTTACAAGCATCACAGTAAATTTATCACCAAATAACATAAAATACACATCTGAGTCATCCATTTTGGCCAATAGTATATGATGCTCCTGATGCAATAATGAAACTATATGATGTGTATCACGTGCATATAGTACGACGGCTAAGAGACAAAAAGCTTGGGGTCAGCTGATAAACAAAATTTAGCCAAATGAAAAATATCCGACAGATTGTCCTATATTAGCTTTAATAGGCTGCTGCTTGGTAAATAGTTCTGCAGTTCACATCATCACTCTTGTAGAAAAAATGGAACTTTAGCTGTCCGATTTCATGTGCAAAACAATCGTCAATTAATCTGAAGGTATCATGTGCTTTTCCGCATTTTTGAAAACTAGCTCCGGCCATTCTTAGTCGCACTGAGAATCACATATAAGCGACTGTGACAGCCAAGAAATCATGGGCTTAGAAACACTCATTGCATTGACGCTGTTAAACCGCTCCGAACACAGCTCAAGCAGACACTTTTGAAGAAAACATTAGTTAAATGTGAAGCGTTGCTGCTGTCTTAGAGGCTAAATCACGCACAGCTTATACTACTTATTTGTGTTTTTATGTAGTATAAACGATAGCCATACAATAGAAAACTCCGAAAATCAATCGTGTCGAGTAGAACATCAAAATGTCGCCCATGAAGGCTGAAAGTATATAATTTAAGTATCAAAACAAAGCATGAACAAGTATACAATAATAAAAGTAAAAACACGGATGTCATACAAAATGTGCGATCTGTAATTAGCAAATAGTGAAATTTCGACGGGCATTCATTAAATCACTTTAAACACATTACAAATCGTATTAGTTTGTGTTCCTGCTAAAATTAATACTGCTTTTTTGCAAGAATTATGAAAATATTGTAGAATAATTGAATATTGAGTTGCAACATGCTGAATAGCAATCATTTCATCCAATATGAGGAATCATCAGCAGCAGGCCTAGTTCACATCTCTTACAGGGAACAGACCTGAATAGCTGCCATTTCATCTAATATCAGGAATCATCAGCAGCACACATAGTTCACATCTGTCACAGGGAACAGACCTGAATAGCTGTCATTTCATCCAATATGATGAATCATCAGCAGCAGGCCTAGTTCACATCTCTCACAGAGAACAGACCTGAATAGCTGTCATTTCATCCAATATCAGGAATCATCAGCAGCAGGCCTAGTTCACATCTCTCACAGAGAACAGACCTGAATAGCAGTCATTTCATCCAATATGAGGAATCATCAGCAGCAGGCCTAGTTCACATCTCTCACAGGGAACAGACCTGAATAGCTGCCATTTCATCCAATGTCAGGAATCATCAGCAGCAGGCCTAGTTCACATCTCTCACAGGCAATACACCTGAATAGCAGTCATTTCATCTAATATCAGGAATCATCAGCAGCAGGCCTAGTTCACATCTCTCACAGAGAACAGACCTGAATAGCAGTCATTTCATCCAATATGAGGAATCATCAGCAGCAGGCCTAGTTCACATCTCTCACAGGGAACAGACCTGAATAGCTGCCATTTCATCTAATATGAGGAATCATCAGCAGCAGGCCTAGTTCACATCTCTCACAGGGAACAGACCTGAATAGCTGCCATTTCATCCAATATCAGGCATCATCATCAGCAGCAGGCCTAGTTCACATCTCTCACAGGGAACAGACCTGAATAGCAGTCATTTCATCCAATATGAGGAATCATCAGCAGCAGGCCTAGCTCACATCTCTCACAGGGAACAGACCTGAACAGCTGCCATTTCATCCAATATGAGGAATCATCAGCAACAGACCTAATTTACGTCTCTCAACATCGACACAATTCCATTTTTAAAATTGTAGTCATGCGCGGGTAATTTTGAGATTTGCAATTATCAAGTCTGTAGTAGGCGCCATAAACTCGCCCGGTTTCAACCCCATTAAGTCAATACAAGACACCAACACCCTTGATTCCCCGACCGCACACATCTGAACCAGGAATCGAACCGAAGTCCGCGGTGGAGACGAGCTCGCACTTTCTTCACTAGGCCACGCTGACGGTTCAAAAGTGAAGGCAGAAGTCATCTCAAAGCGATATCAACAGCTTATTGTCCTATTATTATTGGCAAAACGCTAACAGAGTTCATTTTGTAGCGAGACAGCATATTAGCATGTCATACGACTACGTCACACAGTGTAGATTGACAACAAAGGTCTGTCGTAGTTCATTGGATATCTGAAGAGAATCACTCCTATTAAGTCAATACAAGACACCAACACCTCATCAACATATCAATGATCTATAACAGACTTTGTTGTCAATCTACTGTGACGTAGTCGTATGACATGCTGATATGCTGTCTCGCTACAATATGAACGCTAGTCAATAATAATAGGTCAATGAGCTGTCGATATCGCTTGGAGATGACTTCTGCCTTCACTTTTGATACGTCAGCGTGGCCTAGTGAAGAAGGTGCGAGCTCGTCTCCACCGCGGACTTCGGTTCGATTCCTGTGTCAGGCGAGTGTGGTCGGCGTGGCCTAGTGAAAAAGGTGCGAGCTCGTCTCCACCGCTGACTTCGGTTCAATTCCTGGGTCAGGCGAGTGCGGTCGGCGTGGCCTAGTGAAGAAGGTGCGAGCTCGTCTCCACCGCGGACTTGGGTTCGATTCCTGGGTCAGGCGAGTGCGGTCAGCGTGGCCTAGTGAAGAAGGTGCGAGCTCGTCTCCACCGCGGACTTCGGTTCGATTCCTGTGTCAGGCGAGTGTGGTCAGCGTGGCTGATTGAAGAAGGTGCGAGCTCGTCTCCACCGCGGACTTCGGTTCGATTCCTGGGTCAGGCGAGTGTGGTCGGCGTGGCTGAGCGAAGAAGGTGCGAGCTCGTCTCCACTGCGGACTTGGGTTCGATTTCTGTGTCAGGCGAGTGCGGTCGGCGTGGCTGAGTGAAGAAGGTGCGAGCTCGTCTCCACTGCGGACTTGGGTTCGATTTCTGTGTCAGGCGAGTGCGGTCAGCGTGGCTGAGTGGAGAAGGTGGGAGCAGGTCTCCACCGAGGACTTCGGTTCGATTCCTGAGTCAGGCGAGTGCGGTCGGCGTGGCCTAGTGAAAAAGGTGCGAGCTCGTCTCCACCGCGGACTTCGGTTCGATTCCTGTGTCAGGCGAGTGTGGTCGGCGTGGCTGATTGAAGAAGGTGCGAGCTCGTCTCCACCGCGGTGTTGGTGTCTTGTATCGACACAATAGGTGTCATTCTCTTCAGATATTCAATGAACTGCGACAGACCTTTGTTGTCGATATCAACCCTGTTAACCTTACGTTAAACATGAAATCAACTTCTCAGTGCTGTTGTTAACGTTGAGAACTGTATGAAAGAATTCCATTTGTGCAGTGTATGTTGATCAGCGTTACTAATGTGACACAGAAAACAGTTTTTTTTCATTTCTTTCAACACAGTTGCAATGTACGTATTCTCTGCAAATAGAATGCTTCTATTGTCTGCCTGAAAGATTCTGAAAGCATAAAAATGCACCGCTGTGTGAGGAAGTTGCCCAATTATGTCATAAAACGTCTCTGCAAGTATTGCCTCCATCAAGTTGTCATTCACAAAACTCTGCAAGATGTTTCCTTGTTCATTCAGTTTCGTTGTCTTCATCTTTCTATTCGAGCAGCAAGTCGCTGAGGAGGTGAATTTGGCACTCAGAAAACCAGCAAGGCAAAGCACTACTGACAGTGAGCGCGATGTTGCATCCAAAGCAGTGGACGGAAACACCAATGGTGATATCATTCAAGGCAGATCATGCACGCAGACCAAAATTAAAGGATTACCACCATTTACAAAATACAACCATTTTTGGGTCGTGGATTTGGAGAAGGTGTATGTCATTGACAGAGTGGTCATTTACAACCGTCTCGACTGCTGCTCAGAGCGGTTAACAGGCGCACGGGTGCATGTGAGCACTGTCAGGGGGTTTGCATGGACTACAGGTTTTCAAGATCATGAGAAGTGCGGAACTATCAAACAAGCTGCAGGTATAGGTCAAATTACCGTCAAATGTAATAACCACAATGGAAGATATGTTGCAATTGTATTGTACGAACAAGTCGCGTTGACTTTATGTGAAGTCGAAGTGTATGGAAGCGGTGAGTATCTGAATTATCTTTACATTCACATTCCATTGACATTCCAAACAGGAGATGGTGAAAAATTAATGGCGATTGATAATAACTGCTATCAAAACATCAAAATGAATTGATTGCTGTTATAAAAAACATAACAATCAATTGATCACTGTTGCTAAAGTATTGCAATTATTTGATCGTTGTTATCAGAAAATTACAATTAATTGATTGCTGTTATTAAACATTAGTTGATTGACTGTTGCCATCGAAATATCGCAATTAATTAATTGTTGTTATCAGAAAATCATGAATAATTGATTGTTGCCATCGAAGCATTTAAATTATTAATTGCTGCTATTAGAATGTTGCAATTAATTAACTGCTGTTATTAAAACACTACAATTAATTGATTGCTGTTATTAAAACACTACAATTAATTGATTGCTGTTATTAAAACACTACAATTAATTGATTGCTGTTATTAAAACACTACAATTAATTGATTGCTGCTATCAAACCATTGCCATTAATTGATTGCTGCTATCAAGAATCACAACTAATTGATTTCTGCTATCAAACCATTGCCATTAATTGATTGCTGCTATCAAGAATCACAACTAATTGATTGCTGATATCGCAATTCATTGATTGTTATTTTTAAAACATTTCAAATTAGTGATTGCTGTTATCAAAATACTGCAATGAATTGATTGCTGCCTTCAAATGACTTAAATTAATCGACTGCTGCTTTGAAAACATTGCAATAACATAAGGTATGAAAATTGATATCCTAACAGCTGACGTTCCTGCTTCATTTTTTTGTTTTCTTATATATTCAGGAGTTCCATTTCATATTACAAATTTATCTGACGTGCGGTAGAGCAGGTTGATTGGTTAGTGCCATTGAATAATGCAATTTATTGAAAGGTGATGTAAAAATTGTAATTTATTTATTAATTTACTTGCAATGTCAGCAACAATTACCAACGTGGGGGGAGCATCACACATTTGGTGATTTAGTTAGACACTAGTCTTACAAAAATTGTATTATTCACAAATTGATCGATTTCATGATTCTAATTAGGAACCATGTCGTGTATCGTGCTCAGTATCTCTACAATACTTTCATGATAACTTCTGAAACTCTATTTTATGCTGTTACAGACACGTGTGATGATTCACTCACTTATTTCAATAATTGATAATCAATATAATTTTGATGCATGAACATTGGTAGCTAAATCTGAACAAGGCGCAACTGCAGCTGCCACTTTACAGACACTCAGAGGATACTAAACAGATGAGGTCAATGCTTTTCTCTTTATCGCCATTCATGTGATTGCTGTTGTCTGGTGACGCACGATACACGATTATCAAAGGCATTCCTTAGCTTCCATTGTTTGTCCATTCTTTTGTGACTCATCATGAATCGAAAAGTATCAGCAATAAAGCTGCACGTGTGATGCATCAGTGTGGCATGTTCCCGGACGCACTATTCAATAAGGATATCGAGGAATAGTATTTCCCTTACGTCTTATTCTCGTTCACTTGTGTAACTGGTGTTATGGTTTACATCATTTTTAATTTTTTCAGTGTTATTGAGCTGAGCCCACTGACTTTTCAGTGACATACGTGTACATATTTTAGACTGGCAATCTGAATGCCTAGTCGTGTTGCTGCTAGTCGTCATACTGCTAGTAAGTTCAATAATTATTGCATTATCAGTAAACAATTAACAGTGGGACGCATGCATTCCAGTCACTGTTAAGTATCAATTTCTCCAGGAAGTATAGAATCTTGTTCAGAACTCTATTAATTTTGGTCGTCATGGAATTCTACTTACAATGTTTAAAAAAGTAGTCACTCACAGACCTGACGCATAATATTCAACAGATGAGTTCACCACACTTGAAGTAAGAAAGGCATTTGAAATTCTTCAACTGCATAAAACTGACAGAATAAGCAACATATTCCTTGGCTATTGTTGAAATTACTTTAGTTCTCGTATTCCGAGGTGAATGTGAATGCAAATTCGCAATAGAGAGTAAAGAATTTATTACAGAACCTTAAAATCATTGAAATTAAGAAATTTAAAGGCGGCTCTGACCATAGTCTGCAATTTCCTTCAGTCTTCAATTTCCTTCAGTCATTTTAAGCAGATTATATAATTTTGTGACTTTGTCTGATTTTCCAACGTCAGGTAAGCTTGTTAGAGTGAATGTTACGCTGCTGTTTAATCTATAATTGCTTTATTAAGACAAATTTTAAATGGTAGTTTGTCATGAAGAGAATCATCCCTGGAAAATCAAAGAATAGTCAAGTGAGTTAGTCATAATGCTCATGTTATCTACTAGTCCTATTAAGTTATTGTAAATTGTATTTTAGATGTAACAGGCTGGAATGAATATTGAAAGCTGCTTTTGTGCGGGATATGGTACACGATAACGGCCTGCTTAACAGCTGCAGTGCCAGCCAAAATAATGATGAAGATATCTGAGGTGAAAAGAATTATCAATGTAAGTTACTGTTTCAATTGGCCTTTCCCGCACATGTTGTCGGCTAATGAGTTTTCAAATTGACAGTTCTGCACTCAATGTTTTAATAAGTTATGCATAAATGTGTTAATGCTTAAATTTCTCGGTCTAATTATTGATCTGCTAAAACGGTGATGGTAGTGCAAAATTTGATGATGATTTTGTTTATTTTATTTTCGAATACCAGACGTATTTGGGCATTTTGCAGATGCATGCGCGCTTTCTCTTGATTTGGAAAAGCGCAAGTATGTGATTATTTTCTACTGTATTACAGCATGTAAAAGATATTTCATTATTCATGACATAAATATTTCATCTAATAATGAAAAATTGTCGAATGCGCAAGCTCAAAAGAGAAAAAGTCAACCATTTTCTAATTTGATTTTTTTTATTGAAGTAAATTTAGAATTTAACTGAGAATGTATCAGCATCAAAGCAACGAGTTCTATGGAATACCTCTTATTGAAATAAATCAATACTCATGCATGCGTAAGATAAATAAGGGAAATAGATTGATAGCCTACAAGACCCAAAGAAATCCAGCACTCTACAATAAAGCAGACGACTAGAGCTGATATGGACATTGAAACAATGTGACGTCGTGGAAATGCGACGGCAGTGGCTAGAGTACGTATATTAAGTAGATTAGCAACTCAGTATTTATCAAATCCCCAATGTGTATGCAGTTTCGATTTTATTAAATGAACTCCAGTTGAGAACCAGTGCCAAATGTGAGATAATGTAAATTTCTGCAGTTTTGATGAAATTACTACGGAAATGACTGATCATGATAGCAATGCAGAAGGAATAACAATGTTTTATAGATCATCCGTTTCATCAAATTAGCAAGGGCTAATCTTAAGCGAAACACAATTAATAATTAATTGAATTACAAATCGCACTATTCAGTAAATAAAACCAATGCAAAAAATAAGAATAAATCATAAATTCAACTGCTGATAATATTCAAATGGTAGTAGGTAATGAAAAAACCGCCTGTATAAATATCAGTAGATTAAGAAAAGAAATTAATAACTTACACGAGAAATCCTGCCAGTCTGCCACACTGTGTGTTGGCCAGTGCAGTAATTGCGGCATTTGCTTATACTGACAAAAACTCAATCTGCAGGTCTGGTCGCTCAGATGCTTGCATATGTCAATTGGCTCAGAATGAATTTTAATGCTTTGGTTCAGGGGAAGATGAAGTAAAAGATACCGAGAAGTGAAAAGAATTTGATCCCATTTAGTTAAGGTAAAGAACAACTAAAACAGATTGCCTAATTGAAAACATGCGCCATTGAGGTCATCACCAAGAACTTAGGTAAGGATTCGCGTCTCGGCCCCTTTGATTCATGAAAGTGGAGAAGTGATGTTTCTTCAATTAGAAATTCGATAGGCTAAATGCTGAGCCTTATTATTAAGAGCATTTTCTTAATCGAATCAAGACACGACACGGTCAAAAAAATTCGAAGGATCCAGGAAACGGAAGATGCCAAAGTTAAGCAACTATCCCAGTAGAGAATCCTGTAAATAATTAGGTAATTAAAAGTCATGAACGAATGAATATAAATTAATACTAACAACATAGAGTAACCTACTCCAGTATAGAGCAGGTACTGAAATACGTATAAAGGCAAGTCTACTCAACTGAAGACGGTAAGGGAAATAAATTGATACTTATAAACGATTTTATTTTTATCATATAAGAACTGAAATAAGAGCTCGTCATGGACCTGACGAGAAGCTAACTAAAAATAACAAAAGGTGAAAATTAGAAACCTAAAAAAACCAAAACTAGGTTTGCTATGTATGGAGTCATCAGGGATGATTTTCTTAAGCATGATCATATAACAAACTGTCTGCCACTGAAAGATCAAAATGTCATAATTAAAGACAAAGATCATAATTAACTTTTAGATATGTAAATGGGTCCACATTACTATTCAGATTCAAGAAATGAAACACTCATTTAGTGAGTCATGACCTCATGCCGATTAGAATTTTAATTAATTAGAAATTTGAAATTTTAGCCATGAAGCACAATGAGATCTCACATTTTCCGTGAATACTTGAATTATAATGCGGTTCATGAAAGTTCCATGATAATCAGCTCCATTTCTACTTAATTATAATGCCTGTTTATTAGTAAATGTTCATTTGTTTAGATATCTAATAAGCTTCATGCTACTTATATCGAGATGCCAAATCGCCAGTAGGCTATATTAACACAGGATTAATTTGCAAAAAATTATCAAATATTTTTTAGACAGCAGGATCGCAATATCCGCATATAACTGAACCTCTTGATATAAAAATTGTTTACTGTATTCTGACATTTTCTTGAGTCGTCACTCTACCTGCTATACTTGTTCTATGGCTGACAGCATGTAGGTACCGTTACATTTCTATTGTCATCACTGGAATCACATTGAACTCACTCGATGATATCGAGGGTTTTAATATGTTCCTTTACACTTTAAACCGCACTCTACGCTTTAAGTATTTATTTATTTAATTTAACCACAACATCTGTAACCGAAGTTACAATCAAAGTGGATATACAAGGAAAAATAACAGCAATGACACATCATCTATCAACAAATTAGAAAGTTATGTTTGATTTAAGCAGATGAAATTTCAATAAGCGCTTGAAAATATGGAATCTACTTTCATTCCGACACTTTTCGGGAAGGGAGTTCCACAACCGAGGTCCAAGGACATGAAATGAAAAATTAGAGGAACCATGGGTCACAATTGGTTGGTGCAGCAATGATGATTGATGGGAACGTAAGGTAAAGCGAGACATCAAAGAATTTGGGTAGGAAATAAGTTTATCCAAATAAATCGGCGCATTTCCATTAACACATTTGTGTACCAAATAACAAATTTTGAACTGTATACTTTTCCGGATAGGAAGCCAATTCAAGTTATATATTACTGTCGAGGTCGGTTGGAATCGACGTAGAGATTTTATCAAACGAGCACAAGAATTCTGGATCCGTTGAAGCCGCTGAATTTTGTTAGCTTGACAAATGCTAAGAATAGAATTGCAGTAACTAACTCGTGACAAAACATGCGAGGAGCAAATCATTCTACAGACATTTTCACTAATGTAATGGCGAATTTTATACAAATGACGAATAAAAAGAAAAGCTCTTTTGAATACATGATTAATATGGCTATCAAAAGATAAGTCAGTATCAAAAAATACGCCAAGATACTTGATACAATGAGTGATTTGAGCAGGAATTTCTATAAACTTGTTATCAATATCTATGATATTACTACAACATTTAGGCTTTACAATAAGAATTTCAGATTTCTTTGGATTCAGTTTCAAACGGCTTGCATTAAGCCAATCAAGTAAATGTGCAACACAGTATTCCATACTTAAACATGAATGAGAGTCCAGTTGATGAAAATGCTTATATATACAAATATCATCAGCATATAAATGATGGGAGAAATCATAGGAAGAAATTATGCTGCTGATATGAGTTACATACAGTGAAAAAAGACAAGGGGCAAGTACAGATCCTTGGGGCAAGTAGTACGAAATGTGAATTTTATTACTTTTAATAATATTTTATGTGCTTTTTCTGACTGCTTTCCTTTTACATGCTACTGTGGTGTTTCATTTGCCTTGTATACCAGATTGACTGTTATTGGCTACGAGCCGTTGTCATCTGCAATAAATGTTTTGGTAATTTATTCATCAATATAGCATTCATCGCAAACATTCCTGTACAAACTGATGTCTGCAGGTGATGAAAGTTTGAATTAAAGTAGTGAGAAAGTCCCAGACAGTGTACCGAGACCCTTTTAAGTTTTCCTGTCTGACAGCAAGTTTTGGCAAATTACATGTTAATAATATCACTGAAACTTTTCTCAATGAGAATTTATCATGAACGACGCGATTACAAGAGGATATTTCACACGCCATCTCAAGTGATTGACAAATACAAGATTTAAACAAGTCATGATAATATTGACGTTCTAAGATATCTTTTACGTCTGCACTTTTATCTGCATGAAGAAAAAATGAATATACTAATCTCCTTAATTGCTTTAATGGATTACCATGTCTGACTGAACAGAAATCACCTGTCATAAGCGGTGCATTCAAGAAACATTATCCTGTCATTCGACTAAGAGAGACAGTGAAGACTTGTACAGTGCAAGAAAGGCTCTCATAGGAGATAACAGGTCAGCTGAGAAAGGTGAATAAGAGCGCATGGATTAAAATCATTGATCGTGAAAGATTCTTCAACAGATACATAAGTGAATTTATAAATCAAAAACCAGTTCTTCATGGCCTCGCTTGATCTTTATGTGAAAGACTTCAAGTGAATAAAACATCGAATGTTACGCTTCTTCACATAAAGATCAAGCGAGGCCATGAAGAACTGGTTTTTGATTTATAAATTCATTTGGAAAATTGCGCCAACAGATAGAATGATACATAAGTATCGACAATATGACGATTGGAATAATAGAAATCCAAAGTTTCTTTCACTCGTGTGAGATTGGAATGGATGTTTACAGGCTACACCACCATCGCGAGCTTTATCGAAAGGTGACCGAATAGTCGTCACAGGTTTCTGCCAAACTGACATCATTCCCTCGATGCATGAGTTGTATGAATCATAGATAAGTAAATATGTCATTCAATTGCAACACATTGAACACGCTGAAACACAGACATAGGAAAAGGTAGAAAAGGAATGCGTGACCAATGATTTCTGAAACCCTTTCCAAACTATTGACAGGCAGACTTCCATTGTCTACTTGGTTTGTCGGTTTGTCATAGGCTCATACCACTTATTTTCTACCCAAGATTGCTGCATTTAGACAGAAATCCATGGCTTAGGTAGTAGGCATTATTTGTCAACTTCCCCTAATGCTCTCGATCTCCCTGTTGTGTTTTCTATTCTTTTTGTAGCTAACTTCATGATAAACTTTCAGTTGTCATCGCCATGATGGAGAGAATGGACTTGTATGACATAAAATGATCAACAACATGTAGGTCACGTCTTTAAATGTTTTCTCTCTAGAGATGAAGAACTTTTCTGCTTGGATATCAGCAGTTCAGACGGATCTTCTAATCTTTGAAATGTTCATCAATTCAATTTATATTGTATTCACGACATGTGACATGCATGTGACCATCTTACCGTTAAGTATCAGGAACAAAGTGTGGCAGCAAACACCTTACCTGCAGCTCCGACCTCGATGACTCGCAGAATGAAACCAGCTGAGTTATTTGAACATCACTCGAACAAACAGTAGCTGAATTTGTTTGTCCGGGTTAATGTGAACATTGATGATCGATTCACTTCACTCCTTGACTTTGTCGTATAAAAAGACCGACATGTGAAATGAAAATTCATCCGCTTCTGTGCTTTTCAATAAAGCTGAATTGGAGACAATTGTTTTCATATCTATGATACAACACAAAGTTAACCCTAAGGATACCAAGGGTGATTTTAAAAATCACTTTGACAGAACATCGATAATTATAATCAAACGCCTGGTCTTCTTGACTTCAATTTATTTGACTTTTCCAGAAGTTTCTAAACTTACATTCACAGCACCTTTGCGCGATCTGAATCTCACTAAGTATTGTTCTATAATGTGACATTTTCCGAATGAACTAATCATTTCATCGTAATGGCAGGCAGACAAACGCAACGTCGATTTCTATCGGTTCAAGATGTGGCTCGATTATTTGAAGAGACGGACAGTGAAGACAGTGACATAGATATCATACAGTCAGAAGATGAAAACCAGGTCCAGAATATAGAAGAAATACGTGGACAAATGCAGAGCGATTATTCAGATACTGTTGATGAACTTGGTGATACTACAGTCCGTTTCATAAAAAGTGGATCATCCTAAAATTTGACTAAATAAAACATAAGTATGATACAGAAAGCATTTTTCATGTTATTTCATGTCCCTAATATATTTAAATGTCCTTATATAATCTGATAAGCTATGATACAGTAACGGTTCTTAAGAAGCTAATATTTTGTGGCCCTACCCTTATTGTCAATGACATTACCAATTCGTCTAGGCATTGATTCGATGATATCGTTGATTTTTGACTGATCTAACTTTCTCCACTCTCTTTTTAACAGTGACGTAAGTTGTGATACGCCATCTGTAGGTAGCAGTGAACGACGAACGTTACGTTTTAGAATACTCTATACATTTTCTATGGGATTCAGATCAGGAGAACGAGTTGGCCAAAATAATGTCCTAAGCCTTAATTGAGACTTGCACAAGTTGACTCTACTACTCCTGTGACACGTAGCATTATCATCCATAAATAACCAAGTCGATGGATCACCAAGTTGATCTGTCATTTGGCCAATGTTCATTCGTGAAACATTCACATAGCGTTCAGAATTCATGGTTTCTTGCTGTATGTGAAGTTCAGAGCGGCCATTGGTCCAAATGCCAGCCCAAATCAGTAAAGTCGCACCACCTTGTACCCGGGGACGATGTAAATGTCTCGGAATTTCCTGATCAGATTTTATCCATAATCTCAATCGACCATCACTATCCTTCAGACGGACTGATGCCTCATCAGACCAGACAACCCGATCCCATTGATTTCGCCAGTGACAATGACTCATTGCCCATCTGAGACATCTTTTTGTATGCTGATCTGATAATTCGATCTGAGAGGGACTGTTACAGCTCTTGAAATTCGACTCAATAAGTCTTCTATGAATAGTGGACTTAGAAATAGACGAGTCTAGTGCAGCCATCTCAGTTAACGAGAGACTTGGATCAACTTTAACAAATCTCAAAATTAGGCGGTCTCTACGTTTGGATGTTTTGCGTGGACGGCCAGAGCCCTCTTTACGACAGAGTCGAAAATCATCATTATGCCATCGATGCACATTTGTGTAAGGGACATATAGTCGCTTGCTTGTACCTCGCAAAGAAAAACCTAGTTCTAGCAAGGCTGACACTTTGCCTTTTGTGAATGCGATCTCGTTATTGTTCATTTGTGCTTTGTATTGTTTTCAACCGGTAAGAGATAGATTTCTAGCTGAAAGCAATCAGGAGTGCTGCCAACACCACCGCAACGAAGTCAGGAAGCTATGGAACATGAAGTCCAGTTAATCACATGTAGCAGTTACATTATTGTTGATGAATAATGGTGCTATACTGGCTCTGATTGACCGATTTTTCTTTATTTTTGTTTTGCTTGATAGCTTTTGGCTTGTAGAACAACATATTACATAACAAAGGAAACAAATGTAATTTTATAAGAGTGAGGTATGATTTTGTGTAACATTGCTAAATGAAGATCAAATTATCTACTACTTTTTTATCTATAACAGGAAGACACCTCAATATTCATGCTTGAAATTTCCAACAATGATATTAATAAGTACAACTGACATCTCTTCCAAATTTCAGAGAAATTCGTTCAAGTTTGGCGGAGTTAGACAAAATTGAAGTTAAGGCGATGTTTAAGGGTGATCCATTTTTTATGAAACAATCTGTAGTTGTGTGCAAGATTCTGGCTGTGATTTACGTGACAAGAATAACAAGGTATGGACTACCCACAGAATTAGACAGGTCGTCTCTCCTTCTGTTTGACTAGAAAGGAAACATTGGAACATGTAACGTTAATGAAATGGCACAATCTGCTGACATAATACCATAGCAATCGAACAATAAGCAGCCAGTTCAACATTAAACACGCCAATTTCTGCAAAGTTTCAGTGACTGTTGTCAACCGGGTCACACAGCCAAGAGACACAGTCGATGTCAAGCTCAACAGAGAAGTTTGTGAACGTTTTTTCGTGCGCCTGCTAACTTTTTTAAAAATGATCGGAGGGCCCAACAATATCGAGAAAACTTCTGGGCAATGATCTGAATTCTTTGAATATGAAGGAATCTTGGCGATCGGAGCATTTTAAAGGAAATCACATCAATCCGCAAGCGACGCACGACTATTTTTCCTATCTCTGCAAGGTATTAAAAATTTCTTTTTGCCCACTTAATAAGTTCCTGCATGTGCCATCTGTTTGAATTAGTTTGTACTTCTAGCAAAGTGACACGATTAAACAATCTAACTCTGTGGGACTACCAATGCTCCTGTTCAAACTGGGCGTCGCAGCAGTGCAGACTTTTGCGAGGAGAAGGAGGTGTCCTTGCACGACATGCTGTGAAAGATTCCATTCTTGTAAACGGTTGGATAAATTTGCAGCAATGCGAGGTGTATATGAACAATGGAATGCTTCTCTTCGTCGACATTACATTCCTACTGACGGCATCACGATTGACGAACAGCTGGTGTCATCTCAATAGTGTACAACCCTGCGAAACCAGGGAAATATGATGAAATGGTGAGGTGGTGTGCAGATGGGAAGACTCGCTATTTTCTCAACAGCAGTGTTCAAACAAAATAATATGATCCATGTGACAACGATAAAGCGAGAGAACACAAGGAAACAAACAAATGTAAGAATTTGGTCTTACATCTTGCTGAGCCTTTTCTGAACGCCGGTCGGAATGTAACTGTTGACAGATATTTTAGTTCGGTCGAACTTGCTAAACTACTTTACCAGCGACAAACGACCTATGTGGGAACTCTGGCAAAAGACAAAAGGGACAAAAGGCAAAAGGACAAAAGGCAAAAGACAAAATCCTCCAACTCTGTATAAAAAACAAGAGAAGTTTGAATCTCATTTCGTTTTGGAATTGGTGAAAACAAAAGGATCATTTTGCAATCTAACAAGTCAATCGAAATAAGAAAGTGTATTTGATATCAACCCTTCATCACAACAGTCAAACTGAAAATAACGAAAAAAAGAAGAGTGAAATACAACAGCACTACAATCAAATGAAAGTAGGGGTTGATGTATTGGAAGAGATGTGCAAAAATTTTACAACCAGATTCAAAGTCTACAGGTGGCCTATGGTGCACTTTCAGAACCAACTGAACGTGACTGCCATAAATGTGTATTTGCTTCATACTATGTCTCATGATGACGAAATCACAAAAAAACCTCTCAGAGTCAGTAGACGCCACTTCATATTGAGGCTTGCAAAGCAATTGTCAATGGCTCAAATGTCAACCAGAATACAAAATTCGTCCAGATTGAATACAGATACTGTCAGAATGCTTTCAAAATTTACAGGACAAAATCCGCGACTACAAGGTGAATCTCGGGTGCCAATTGGTACTGAAAATGCAGGAGATCGCGATTTACAAAAGTTCCGCTGCGAGCGCTGCAAAGAAGCCAATCTAACTGCAAAAGCATGCGACGTCTGTGAACGACCAGTTTGTGGCAAGCATTCCCAAGTTACTGAAGTTGTTTGTTTTCAATGCTTGGGACTGTGAATCTTGTGACTCATGTAAATCTTGTGACATTCTTTTGACGATTATGACCCTACAACGAATTATGCGATAGAAATAATCCAAGTTACATGTAAAAATTGCATGAGTGTGAATTTTTGTTCAATACATAATATATATAATGGGATAAATGTTGTGATTTTTATAATCACCCTCGGTATCCTAAAGGATACAACCAACCTTCGTATCCTAAGGGTTAAAAGACTTCTACACTGCAAACGTTAAAAAAATAAAATAAGCGTTAAACGTATTAGAAAAGCTTCACAGAAAATATCTGCAAATATCTGTTAAAACGATCACGTCATCACTTGATAATCGATAACGCAGCCGTTTGAGTTTTTTGCATATTTCCAGTTCAGACTGCAAAACACAGAAGCTAATGTTAGCTGTTGATATTAACGGATATTTGCGGTTCACAGCTTGCAGTGTATGTTTGAAACTCATCCATTTTGGGATCCAATTGTTGAATTGTTAAGGTATAGATTCTGCAATAACATAGAAATCGGTTCAATGTCCAGTCTTACGTGGGGAGCAAGTGAGTTAGCACACGCTGGACTGTGACTTCTTACACCGTTGGACGCTACTGTGCGACTATAGAGGTCTGTAGATGGTCAGTTATCGCATGGAAGCGTTCTAAGACAATGTTTCTGATTACATTGGGATAGTTTATGGCGCGGAATACAGCTCAAATAGAGATGTTTGAAAATAATTACAATTTTTCACATGGTCTGTTTGAATCTTTTTTAAAAGCTTGATCGTAGTTATAATTAAGCAAATATTTACCGCAATTTCATCCAAATAATTGATTACACCAAAAATATTGTGAGGCATGATTATTAGACCATTTTGTAACTGGGATCATATGTTTACAATACAAAACTGTTTGCAATACTTATAAAACCATTACAAGTAGTACATTGCTATTCATTCACCAATTACATAGATGCGAATTATTGAGCATGTTAATCATGACGTAACGTGAGCTTTGTCAATGATCCATACATGAAGTATTCTGAATTAATTGTGATTCTTCATTTTAAACGAATTTACAAAGATTCTAGACATAGAGTGGGTAGAGATTAAGTAGAGTGGTAACTGCGCATTTATTAAATCCTCAATGTGTATAGTACAATTTCGATTTTATTAAATGAACTCAAGGGTATGTATTGGTGGTATTATCACCAAATGTGAGATATACAAATTTTTGCAGTTTTGCAGAAATTACCACGGAATTGACTGATCATGATTGTAATGCAGAAGGAATGATGCTATTTCACAGATTCTCATGACACCCTTGGAGATTTGATGTTTGTTAAATTAGCAATTCGATGGGTTCCTATGCTGAACCTCAAGAGTATTTATTTAAGCGTGATCACATCACAGGCAACCTGCCACCGGCACAGCAAAATCACATAATCAAAGACAATGACTTCATTTAACTTTGAAAGATGTAAATGGGTCCACATAATGGGCAGGAATAATATCGCGACTTTTTCATGAAGACTTCCATTATAATACAATCAATGAAATTCCCTGATTATCAGCTTAATTTCCGCTTAGTTAAGATGCTTATTAGCAAATATTCATTCCTTTTGATATCCAACTTGTTTCATACTACTTATATAGGAGAGTCATCTCGGTAGTATATAAATTGGCAAATTTTGACCTTTTTAGAACAACTGAAATATTTTTTTGGATCACGGGAACGTAATCTCCGCAAGAAACTGAATCTTTTGATATAAAAAGTTTCACTGTATACAGATACTTTTTGATTTCATTGAATAACGGGCAAGCCATTTAAGTTCAACTATGACGGAAGAAGCCCAGGACTGGTGTTCGTCGTTCTTTATTATGAAGCACGAGGCCTTTCAGCCACTGCACGCGGCCATCGTCAGGTGCAAAGTGACAGATAGCTTGCAAGCTATCTGTGTGCATGGAATACATCTCATGATCAGACACATTAAAATGCAAGGGTTGCGATAATCATGATACATGTACAGAAAGAAAGAAGAAAGGTAATACTGGCTAGAAGTTAAGAGTAGTAAGTAAAAGTCAAGATAATTGTCAAAAGCAAAGGAAAAATCAGACTTCAAAGCATAGAGAGTAGTCTACAAGTGAGATAAACACCACTGGTCACTGAGGCTGTGCTTTGTCTTGTTGAGGGAGCCGTGATGCTTGGTCCAAATGGCTTCCTTTACTGTTCTCCTCCTCCACTGTGGCTCCTTGTCGACTACCTGTACTTGCTCCACATCCACACGATGGTCGCTTTCAAATACGTGGCGGGCAATTTCTGACCTGTCGACATCCAACTCACGGATAGCCCGCTGGTGTTCCTTCATTCTTTCTTCCACCGTGCGACCAGTTTCACCTACATAAGACCAGTTGCAGTCAGAAACTGAGCATGGAATGTGGTAGACGACCCCAAAAGTCTTGGCCTTCTCTGGTCGCTTCCTCACTAAAACATCACCCACAGTTGCAGAAGGTTTGAGAGCAACTCTCACTCCGACATCCTTTAGGACATTGCGCACCTTTTCTGAGATGCCTTGTATGTACGGCAAAGATCCTTGGAAGGTTACATCCGACTGTTCACTTGCTTGCGGACTGGATTTCCACCAACCTCTACATTCCGATTGGTCGTAGCCACAACTCATCAGAGAATCGAAGACAGCTTTCCTTTCTTCAGGTAGCTTCTCACTGGAGCAGATTTTCGATGCACGACTGGCCAAAGAGCGAACGAGACCCTTGAACGTACTTGTCGGGTGCGCCGAATCACGGTGAAGGTAGCGTCCAGTGTGCGTTGGCTTCCTGTAGACTGAGAAGATCAAACTTGTGGGGCCACGCTCTATGAGAATGTCGAGGAAAGGAATTCTCCCCTCTTCCTCGCGTTCCATAGTGAACCTGATGGTTGGACGAATACCGTTGAGGAAGGAAAGGAAGTCTTGTAGGCCACTCTCAGAACCCGTCCAATAGGCCAATACGTCGTCCACGTATCGAAGCCAGAGGCTTGGGAATTGGACACCATCACTGTTGGCCTTTTCCTTGGCTATAGCCTCGAAATGAGCCATGAAGATGTTAGCTGCAACGGGCCCGAGACTTCCACCCATAGCAACGCCTTCAGTTTGAATAAACATACCATCAAAGCTTTTGAAATAGCAGGAAGTAAGTATGACCTCCAACAGGCTCATGATCTCATCGACAGATAGACGAGTTCTTGTGGCGAGAGTGCGATCATGGGAGAGAAGATTTCGGAAAACACTCAAAGTCTCGAAGACAGGAACATTCGTGAAAAGTGCCTCGACATCAAAGGACACAAAAATTCCATGTCCAGGGTCAAAGTCATTTAGCTTCTGGACAACATGGCTTGAGTTGGAGACGAATGAAGCGTGAGAGGTTGTGAATGGCTTCATGATATTTGCCAGAAGACGAGAAACCGGAGAAAACAAACTCCCGGCCATACTGATGATCGGTCGCAGCGGAACACTTGACTTGTGTATTTTTGGCAAACCAAAAATGTGAGGGGTTTGAAAGTGTGTTGGGACCAACCGAAGAAATTCAGTGCGAGTCATTCTTCCATCGCTCACGACCTTTTCCAGCAGTCGGTAAAGTGCTTTTCGGAAGGAGGCTCCAGGATCACGACCTCGCTTGATATAGGGACCACTTGAAATCAGGACACTGATATTTGCCCGCCACGTATTTGAAAGCGACCATCGTGTGGATGTGGAGCAAGTACAGGTAGTCGACAAGGAGCCACAGTGGAGGAGGAGAACAGTAAAGGAAGCCATTTGGACCAAGCATCACGGCTCCCTCAACAAGACAAAGCACAGCCTCAGTGACCAGTGGTGTTTATCTCACTTGTAGACTACTCTCTATGCTTTGAAGTCTGATTTTTCCTTTGCTTTTGACAATTATCTTGACTTTTACTTACTACTCTTAACTTCTAGCCAGTATTACCTTTCTTCTTTCTTTCTGTACATGTATCATGATTATCGCAACCCTTGCATTTTAATGTATCTGATCATGAGATGTATTCCATGCACACAGATAGCTTGCAAGCTATCTGTCACTTTGCACCTGACGATGGCCGCGTGCAGTGGCTGAAAGGCCTCGTGCTTCATAATAAAGAACGACGAACACCAGTCCTGGGCTTCTTCCGTCATAGTTGAACTTAAATGGCTAGCCCGTTATTCAATGAAATCAGATGCACATTTGGGAGGAGATGTGTTTTCATCGTGAAACAAGTAATTTTGGAAAACAATCAGTTGATCAGACTCAAGGAATGTATCGGCTTCTTTTACAACTGTCTTCGACTGGACATTCTTCCGCGATCCCTGTGGTTTTCATTGCCTTGGAAATTTTCCTTCAATCGCTTTCTTGTCTTAAGGATTCAGCGTCTGATACTACGGCAAGAGATTGCATCTTTACGGCGACGAGTTACTAAGCTGGAGGACTCTATTAGTATCCGTTGCAGTTGCCTTCGTCACATCATGGTGGGGAGTGACGTGTTTGCCCGTGTAAGTAGCTTGTTTCAGGACAAGGCTTCAACCTGGCAGGAAGAAACGATTCGACGTTTTGAGTGGCGGTTACAAAGACTATCCTCGCTATATGGAGTTTCTCATGAATCTGAGAATACTGGTCATGACTCTATCTGTGTCTACAACCTCAGTTCTCACACGTTGAGTGAAGATGAACATCATATTCTGGAAAGAGGTCTCAATTTTGCGTTGACCCCGGGGAGAATTCAACATCCCGATTTCATATCTTCAGTTGAGGCTGCGATCGTGGCATGTAGCGACGAGGACAAGGCTTTGGTGAGAAGAAAGGTTTCAACGATTTTGAAGCGTGCCAAGAGACCTAAACCCAATATTTCGAGGTCAGAAAGTTTGGCGTTGAAGAGTTTGAGAAACAATGAGTCGATCATGATACTGCCAAGTGACAAGGGAAATGCGACAGTCGTCATGGATAGCAGCGATTATTTGCAGAAGCTCAGTGTCCTGATTTCAAGTGGTCCCTATATCAAGCGAGGTCGTGATCCTGGAGCCTCCTTCCGAAAAGCACTTTACCGACTGCTGGAAAAGGTCGTGAGCGATGGAAGAATGACTCGCACTGAATTTCTTCGGTTGGTCCCAACACACTTTCAAACCCCTCACATTTTTGGTTTGCCAAAAATACACAAGTCAAGTGTTCCGCTGCGACCGATCATCAGTATGGCCGGGAGTTTGTTTTCTCCGGTTTCTCGTCTTCTGGCAAATATCATGAAGCCATTCACAACCTCTCACGCTTCATTCGTCTCCAACTCAAGCCATGTTGTCCAGAAGCTAAATGACTTTGACCCTGGACATGGAATTTTTGTGTCCTTTGATGTCGAGGCACTTTTCACGAATGTTCCTGTCTTCGAGACTTTGAGTGTTTTCCGAAATCTTCTCTCCCATGATCGCACTCTCGCCACAAGAACTCGTCTATCTGTCGATGAGATCATGAGCCTGTTGGAGGTCATACTTACTTCCTGCTATTTCAAAAGCTTTGATGGTATGTTTATTCAAACTGAAGGCGTTGCTATGGGTGGAAGTCTCGGGCCCGTTGCAGCTAACATCTTCATGGCTCATTTCGAGGCTATAGCCAAGGAAAAGGCCAACAGTGATGGTGTCCAATTCCCAAGCCTCTGGCTTCGATACGTGGACGACGTATTGGCCTATTGGACGGGTTCTGAGAGTGGCCTACAAGACTTCCTTTCCTTCCTCAACGGTATTCGTCCAACCATCAGGTTCACTATGGAACGCGAGGAAGAGGGGAGAATTCCTTTCCTCGACATTCTCATAGAGCGTGGCCCCACAAGTTTGATCTTCTCAGTCTACAGGAAGCCAACGCACACTGGACGCTACCTTCACCGTGATTCGGCGCACCCGACAAGTACGTTCAAGGGTCTCGTTCGCTCTTTGGCCAGTCGTGCATCGAAAATCTGCTCCAGTGAGAAGCTACCTGAAGAAAGGAAAGCTGTCTTCGATTCTCTGATGAGTTGTGGCTACGACCAATCGGAATGTAGAGGTTGGTGGAAATCCAGTCCGCAAGCAAGTGAACAGTCGGATGTAACCTTCCAAGGATCTTTGCCGTACATACAAGGCATCTCAGAAAAGGTGCGCAATGTCCTAAAGGATGTCGGAGTGAGAGTTGCTCTCAAACCTTCTGCAACTGTGGGTGATGTTTTAGTGAGGAAGCGACCAGAGAAGGCCAAGACTTTTGGGGTCGTCTACCACATTCCATGCTCAGTTTCTGACTGCAACTGGTCTTATGTAGGTGAAACTGGTCGCACGGTGGAAGAAAGAATGAAGGAACACCAGCGGGCTATCCGTGAGTTGTATGTCGACAGGTCAGAAATTGCCCGCCACGTATTTGAAAGCGACCATCGTGTGGATGTGGAGCAAGTACAGGTAGTCGACAAGGAGCCACAGTGGAGGAGGAGAACAGTAAAGGAAGCCATTTGGACCAAGCATCACGGCTCCCTCAACAAGACAAAGCACAGCCTCAGTGACCAGTGGTGTTTATCTCACTTGTAGACTACTCTCTATGCTTTGAAGTCTGATTTTTCCTTTGCTTTTGACAATTATCTTGACTTTTACTTACTACTCTTAACTTCTAGCCAGTATTACCTTTCTTCTTTCTTTCTGTACATGTATCATGATTATCGCAACCCTTGCATTTTAATGTGTCTGATCATGAGATGTATTCCATGCACACAGATAGCTTGCAAGCTATCTGTCACTTTGCACCTGACGATGGCCGCGTGCAGTGGCTGAAAGGCCTCGTGCTTCATAATAAAGAACGACGAACACCAGTCCTGGGCTTCTTCCGTCATAGTTGAGATACTTTTTGAGTCGACACTCTATCTACATATCCCTACTCTATGATTCTAGATCTCGATCAAGTTTGAATTAATGCCTTTTAGTACAAAAAATCAGAGCGAATTAGTATGACTGCCACATAACCTTCGAATCATGATAGAGTTTGACAGAAGAATTATTACAATCCTATCTTTCACATGTTTGAAGAATCTATCATTCTTACTGACAATCCGCTTACCGTAAGGAAGCATGATTGAATAATATTATTTTTGCACCAGTCACGCAGGCTACACAACGAGAATATCTTTCTTAAGGAAATATAACTTATGATGCTATTGTATCTGCAATTCAGCACCGTGCTCTGTGTATCATACTACTATGGGTGTCTACTTTACTGCTAATCTTTCTCTATTATGTTTTTTTTAAATTTTGTTACCTTGACGCACTTTGCTACGTTAAATTGTTTTTGCAGCACGTCTTGAGTTGAAGGTGGATTATGTCCCCGCCTCTTAACCTCTACTGGCTGGACTCTGTCCTTCTTTCAAATGCCTGAGGTACATTTCAGTCAATAGTGACTCTATTTTTTTGATAGATGCTAATCTTTCCCTATTATAGATATAACTTTTGAGGCTGTGCATCTTAAATGTACAGGACCGCGCTTGGTCGGGTTTGAGCGTCCAGGATTAAGCGGTCAAAACGCGATCGTCCTGACCAAGTTCCTGTTGATGACCTCATCAAAAATAGTCAAATAATTTCTATGCATATTTTTGTACAATTCTATTTCACGTTTTAGCTTAAGTAACTAACATTAATTCTCTTACACACCTGGTAGATTTTAGATAGCGTAATCCCGCTGTGTTAGCTAGATCTGGTATTTTGATTGGAAACAGACCTGTCCTCTTATCATCTGAATGGGCAGACTGAAATAGGATCTTTTCAATATATAAGTGATAAACATAATTTTGAACAGAACGACTTACTCGCCAATTCATTACACATGAGGAGAGGAGAAGCGTTGTCTGTCCTTCTAGTAAATATTTTTAAAATTTTTAGACATTTTAGGATATAAAACTTTTCTTTTAAATTATACTTTGTACCTATTGAAAATTAACTAGTCATCAGCTTGTTTTTTTAAACTTTGTTACCTTGACGCACTTTCCTACGTTGAATTGTATATGATATTTGAGGGAGCTGTAAGAGGCCAGTTTGTTAGAGAAACGGGTGTTATGTAATTTTTAGCATTGTTGATGTTTTCATGGGGCCTTAAATAGATAGGGGCATTTGCTGGAGAGTGGGCGCTTATTAGAGAGCACGGTGAGCATCTTGTATACATGTATGCAGGATGAGTCCCTGCGTAGAATACCATTCGTCGTCAGTTAAGACTCGAATTTCTGAAATAGCTGTATATGTATATGAAGTTCTATTTGAAATGAAGAAATATTTAGAAAATATTTTTCAATTTTTGGAACTTCATTACAGAACACCATTCATCGAATTATGTGATGACTTATATGTCTGTGCATCAGCTCAACATTTCAATACAACTTTGTCAAATATCATGTATTGTCATGTTATCGACGTGCAAAAGTTGTCAGTCATGTTGAACAGCGTCCGCAAAGCATCATGGCAGCACAAGTGTTAAATAGTTTGCACTTCAATGCTTGGTTCATAGTACTTGTATATTTCCTTGATTACATTGACGGGGTTTCAATCATTCCATTGTTACAGGAACTCCTCCCAAGTGTCGTCCACCTCTGCCGGTGGATCGCGTGTTGCCGCCAGTGCTGGTTGCAGTATTGGAGTCTCACGGTCCCTCCGTCTTTGAGATCTGCCACATTGCCTGGAACCAATTTTCGATATCACTCTGCTATTCTCCTGGTCCATCGTCTGTCCTGCGCATTTGCTGACCAGACCACTGCCATTCAATTGTGTCTATTTCAGTGATGCGCAAATGTAGAAACAACTTTATTTCGCATCTACATGTGAGTATTCCTCTTGAAATTGATCTCATGTCTCGCACATATCAATGCAAAAGCTGTTTTGTTGATGAATTGATTAGAAGCGGCCAAACAAGCCTTTGATGCAGCGAAATGACATTTGATTATTCTTTGATGCCTCGGAAGATCTGCGATTTTACATGCAGCAATACAAAACTGTAGTCAGATTTTCGCAATAAATGCTAGAAAATTAATTTAAGAATTATGAGAACTTGTCAATGAAAAGTATTCTGGCATTATTGGAATAATCAAAGTCATGAATCTGAAATAATTACAGTAGCTTCTGACATAGTGTTCTCAGCAAAAGATAGCATTCAACACTATAGCGCAAAATTGATGATATGATTTCATTTCCCCATTCATCTCAACTGTTGGTTTTATGTCGATGGAAAGTAATAAACTAGGGATAGTGCAACTTTTTATGAGCTGACTAAATTTTCATGGTCATCACAGATGCATGTATGAATTTAGTAGCGTGCACAGTTGCACAGAGAGAAACCTCATATCCGGATATCTTGAAGCCGGCCAGCGGCCGCATACATTATGTACGTCCGCGATTTGCAATTAGCCAGTTGATGAAATTTCGACAGGCATTCATAAATTGCAAATCTCAAATGTACCCGGGCATGGCTGCAAGATGTTGAGAGATGTGAACTAGGCCTGCTGATGATTCCTGATGTTGGATGAAATAGCAGCTATTCAGGTCTCTTCCAAATTTCAACTGGGGGTGCAACTCAATATTTGATTATTCCATTTACATGTATGTCTGTCTTGGTATTTTAGTAATAACTAAAATAATTATTCATTACTTCCGACAAGGAAGTGGATTAAAATACCGAGGAATTACTGAAGTGTGGTCTCGTGGATATTCATAGTACATCCATGCAAGGCTGTCATTAGTCGTCTCCCGTGTCACATTTATGATGTTCTTCTCGCAAAACTGAGCCGTCTAATCTACATTGCAAATTTTTATTTTATTTATTCTAACAACCCCTTTCTCCCATATAAATGGCGTAGGGGGGATTCATACAAACAAGATAAAAAGGAGACAGTTCATATGCATGATAAAATTCATGGAAACACAAACTAGCTGCAGTCCACAAACCATCAGGGTAACACCACATGAAACGATATCAGGAAACACAGTCAAGCAAAATGTCAGCCACTCCATACTAGCAAATATCCGCTAAAATTAACAGCTACATTTAGTTTTGCTGCTTTAACAGTCTAAACTGAAAATATCCGTAAAACCAACCGCTGCTTGTCTTATCTCAGCAGATTTCATCACTGACGTCATCATCATAAGCATGTTACGACTTCTAACGTGGAGCTTCGATATGTGAATGAAGAAATTTATGAGTTTGTGAACATTATTTTCATCATCTATTGCACCACAGACATCGGATAGAGCATCGGAAATTCAAAGGTTGACTGCACTTTTAAGTTGTCATTTTTGTCTATTTCTGCAATTTTTCATTATGACAGCATTTTCAGCTACTTGAAACTGCACATTGTCGTTCAAAAAATCCACAAATGAGTGCTAAAAAGATTGTTGAACCTGAGTACTAACTTCCGACTAAGAAATGAGTCCCAGAATCTAGTGCTCATTTTAGAACTCATTGGGTTCGAACGCACAGTACTTCATTCGTATTCATTTGAGTACTCATCTACTGAGTTAAATCAATAAAATAATATCCACAAGAATCAAAGCATTGTTGGACAATGTTGGAAAACGTTTACAGGAATGAAAACAGAGTCTCACAGAAAATGATAGACGTTGACAGGACTCAAAGCACTGTCGATGAGGATGTGTTTGATCGAAATTGATGTATTAGGTTCATTAAGAGGATATCGATAAAATGTCAGGTTGGTTTGAGATCATTTATTGCTTCAATTCACGCACTTTGAAATTCAGAAACACAGGAAACCGTCATTTCCAGTTCTGAACACTCCAGAGACCAGAGACAGAAGTGATCTGATTATTGATATTGATGTTTCATCATATTAGTACTTAACAAGCCTTCTAGTACTTCTGTGAATTTAATTTTTGTGATTCTAGTACTCTTCTGTTTACTACACATATTCATGCTTGTGGGACATTATAATTTACAGTGTGGAATCATTTTACTTTCATCGACAGAAAACTAAAATTTACTCTGAATGTTGCTTGGAGCAATGTCATTCCTGGCCAGTGATATTTATATCATTTTTCCCAGCTTGCATTTATCCAGTTTATTCTAATGAAACCCGATGTCTTGTTATCTTTACATTTCCTAAAATTTTCTGTCTCAATTTTCTTACATTCCAGTCATTTCAGTGATTTTTGATTTCATATCCTGTTTACTTTTTATCGTCCGGAGGACCGTGAAATGCATCCATTTTGAATAAAAATAATTTCTTTCTTCAAATCTGTTCTATCCTTCATTTTTAAACATTAACATAGATATAGACTTTTTTGAAACTCATTTGCATGAGACGCTTTAAACTGCATGCTTATTTTATTGAGTGCTATGGTATCAATGTATCAATCAATAGCTATGCTAAAGTGCTTTTGGCGTACCCATGCATAGAAGTAGATAATATGGTAGATAAATAAAGTAGATAGTAGTAGAAGTGTATGATAAATTTATTTCTATGGTATTGTCAATTTCTATGTGCCCATGCTTTCTTATTGGTTAGCAATGCAATTAACTTTTTAAGCGGTTATCATTTGATTTCTAGGCGGTTTCAGCGGCTATTGACTTTTTAAAAGATAAAGTCTGATTTTCGAGACCCAGCCATTTTCTCGGGAAAATTGGTCACTTTCATGAACAGAATTGTGACTCCTTCTGACCCAGATTCCACCAAAGCGTGAGAATCTCATAAATAGTTTTCTCGACTATTCGTTGCTTGGGTAAGATTCATGACAAGATCTTTAGCCATTTCCTAATATGTACTAGTGCCTGTGTGATTGATTAGTTGCACAAATCAGCTGTGTACGATCTGTCCGTGCGTGTTGGTTTGAAAGTGTGCATTAAAGGTATACTGGAATTACACGTGTTGGAATAGATTGTATATAATTTCTATGGAAAATCCAGCTCATCAGGCTCTTGACATTTTTGACATTCGATCTCTTTTTCCTGGAGTAATTACTTGGCATGTAAAGAGCTGCTCGATGATTCCACGAGACATCTGCAGTCGAAGAATGGACTTTATCTTTTAAAGTGATGAGAAAATGTAGAGGAAACCATGGATACGGGATTAATAAAGACGCAAAATAAGATGATTTGTGACCGGATGTCATCGAGTTAATGTACAGATTAACTACAACAGTGACTCTTCAGAACGGATCATAGACATCAGAAAATATGAGAGAATAAGCGCATGTCAGACTCGAATTAGATTGAACGAAGATATTTTGTGCAATGCTCACATTTAAATCTCAAAGTGAAATGAATTGAATTATTGACCCATTTCATGTTAAATTAGGACATCTTAAAATCTTCAGAATTATTTGTTCTCACATTCAATTTCATCAAAACAGGGAAAACATCGAAATAAAGTCCTTTTAGTCACCATTGAAAATAAATTTGGAGCAGTACTTCTGGATTGAATGCCATTTTGAAATTTGAATGTTTGGAATATTTTGACTGATTTCGGTATATAGTATATTCACTTTGAATGCATATTTCAGCATCGATTGTTGATGAAATGAGTTGAGATTACATAAAGGATTTTTCCTATGAACATAGCGATGTTCCACATTTTTGAATTTGAAATTGTATGCTTATTATGTATGCATGTTTGAAATCTGAAACTCAAACTTCAATAATGATTTTATATTATTTTAGTACATTTTACTTCTGAATCTGATCAGCAATTATTGAAATTTTTCAGGACGATCATATTGAGTTTAGCCTCAGTATCTCGATAAAAGTCACCAAATTGGGTTGTTTCTTCACCTGCAGAAACTAAGTACTAAAATGTGCGATTTTATTGCAATTTGAGTTGAACTAAAAGTTTGAATTATTTGACCTTTGACCTCATCTGATATAGTGATATTATCTCAGAGCGATAAATAATCATCATTTTATTAACCACCTTGACCAGATTTTACGATTAGTAGGCCTATATGGTTTATAAGTTTTTGTCATCATTTTTCAATAGAAATTTATTAAAAATTGGCGATTTTTGACCTTCACCTTAGAGCAGGGAGGACCTTAAATATGAAAGTAATGCTGTTTATATGAATATTCTTTCAACGTCTATTCGATTGATATGTGGTATGGCCGAATTGTTACACTAGTTTGGGAGATGAGCAGGAGGGGGGGGGGTGACAATTTCGGCGTGGGCCGAGGGTTAATCAAAAATGTGAAAATTATTGAAACGTGAGTGTTTTACAATGCAGGTATCACCTTTAATTATTGTGCATTGCAACTGATAACCCTGCAGTCGAAATATTTCGGTGAGCTGTATATAGAATAATGTGTTGAAATTATTATGACGCTGTTGCATGGTACACTGAGCGTATGTGCATGGACAGCGACAGCTACACCAATGTGCAGACTGGGTGCAAATCACGCTATCTCTTATCTTCATCATGTCAACTGTATGTTCGTCACTTAACAGACAGAAATTCTGTCACATTTCTCCACCATGAGTAAATATCATTTGTTGCTACATCATTTGTGAAAAGCGCGCCAAGTGGAAAGTCGCTACATAATGTACTGTATGTGCTGGACTGCGACGTTATTATTGCAGGCTCCAACACATCGATACATGGTCTGCAGAGGGTGCAAAATGCATGCGGCAGAAAACTCCACGACTTCCAGAGAATGCCCACATCTCCGAGATTGGCTGCCCTTAGCTCATTTCCGCATTGAATACGAAGTATGTTCCATGATCTACAACTGCATTTATGGTAATCACACCTGAGTACCTACCTGAAAGAATTTGTCTCTCATACGGCGTGCCACCCCTTTCAATTCCAAATTGATATAGAGTACAAATAGGAAAGTATTCAACACACGGAGAAGTAAAGAATATAACTAAGGGCAGACATGAACAGGTAATGCAACATCTATTCCATTAGAGTTAGCGAAGGCTTCACCGGATCTCAGAATCAATGACGCACAAGAAAGCATTCGAGAAGAAATTAATTAGAGTACCGGTAATCGGCTAGATTAATCTGACGAACTTTTCAGGCGGCCAAAACGCTGTCTGAGGATAATCACTTACTTAGACAGAGTTATCATACTGTCTGGACTCAAGTGGCAGACACACAGACTGCAAGTGGATGATTTAAAGAGGAGAATCAGTAGTCATTAACCAAAATGATAGAAAATATGTGGAAATCTTTACCACAAACAAGTCAAAATGATTAAATGGTTTCTATAAAGCACAATCACTTATCCAGAAGTTTTTCACATTCTTCATGATGGAATAATACAGCCGAAAGAAGACGACATACATCACAAAACATCAACAGAAGCATTATGATGAAGAATTTAAGAAGATAAAACGTCTGCATTTACATCAAAGACTTGCAAGATGTCAGAAGATTTCTCATACGAATTTAATATTTCGATCGGCATTCAGATTTCCAATCTGCATTAACCACAGAGCTTGTTTTCTTCAAGTCAAAACACTTATGGACCATTGCCAATTGTGAATATAGGAGTAACATGCTCATTTTTCCACGAATAGAGCCATGCAATAATTACATGTATTGTAAGTCTGATATGTAGCCATTATATGAAAAGCGAGGCACAGTGAAATCAATCAACTATGTTGAAGGTTTGAAAGCCGAATTGTGGAATGGCAAGCATATCTTGCTTATGAGGTCCATCCCACTTGGCCTTGAGCAAGTGCAGCGCGAAACTTCAATGCTCCATTTGATGTTTCCACTTATCATCATTTGTCTGATAGAGTTACAGTCATGAACATAGAGCAAGTATATATATATATATATATCTGTATACAGTGAAAATCTTTATGAAAATGTTCAGTTTTTTTACCGAGTTCACGTTCCTGCGGTTCAAAAATTATTTGAGCAGTTTTTAAATTGCTACAATTATGCAAATTTATATACTACCGAGATGAAGCAACTTTATCAGTAGTATGAGACACGTTGGATATCAAAAGGACTGAATATTTGCTAACAAGCAGCCAACAAAGCGGAAATTAAGTTAATTATTAAAGGGATTTCATTAACCGTATTATAATGGAAGTCTTCATGAAAAAGTCGCGATCTTATTCACGCTTTCTTGGCTGAGATTTCAAGCTTTTAATTCAATTTTCACCGGCATGATTTTGCGATTCACTAAATTCATGCTTCATTTCTGGAATCTGACTAGTGATGTGGACCCATTTACATCTTTCAAAGTTAAATAAAGTCATTGTCTTTGATTATGTGATTTTGCTCTACCAGTGGCAGTTTCCTTGTGATATGATCACGCTTAAGAAAATACACTCCTGAGGTTGACCATGAAAGTTGCAACCCATCGAATTGATCATTTAACAAACATTGCCTCTCCAGAACCGTCATGACACGCAGGTTCCGGTTTCATTCCTTTTGTATTATCATCATACTATCATGATTAGTCAATTCCGAAGTAATTTCTTCAAAACTGCAAAAACTTGAATATCTCACATTTAGTAACAATTCCAATAATGTTCACCTCGAGTTCATTTAGTAAAATCGAACGTGTATATGCACATTACCTAATATACTAACTCTAATTTCATGAAATGCTGCATTCATATTGAAAATCGAAACGGCTCGTTGAAAGTTACCACACGAAATGCGTACAAAAGCGGCAGCTGTCAGATAAAAGCACTTTTCTAAATTACACTTCCCGGTAGACCTCATAGAGCAAGCATGTTGTTGGCAGAGTGTCAACTCATAAAGTATCTGTATACAGTGAAAGCTTTTATATGAAAATATTCAGTTTTTTGAGGACATTGCATTCCTGTGGTCCACAGAATTATTTGAACCAT